>CM056505.1:18650265-19250265 GCA_029783415.1 Anisodus acutangulus
TGCACCCGAATTTACATATGGTAATGTTCATCTATTTCCGCCAATAGATTCTTTTCTTTCTTTCCGGGCCCAGCCCTTTTCGCTAGGTCCAAAAGCTTCCCAAAAGATCTGATCCAACAGAAATCCCGATTAAGCGAAAGGTTACGCCTAGAGGTTCTGTATTAAGATTAGGATGTCAAAGTATCTTAGAGAGGGTGTGGAGGGTGATTTAGGGTCTGTTTAGATTTAAAATGAGGCCCCAAATTCATAGTACCCGATTTATACCTAAAAACGTATTGGCACCACCCAAAAGGACGATCCGTACAATTTTGTATGGTCCGTCAATCTGGTCAATCAAACCAGATCCGAGGCCTGTCATTCTTTAGTCCATTTGACGGTGGATCAGTCTATTTTGATGGTCCATACAAATTTTCACGGTCCATCAATTTGGACCGTCAAATCAGAAATTTGGTCGATTTTGTTGAAATGAATTTTCTTTGATCCGTTTAAATTCCATACACTCTGGTACACCCGTAAATAACTTATAAACTCTCATCATCCTTCCGTAAGGTCGCACCTCTTCTCGAAATATCAGTAACAATTGATGACATGGCGGAACGTAAAACTACGGGCCTTAAGAACATTCATCCTCGAATGTTGAAGATTGCTCTAACACTTAGGGTTTCAAAAAATTTTGACAGAGTTTCCTCTATAAACATGGCCAGCCGAAACCATCCAACAAACCCAAACTGATAACTAACACCACACATGGCTACAAGATAGCATGACAATATCCAATTGGCCTCACATGACAGTCTATATACGCAGGAATCAAAGAAGGTTAGCCATAACTCACCTTAACTTTCATTTGCCGTACTCTGAGCTGCGCCTTCTATATTTGTCTAAACATTAACACCTAAAAAAAGTATATGACTTAAGATTGCTGGATATAATAGAAACAAGAGAATCATGTCGCACAAGTATAGATATAAACTTGGGGTTTGGAACAAATAGGGATATCGGGACTTCATATCTTCTTCGGCCTCCCAAGTCATTTCTTCTACATTGTTATTTCTCCAAAGTGTATTAACCGAAGCAACTTATTTGGTTCGCAATTTACAAACTTGAAGGTCTAGGATAGCAATGGGAATTTTTTCATAGGATAAGTCTTCTGTTACTTGAACATCTTCAATAGAAGTGATGCGATAGGGATCGGCCAGACATTTACGAAGCATAGACACATGAAACACAGGATGAACAACTTCTAATTCTGGGGGACACTCAAGCTTATAGGCTACTTGGCCTATTCTCTAAATGATTTGGTATGACTCAACATATATGGGGCTAAGCTTACCCTTTTTACTGAACCTCATCACGCCTTTCATAGGCGACACTTTTAAAAATACCCAATTTCCCACAACAAACTCTAAATCTCGCCGTAGATTATCTGAGTAGGACTTTTGTTGGCTCTGAGCTGTCAATAATTGCTATTGAATTAGCTTCACCTTTTCTACAGCTTGTTGTACCAAATCAGGTCCTAGTAGTTTTGTCTCGTCAACATCGAACCAACCAATAGGAGATCTGCATTTCTTCCCGTATAGAGCCTTATATGGTGCCATCTAAATACTAGAATGGTAGCTATTTTATACGCGAATTCAATAAGTGGCAAATGGTCTTCCCAACTTCCCTTAAAGTCCAAAACACAAGTTTGTAACATATCTTCGAATGTCTGAATAGTGCTCTTGGCTTGCCTATCTGTCTGAGGATGAAAAGCGGTGCTAAGACTAATTTGAGTACCCAAGCCCTTCTGAAAAGACCTCCAAAAGTTAGCTGTAAAATGTGCACCTCTGTCAGATATAATAGACATCAGAACTCTATGAAGTCGAACTATCTCTTTAATATAAATCTTATAACAATCCTCAGCCGAGTAAGTGAGCTGTAGACTAGTAGAAAATGAGATGACTTCGTGAGTTTATCTACGATAACCCATAGAGAATCAAACTTCCGACGAGAACTAGGCAGTCCCATAATGAAATCCATATTAATCGCCTCTTATTTCCACATTAGGATCTCTCTATTCTGTAGAAATCCTCCAACTTTATGATGTTCAACTTTAACTTGTTGGAAATTAGGCCAATGAGCAACAAATTCTGTGATATTCTTCTTCATATCGTTCCACCAATATAGTTACTGAAGGTCATGATACATCTTAGTAGAACAAGGATGAATAAAATATATAGACTGATGAATTTCTGCCATGATCTGCCCTCGAAGCCCTTCTACATCGAGTACACATAGCCGACCCTTATACTTGAGGACTCTCTCTCTTGATAATTCAAACAACTGTTTCATTTGAAGGGGAACACAATCTTTAATCCTTACCAGGGTTGGATAATCAAATTGTCATGCCTTTACTTCTTCCACCAAGGAAGATTCGGTGGCATCCTAAACTATAGCACCTACATCTCCTACATCTAGTAGTCGTACATTTAGACTGGCTAATTGGTATAGATCTCTAGTCATCTCTAGTTTGTCACCCTCCACATATCTCAAACTGCCCATCGACTTACCGCTTAACGTGTCGGCTACAACGTTTTCCTTGCCTAAATGGTATAAAATATCCATATTGTAGTCTTTTAAAAGTTCAAGCCACCTTCGCTGCCTCAAATTCAAATCTTTCTTCCTGAATATATATACTGAAAGCTCTTGTGGTCTGTATATATATCAACATGAGCTCCAGACAGATAATGACACCATCTCTTCAGAGCAAAATGACAACCGCCAATTCTAAATTGTGAATCTGGTGATTCTTCTCAAGTTTTCTTAGTTGTCTCTAAGCATATGCAATGACTTTTCCATGCTACATCAGAGCACAACCCAACCCTATTCCGGAGGTATTGCAGTACCCCACATAGCTCTCCAATCATTCACGTAGTGCTAATATAGGTGCTGATGTTAGTCTATTTTTTAATTCCTAAAAACTCTTTTCACAAGCATCTGACCACTGAAACTTGGTTGCCTTATGCATCAACTTTGTCAACGAAGCGGCAATAGAAGAGAAATTCTATACGAACCTTTAATAGTAACATTCCAAGCCTAAGAAACTATGCACCTCCGTAGTAGTTGTGGGGATTGGCCAATTTTTTACCACCTCAATCTTCTGACTATCCACTTTAATGCCTTCGTCCGATACTATATGACCCAGAAAGGCCACTGAGTTCAACCAGAATTCACATTTAGAGAACATAGCGTATAACTGGCAATCTTAGAGTGTCTGTAACACTGATCGCATATGATCCGCATGCTCGACTTTAGATCGAGAGTATACCAGAATGTCGTCAATAAACACTATTATAAAGATACCTAAGAATGTCTTAAATACCTAATTCATCAAATCTATAAAGGTCATTGGTGCATTGGTCATACCAAAAGACATAACAAGAAACTCCTAGTGTCCATATCTAGTTCAGAAAGCAGTCTTTGGAATATCTTTCCCCTTAACCCGTAGTTGATGATATCCAGATTTGAGATCAATCTTCGAGAAATACTTAGCGCCTTGCAATTGATCAAACAAATCATCGATTCTAGAAGCGGGTACTTATTTTTAATAGTCACATTATTCAGCTAATGGTAATCAATACACATTCTTAATGAATCATCCTTACGAATGAATAACACTGGTGAACCCCATGAGGAGGTATTAGGCCTAATAAAGTCCTTCTATAGGAGATCTTTCAACTGCACTTTAAATTCCTTTCGCTCGGCAGGAGCCATTCGATACAAAGAAATATATATAGGTTGGGTATCCGAAAGTACGTCAATAGCGAACTCAATTTCCCTTTCGGGAGGAACGCCAGGGAGTTCATCAGGGAATACGTCAGGAATTCACTAACGACAGGAACTGATTAAAGGGTTTGAGGCTTTGCCTCCGCATCCTAAACTTGCATGAGGTGGTAAATATATCCTTTTGAGATAATCTTTTGAGCCTTAAGGTAGGAAATAAACCTACCCTTTGACGCTGCAACATTGCCCTTCCATTCAAGGACGGGATCGCTTGGAAAGTTAAAGCAAATGACCTTCATCCAATAATAAACATTAGCAAAGCAAGAAGCAAGCCAATCCATGCCTATAATAACATCAAATTCCACCATCTCCAGCTTATTTATGTTGGCTATCATATGGAAAACATATATCTTTATATCACAATCCCTATACACCAGCCTAAAAATTACAGGTTAACCCACAGGCGTAGACACTTCAAATGAGTTATGTAACAATTCAGGCTCCTTTCCACACTTACCAACAACTAAAGGTGTAATATAATACAAGGTGTAACCCGGATGTATCAAACCATATACATCAAGAGAGAAGATATATAATATACATGTAAGACATATGGATATGAATCAAGGTCCTGTCGACCTGACAAAGCATAGATGCGGTTATGGGGACCGCTCGAACTAGTTGCTTCTCCTCTACCTCTGCCCCTACTAGCAGGTTCCTGTGTGCCCTTCCCTGAAGGGCGTACTAATGAAGAAGAAGCTACCAAATACCCAGTCGGTTATGCCATATCGCCTCCACCTCTCATCGAATAATCCCTATCAAAGTGCTCTGGGTAACCCCAAGAATAATATATATCTGTCTCTCGATGACATTACCCTATATGGGCCCTTCCACACTGAGCACATCGAGTTATTTCTTGGCCTAATCTGGATTAAATCTCCCCTATACTATGGGCCTGGTGACCATGAACTCTGACCCTATCCAGAATAATTGGTCTAGTCACGACGCTGACTTTGGAAATATGGTGGAGCTCTAGTCATCGGATATGATGGGCGCCTATGAAACTGAGGTATAAATCCATCTCAAAACTCCCCTGCATCACCTGTAGATCAGGCTCTCTTATGCTGGCCCATATCATTCTCTCGACTAGCTTGCTGCTTCCTCTAACGATCCTCTAAATTCTGTGTATAGGCCTGAATATGGGAGATATCCATATTTGGATTTAATGAAGCTATCGTACACTCATTTACCAAGTGTGGCCCCAAACCATTAACAAACGGATGTTCCCGATTGCTCATATTAGTAAAGATTGTGGGAGCGTACTTAGCCAAGGAGTTAAATTGAAAACTATAATCTCAGATGCTCATATTACATTGTTCTAAGTGTAAGAATCTGTTTCGCATGGCTTGTCGAAGCTCGACCGACAGATACTGCTGTAAAATTGCTTCGGAGAACCTCTAGGCCAAAGATGGGGCTTGGTGTCCCTATGTCTGATCCCACATATCAAGCTAGGTTGCGACCACATCCCACAATCTATAGGAATCTAACTCTACTTCTTCAGCATCCGTCGCATGCATAACTTGTAAGGTCCACTGCATCCTATCTAAAAAATTATGTGGGTCTGCATTGGTATCTATCCCTGTAAATACTGGAGGGTCCAAGATAACAAAGTCTCAAAATCTTGCACTCACTGCCCTATTAGCAACTCCTGGAGTTAGACATTGGGCCTGAGAGGCCACTAATCGAGTCAATAATTGCACTGTGCTCCACATATAGATCATGATCGGGGGAAATAAGAGGAGGGAATAGAGGTACATCAGCTCCCCTCTGTCCCACTGGAGGTGGTAGGGGTGGAGTCCTGGAGGCCCGAGATACAACCTCATCTTGGTATTCCGATCTATCCAAGTTAGCGAGTGGTGCTTGAATGGAACCCTCTCCCGCCTTCTCATATACCTTCACAGAGCCTCTTGTCTTCTAGTAGTAGTAGACATACATGAGACTATAAACAAGATAAAGATTAGGGATGAACACTTACGACTCAGCGCGATCACACGATCTAGATCAGGAAGAAAATTAACCATTCTAAATATCATGTAGCCTCCTACTTATAAGTGTGGTGCACAACACACCCATAAATAATACTACTAGATATGGCTTGCAGACTCCCTAGGACAGACCTGCTCTGATACCAAGTTTGTCACACTCGAACCTTGGGGGTATGACCGATACCCAGTGCCTGAAGGCCTGAGCGTACCACTATAATATCCGAAACATGTAATATGAAACTTGGGCCAACAAGGCCTCTAATTAACCATATAAGACAAGACTGTATGATAACCTACACGCAGAAGAGTCCCAATAGGATATAGAGATATACAGATAGCCAAAGTTGACAAGACCACTAGATGAGTACATGATTAACAAAACGTGGCCCATAAGGCCACGACATGCATACACCCACTATACACAAGCCTAAAAACCTCTACAAGTGCTATGTACACAACAACAGGTCAAGACAGGGCCCCACTATACTAAAACTGATGGTAACATATATAACAATACCTAAGGACTCCTATACAACAACTTCGAGAGAAGGGAGTGCGATAATCACAGCTGAGCAGATCACCTAATGAGGAAGCGCGTCACTCTATCTATCTGTACCTATGGGCATGAACACAATACCCCAGAAAGTGGCATCAGTACAAAAAATTTACTGAGGATGTAATGCATGATCAACTATAAATAAACTAACTCTAATCAAGAAAGTGAGAGATACCACCTGTACTCATAATGTCACAATACCTCAAACTGTATAAATGTGTATAATAATCGCGTATATAACTCCATCAGCCTCTGAGGGAAATGTCATCAATGTCATGTATGTATAAGTTGCGTATATAATGCCATAGACCTCTGAGGGAAATATAAACGCATAATATATATTTGTATGACTAATAACTGAAGGACATGTCATGCTTACCAATCCAGTTGGAGTGACGTAAGGTTGTTACACCTCCGATCAACATTATGAAACTGATATCATTATCATTACATGGCTCTATCAAACTCACAGACCATGAATAAACTTTTTGGGAGCAATATTATCTGATCATGAATCAACATGAAGATTTCTAGGTACTAAGAGTGGAATTGTTAGGGAGTAGCGTTACGTTTATGGTCCGTTTGTATAGGTCTTGATAAAACAAGAAAGGAAGTAAGCCCTACATACCTTATCAAAGAAGCTATCTATGATCAGTGAAGCCTTGCACATGATATGGACGATTATCTAAACCATATAAGAGATTTGTTATTAATATGGAATTTATATACCATAAAGAAGCCCACTTAGGCATATCATCGAATAACTTGAGTACATAGCATTCTTAGGATTATTTTATAAGGAAAACTTATATAATTCGATCCCACAATCCTTCAAAATGCACCATCCTTAAAACCTCAACATATGTAACCAATTTGATTATCAACTTTACCTTATATCTCAAGTAAAACAACTCAATGAGTTACATAACCATGATTCCAAATGTTACGAGTTTTGACTATGAGAATTCTTCCACAACTTGTTCCAAAACATCCGTTAACCATAAGACTATATAGAAGAGGATAAAACTCATCTTTACGTATAATAATCTCCCAAAACAGCATCTTGCTTCACTTCCAAGGGTTTCCGGAATCAGTTCTACAAGGAGAAGATGATTACTATGATAACTATGGGATTTATCACGTTGATCTTGCTTGATTTGTCTTAGATTGTGCTTAGGATGTCAAAGTATCTTAGAGAGCGTGTGGATAGGGATTTAGGGTCTGTTTAGACTGCAAATGAGGCCCTAAATTTATAGGACCCGATTCATACCCGAAAAAGAATTGGCACCGCCCAAAAGAATGGTCTATTTTGACGGTCCTTACAATTTTGTACGGCCCGTCAATCTAAACTGTCAAACTAGATCTAAGACCTGCCATTATGCATGCCATGTGACGGTGGTCAGTCTATTTTAATGGTCCATACAAATTTGTACGGTCCGTCAAATCAAAAATTTGACCGATTTCGTTGAAACGTATTTTCTTTAATCTGTTTAACTTCCATACACAATGGTACACCCATAAACAAATTATAAGCTCTCATCATCCTTTCTTAAAGTCGCATCTCTTCCCGAAATATCGTTAACAATTGACAACACGGCGGAACACAAAACCATGGTGCGCAACACTAATTGTGCTTAATTTGGGATCAAATCCCTTTGGTGGAACCCATACCTAAGTGTAATTAGTTTATTACAACTAAAATCTTTTCTTTCGTGTGATTTGCGAGTATTTAGAGGTCCGGAGTTGAAGATTTAAGCTCAAACTCGACCTTTAGGTTGCCTCCACACATGGTAATGTCATTCCCTTTTTAATTTCTTTCTTAATTTGTGTTTCATGACATGTTGATGGAGATATCACCGTGAGCTCAAGGTGTCCAATTGATCCTCAAGGTGATAAGCGCGGGGTTCCAAAGCTGTTCAATCAACCAATGATAATGTGCTTAAAAATGCATGGAAATTGGAGTGGAGTTTGAGTTATCACATGATGATCTAAGAAGCAAGTTTTATTCGGCCTTCTTGTTGGTCTTGGCCGAGACCATGTTTTCTTTTAGCTTGTTGTTTTCTTTTATTTCTTAGCTTTGCTTTTAACTCTTAGCTTAGGACATGATGTAATGTGTAAACAACTCTTAGCTCCCATTAGGACACAATTAATAAACCATGTAATAGGGAAGAGGGAGACAAAAGCCGAGAGGTTCTCCAAAGGGACCAAAACCATATAAAGTTTGTCCAAGCCACGATGGCATGGACAAAGGACGACTTGGTCGATACCATGGCAAGGACAAGAGACTTCTAGAAGAACAATGACTGAATTTGAATACAAGAAAGTCATCCAAAGAGAAGGCCAAGAGTTGACTGAAATTGCTTATCAAACAAAAACAAAGAATGGAAGCTTCCAAACTAGTTCCAAGAATATGAAGTCTTGAAAGGACCAATCCATCCCCTTTTCGACTTGGACTCCACAAAGAGGTGTGAAGGAGTTTGAGCTCAACTTTGTCTCCAAGAAAGGTCAAACCTTTTCCCATTGATCACACCAAAGTCGAGAAGCCTCTTGGCCAACAAGAAAACCCGAACCCTTTTCCCACTAGGCCGAAAGTTTGTGTCTTTAGTTTGTTTTCTAGAATAGTCTTTTGTTTAATATAAATAAGAACCTTAGGACTTGTAAATGGGCAGAGTTTGATAAATATAAAACTTGAGTGTTTTACTCATTTCACTAAGTGTTTCAATCCGGGATTGATATTCTTAGTTAGTGCTCTGGGAGTACCCTTCGGTTCTTGGGTGAACCAAACTCCTCCCTTTGGTGTAAGTATCGATTAGGACTTGTGTGGCCTAGTCTATACCCAAGCTTGAGGAACACACTTGGTGGTAAGCGAAGGTTGGAACTTATGTGATCCAACTTAGTCTAAACTTTGGGAGCAACAAAGGCATCGATCACCCTCACTTGGCTTGTTCACGGGCATTGCTAATAGCAAACCCCAGTCTTGACCTTGCGGTATTGATCACACTATCCTTGGTATCGATACGGGCAGTAAAACCTCTGTATCTATATGCTTGGGCCTATCCTCCATATTTCATCAACACCTCATTCATCAACACTTAACCATCACACTAAGTACTTCACCAAAAGCATACCAATCTATAGTTGGTGTGTGCCCGGATTGCACTTTGCATTCCGTGTTCATTACTCGACCAAAACACTTCAGCCCTTTTACCCCCACATACCATAAGACTACATAAACATCCCCATCAAAGGCCATCCCCCGAAACTACCCACAAAGTCCCTTCCATTCCTGACAACACCAAACTGTCCGCATAATACACCTTGCTGACGACCTCACTATTTCAGTCCCGCTCCGACATCATCAATCATCAAACCGGTGAACCCCGACCATAAATATAACCCTTAAAGTGTCTATAATACCCTCCATAAACTCCTAAACCCAACTCCCCCTTAATCCACCCGAAACAACCACTACATCCACACTGTCCGACGATAATATCCCAATCGAGAACCTTACTGTTTCAGTAAACGTCCGTCACTTTGACATCATCCAATCACCAAGTACCGACCATCAAAGCAACCCTCAACGTTATCAAAACAGCCCCATAAAACTCCTTGATCCGACTGCTTGTGGATCCACCCTAAATTGCCCTCAAACACCCCATTTTGACATCCATTTTTGGGTCAACCCGAACATCCTCCACACCCGACCCACTTACCAAACATCACCCCTCTTTATATCCATCACATGTATTAAGTGTTGTATGATTAGTTAAATAAAAATGCATAAATATGTTAGTTTAGAATTAGTCTGAGTTATGTGTGGCCTGTTTGAAATCAAACCAATAGCTAACTATGTTAGTTTGAGCCTACACTAGTTGTAAGCAAGATGTTTTTACTTAAAATGGCATAGTGTGTTGGTTTAGGATTTGTTTTGGTCATGTATAAGCTGCTTAAGTTAATGTGATGACTAAATGTACTGGTTTGAATTTTATTTTGGCTATGTGAGGCTAACTAAGTCATGATATCTCTGAAAATGTGTATCAATGGTTAAGGAGTAATTTTCAATTTAGTTATAATTAAACCTCTCATGTTAATCATACCTTTCAGTGTCAGTTTAAACCTATAAATGACTTTGAAAGTGTTGATGATTAGACTAGTTAACTGATTAGTCATGGTTTAGTGTTAGAACACTATTGTAACCATATTAGAGTCATTTGGTGGTCTAAAAATGGAAAAAAATTTAAAACTCTGTGTGTCTAATAGCTTTGATTGGATATAAATGTTAATCTATTTGTCTGAAGAGGTTAGTTAACATGAAGACATAAGATCAAAAATAGTAGAAACACAATTCTAATATGGATTTAGGATGGATTAAAATGATTAAATATGCTGCCACACATAGTTTTCAAAACTATTGATACAATAAAAGCTTGTTTAAGGTTAATTTAAAGTAAAATAAATGATGCTTAGGCTAAAAACAATATGTCTTAACCTAGTATTATAAATGCGTGTATGTATTGTTCCTGCTTTGTCATGAATATGAATTTGACTCTCGACTTAAAATAATATTTCTCTGTACTCTTCTATGAAATGAGAATATGTTTTGTACCTGTCTACTGATATGATTTGAGGTTATATGGTGTTGTTCATATGGATAATAAGAAGCTTGTGATTGGATTGTTGTTATGACCTAATTGAGTTATGCTTATATTCTTCCATGCATCTTTGCCTTTGTGATTGGATGGTTGTTATGACCTAATTGAGTTATGCCTTTATTCTTCCATGCATCTTTGCCTTGTTTATGGTCTATTTACATCAAGTTTACTTTGACTATGCTGGTTCCAAATGTTGTGCACTTCCATGTCTCCTCGATGTCTATTACTGCAGTATGCCCATTCTCCTTCCATTAATCTGGTAGACCACATAGGATCAATTGAGTTCTTATTCTATATAGTATTTTTCTAAGTCATTGGTTAAAGAAATGAATGCATGATTAGTTCTCTAGTAAGGTGTCCCCTTTCTTTCTCCAATTTTCTATTTTTTTTAGTTAAGATGCTAGCTGAACTAGCATGACATATCTATGTGTTTATTGTGCATAATATGAGTTTAATATGAACCCTATGAATCCTAAACCTTGAACAAATATATTTGTGTTATCACTAGTATAAAATTAAATCACAAAATGGTAGCATGAACCTGTTTCAAATGAATCCTGAAAGCTCAACCTCATGTCTTCAATTTTTTTCTGGGTTTTACTTGTTGGCCATGATTGATGTCTATTAAAGTTTCTTTGTTAGGATTAGAATAGTCTACCATCTTCTTCATGTTACTTAGTGTATCATGTGAAATCTAAAGCTATGATTAGTTTAGAAAACTGACAATAGGATCATTAGGACAATTTGAAAGTTATCTCCGCCATGGCTAAATTATGGGTGACTGATATATATGTATATATTATATATTGTTTGTTTACTTGGTATGCTTTTGATATATTAGGTTTAAATTCATGTATATTTAGTATATCATTCACATCTTGCCATAGTATGCATGTCTAATGGGCCTAGCCCATTTATGTGACTCTATTACTTTCATGACATGATTGTAACATGTTAGGCTAGGCCCATGGATCCTGCTTTCTCTGTCTATTCTTCCGCTGCCTATGAGATGTGTATATTTGGGTAAAGCCCAATTGTCTATCCCTTCATCTTGTCATCACCACTGTTTTAGCATAGGGCCGGCCCAAATACATAATTTTAATTTCACTTGTTGTGGGTTGTTTATTTTCTTATTCTATGAATTAATTGAATGATAAATTCTAGATGCCCTCTAACTTGCTTCTTTGTTTTCCCCTCCCTTCCTTTCCTTGTTCGCGACGGCGATGGCCCCATTGGGCCTTAGCATCTATTCCAGTAGCCAAATATCATTTCTTGTCGAGTCTGCTTGTAGCTGCGCATTGAAGGCCCAACTATGGATGAAAATAGCCAACTGGAGGGCTTAGGTTGACCCATCATCCTAAACTCAAAAATTCATTCATTTTCGTATATATATGTATGTATATGTACTTGTAATAAAATATATTTTCATATATTGGAACCCCTATTACGGTTATGAATCTTGGATAGGCAAATGATACGTACACCGTTTAGATAGGATCGCCTAAAAAGTGAATTTGAAACATTGATTAATTTATGATTTTCTAAATAAATGGACTATTTTGGTACTTTGAGAAAACTAGAAACAAGAGAATGATTGTCAAATCGGAATTGAGACTAATGTTGGATATTTTAACTCATAAATTGGACTTTGAGATAGAAATGACATAAAACGGGCCGAGTTTGGGCTTTGGATTACAAAATGGATTAATGGACTGATTTGGACCAAGTTTGACACTTTCAAAAGGTCGATTTTTGGGCTAAGCCCCACCTAAAATAGTTTTAAAGAACTTAAAAACCATATTGTACTTTAGCTGAAGATTTGGGTATTGTAATGTTAGAGTATGATTTGGCCTCTTGGGGTATAGCATTCAAAAGATGAAAGAAAACCATTTTCTATTTATTTTTTTCAAAAATCCAAACTTGTCATTCCAAAAGGATTATACTCATTTTTAAACCTTGAAAATATTTCTAAAGATACAAGTGTTATTAGACAACATTGTTGGACTAAAACTGGGGTTCTACTCAAATTAACATTCGGGTGTTCTTAGTCCGAAAATAAGTTGTCTAAATTATCCATGTGCATACTATTTTAGCGGAAGCCGAACTCTTTTGTTTAAAAAAGAAAACTATTGAGTTTTGAACAAATAAATGACAAGTATTTTGCCAATATTTTTAACACTTCAATGCAATTTAAATCATTTAAGCATGATATAGAACCCGTAGATCAACCATATTATACAGATCCTTAATACCGGGGTGTCCAACTCTCCCCCGGGGGATTACAAGAACCCTTACCTCGACTCTGGTTTAGATAGGATTTTTTAATATTTTTTGTATAAACCTTTTCAACTTGGTTTTCCTAATTTACCTATAAATTAGGTGGCGACTCTAAAATAATTATCCAACTTAGAGCACCATCACAAATTCTCAGTAGCTTTTATGCCTCTGCATAAAAATGAACTGTAACAGAAGCGACTCCGTTGGGGGATAAACCTAGGTTATAACCATATGGGTTCCAATACAACATGATTTTAAATGATATAAATTGCCTATGTGTTTAAATACTCGCAATTATAATTGTCATTCATGCATTCATCTTCTGACAAATGGCATGCACACACTTGCATCAGTGCACAATTATGGGAATGCGGATTTCGCAACCATCCTCTAGTATAATACCAAAAATATTTCCTTGGAACACGTTGAAGATGGAGTTGGTTCGCGGTCATCCAACAGTCGATAACGGTTCACCCTGGATTGTCCGCTTGAGTCCTTTGGTTATTTGCTAAATAACTCTAGTACAACTATGATAGAACGAAGCCAAATCCCTACTGAACTAGAATATGCTGACCTAGATAGGTTCGGGTATCTCAAACCTACCTGGACCTATTAGGCTGACTACCTCGTGTCTTGATGGTTTGTGACCCGATGGCACCGCATCTAACTACTTGCTACATGGAAGCATAAAATGTGCCATATGTGATGAACCATTATCCCTTGGGAGAAAAAATTAATCATGTTCTATTTTGTAGATGCATGCCAACTTGAAATTCGACATGGTTATCGATGCACTTGAGATGCTGAAAATTTGGTGGTCATGGCTAGATGCTCCAAAACAAAGAGAAGTAACAAACTGTCTAGGACACCTACCCTCCCTCATGACCATGAAAATAAATAGTGAGTTTTTAGAAGTACTGGGATTGATATAGGATGGTGTTTAGGTTCGGAGATTTAGAGATAACCTGACCCTAGAGGAGATCCAGGATTGCATAGATTGTGTGGGAACTTGTACGAGGTGGAGGAAGAAACCCGACCATAACCTTTTAGTATCCCACAAGCCGACTCTCGATGAGATTCTTATATTCTTAGGTTCTAAGTCATTGGTTGAAGAAATGAATGCCTGAGTAGTTCTGTAGATAGGTGTCCCCTTTCTTTTTCTAGTTTTCTGTCTGTTTAGTTAAGCTGCTAGGCGAACTAGCATGATGTCTATGTGTGTTTGTTATGCCTAGTATGAGTTTAATCTGAACATTGTGAATCCTAAACCTTGAACAAATATCTTTGTGTCATCACTAGTATAAAATCAAATCACAAAATGGTAGCATGAACCTGTTTCAAATGAATCCTGAAAGTTTAACCTCATGTCTCTGTTTTTTTTCTTCTGGGTTTTACTTATTGGCTATGATTGATGTCTGTTAAAGTTGCTTTTCTAGTATTAGAATAGGCTACAATATTCTTCATGTTACTTAGTGAATTATATGAAATCTGAAGCTATGATTAGTTTAGAAAACTGACACTAGGATCATTAGGACAATTTGAATGTTATCTACGCCATGGCTAAATTATGGGTGACTGATATATATCTTATATATTATTTGTTTACTTGGTATGCTTTAGGTATATTAGGTGTATAATCATGTATATTTAGTATATCGTTCACATCTTGCCATTATATGCATATCTACTAGGCCAAGCCCATTTCTGGGACTCTATTGCTTTCTTGACATGATTGTAATATGTTGGTTTAGGCCCATAGATCCTGCTTTCTCTGTCTATTCTTTTGATGGCTATGGGATGCATATATCTGGCCTGAGCTAAATTGTCTATCCCTTCATGTCACCACCACTGTTTTATCTTTCAGCTGGCCTGTCACACCTCAACCTTGGCGGGGGGATGGATGGCTAGCACCCAGGACCAGAAGGACTAAGCGAACCAACTATAGTATCTAGAGCCTGTAACATGAAACCTGGGCCGACAAGGCCTCCATATGACCATATAAGACAAAAATGTATGATAACCTGCACACAGAAGAGTCCCAACATGATATATATAGATAACCAAGGTCAGCAAGGCAACAAGAAGTGTACACTACTAACAAAGGGCCAAAAAGGCCACAACATACATACATCCACTGTAAATAAGTTTGCAAGCCTTTAAGAGTGCTATAATGCAATAACAGGTCGGGACAGGGTCCCACCTGTAGAGCAACTCTGAAAGAGGGGAGTGCGACAACACAGTTGGACATGTAGCCTACTGAGGAGGAGCGCTGGTCTGTCTATCTACACTTGTGGGCATGAACATAGTTCCCTAGAAGTGGCATCAGTACGAAAGATGTACTAAATATGTAGGGCATAATCAACTGTAAATAAAGAAACAATAAATCAAGGAAATCAGAGAGGTCATATGAAACTCATAAGTGTCACACTAGACCAACCTGTAGGTATGCATAACTTTTTGATCGCGTATATAATGCAATAGGCCTCTAGGGGAAATACTCTGTATATAATAGATCGTGTATGTAACGTCGTTGTTATCTATGGGCAATATGATCAGTATTATATCTGCATAGCCACATATAGAACTCTATAGGCCTTTGTGGCGATGTAAATACATAATATATACATACAAGGGTCATGCCAAGCAGCAGAACTCATCAACTAGTCGGGATGATGTAAGGTCGTTGCACCCCCCACTATTCTTTTGTGGACTCATACACTCTTTTACCTTGGGAAGATTAATCATAAAGAAGACATCTTACCTTAGTTTCTTAATCGTGAAGTGCTAACTATTGCTTTATCCATGAAATGTGATAATATCAATGATGGATCATAAACTTAACGAATGATGGATAAGTACATAATCAAAGAGTGGAATAACCTTAAGAGTCTTCTTAATCCACTAAGAATAGAATCTTTACTAAGACATGTTCATATCGATTGGTATAGAAAGGATCATGCCATAACAGAGAAGAAAATAAGCCCTACATACCTTGTTGATGAAGTTGATTATGTTTCGAGGAGCCTCACACATGGTATGAACAATTATCTACATTAAAACAAGGGATTTATATCAATATCAAACTCATATCGAATAAGATGTTTTATTTAGGAAATTTGTCCAACAAATTCCGTACGTGAAGTTTTAGAGTTATACTATCATGGATTCTTGCTCAATTTAGCACCGCCATCTTCCATAACTCTTTTCCTCAACTACACAACCTCACCAACATAATTCAACACCACTATTTACTCTTAATCTCAAACAACAATACCAAACAACAAGTTGACACAACTTTATATAACAAGAGATATTCTTTCAAGATCATACCACCAAACTCCTATAATTATCAAGTTACCTCCATCAATTCATCAAGCTAAGCTAAAGGACATCTAAAAAGAGATAGAACTTTACCTTAACCAGCCAAAACATTTTCCATAACAACCTTCCATCAAATCTCCAGGAGCTCTACGACTTTACCGAGCCAATTAACAGAGATTTGATGTGTTCTTGATCCTTAGAAAGAGAAATCACCTTGGATCCAAGTAAAAATGTTCTTTAATGGTAGATAGGATTTTGGGGAATGTTTGAGAGTGTTTTGGAGCCCAGCGGGTCAAAGTATGAGAATAGAAATGAAATTGGCTGACCCTTGACTTAAATAGTCAACCAAACATATGGCCATATGCGGCACATATGCCCATATATGGCTGAATATTCCACCATGGTAGCAGTGAGGTGTTTGAAAAGTGTCCTTGATCCGCGACCATATCTGTGAGGCAGAATGGCATTCGCGACATACAACTCTTAGCGTATTGTCAAAACTTCGTTAATCTTTGTCGACTTGTACTTCCTTTGGTCTTATTGACTTCCAATCCTCCGAAACCATTCCTTAACATCCTTATACATCATACAAACCCTCGGAAATGATTTTAAGGTCCCACGACTCAAGTCAACTGACTATATTTTTATTCGAGCGTGAAATTACGGGGTGTAACACGGCCCAAATACTCAATTTAAATTTCACATTTTGTGGAATATTTATTTGCTTATTCCATGAATTAATTGAATAATAAGTTCTAGATGCCCTCTAACTAGCTTCTTTGTTTTCCACGCCTCTTTTCCTTATTCGCAAAGGCTATGGCCTCATTGGGCCTCTGCATCTGTTCCAACCGATCGTGCCAAGGCCCAACCAAATATCATTTCTTGTCTAGTGTTCTTGTAGATGTGCATTAATGGCCCAACTATGGGTGAAAATAGCCAAGTGATGGTCTTAGGTAGGCACACTAGCCTAAACTCATAAAGTCTTTCATTTTTGTGTATATATGTATGTATATGTACTTGTGATAAAATATACTTTCATCTATTGGAACCTCTATTAAGGTTACGAATCTAGGATAGTCAAATAATACGTACACCATTTTGATAGGATCGCCTAAAAATAAATTTCAAACCTTGATTAATTTATGATTTCTTAAATAAATAGATTGTTTCGGTACTTTGAGAAAATTGGAAAAAAGAAATTGATTTTCAAATCCGAATTGAGACTAATGATGGATATTTTAACTCATAGATTAGACTTTGAGATAGAAATGACATAAAATGGGCCGAGTTTGGGCTTTGGATTACAAATGGATTAATGGCCTTATTTGGACCAAGTTTGACACTTTCAAAGGGTCAGTTTTTGGGCTATGACCCAACTCAAATAATTTTAAAGAGCTTAAAAACCATCTTGGACTTGAGTTAAGGATTTGGGTATTAGAATGTTAGAGTATTATTTGACCTCTTGGGGTATAGCATGCAAAAGATGAAAGAAAACCATTTTCTATCTCTTTTTTTTAAAGAAAAATCCAAACTTGTCATTCCAAAAGGATTATACTCATATTTAAGCCTTGAAAATATTTCTAAAGATGCAAGTGTTATTAGACAATATTGTTGGACCAAAAGTGGGGTTCTACTTAAATTAACATTCAGGTGTTCTTAGTCCGAAAATAAGTTGTCTAAATTATCCATGTGCATACTATTTTGGTGGAAGCCCAAGTCTTTTGTTTTAAAAAGAAAACTCTTGAGTTTTGAATAAATGAATGATATGTATTTTGCAGATCTTTAGCACTTCAAGGCAATTTAAATCATTTAAGCGTGCTATAGAACCTGTAGGTCAACCGTATTCAATGGATCCTTAACACCGTGGTGTCTAACACCTTCCCCGGGGGGATCACCAGAACCCTTACCTCGACTCTGGTTTAGCTAGGGTTTTTCAATATCTTTTGAATAAAACCTTTCAACTTAGTTTTCCTAATTTACCCATAAATTAGGTGGTGACTCTTAAACAATTATCCAACTTAGAGCACCATCACAAATTCTCAGTATCTTTTAATGCCTCCACATAAAAGTAAATCATAACATTGTATGCTTTATATTAATGAATAGTATATACATGATTAGACTTTAATTATGACAAGGCACACCGGAAGGGAAATGCATCACTGAGGCTTGATTATTGGCGCTCTTATTCGTCCCAGAGGTAGGCTACCGTTTACTTCCAAAAAACATCAATAGAAGTGCATAAATAGTTATAAATATTAAGGGGTATTGGGTGTGTTAGGGGTCCCACTCAGACGGTTGTGATGAACGCTTGAGTAGGTACCGATGTTGAACATCGATTAGTTATAAATAGCGCTCTTATTCGCTATTTATGTGGGCTCGTTGCCGTATTTGATATCATATCCTGATTTACTTGAATGATTTTGATGTATTCTTGAAAGCATGTGATATTCATCTCTATACTTGGTTGCATCTCATTATATCATGATTTCTTTCCTTGTATTGTCATTTGCATCCATACACTCATGGTTCTGATGATATTGATATGGAGTGGTATGATATATGTTGTGGGTCTAAGGGATCAGAAAAGTAAGAACTATATGAGATTATGGCAACACTGAGGTGATGATGATGATATGCGAAGGAACGAGTTACATTCCAACAACAATTATTATTATAGCCAATAGCTAGGCTCCGGGGGAAATTCCGGTGGGGTATATGGACTTCGTGGTTCCCCCATGGGTCTACGATCATAATAAGAACTTGACGTATTGTACACTGGATGATAAAGGTACCTAGAATATGCATTGCATTCATATCATACTTATATTACATTAGTGACTATTTGTGGATGTATTTGATACTGGATTTGATTATTGATGACTTTGTTGGATTTTAGATTTGAAAGGATTGTACTTGCTTATGATAATTGGATTACTTTTATTGAACTAGTCTGGCACTGGATGACTTAAGTGATTATTAAATCTTACTTGAATAAGGTAATATGTGAACTCTGTGAACCATTCTGTGGACTATGTGGCAATACTTGAATTGTTGAACTGTTAGTATAGGATTATTTGGTGTTAATTTGATATTTATCTCTTTTTGCATATATTTTGTCGTTATCGACCTATGATGTATATGTGGGTATGTTGTGTACTCATGATACACTTGTTGCATCATTTCTTGATATAGATACAAATCCTTCTACTAGCTCAAAACCACGTGGCTGAGTTCAAGTGGTTGATTCTCCAGCATTCACGGTGAGGATGCTTCCTTCAACATATCCTGGGATGCTCATATCTCTTTTTATGTTTTATTTGGTTCTGGAGACATTATCATACTTTCTCATTATGGCTATTCAGTTTTGGCACTATGTTACCTGTATTCCGTTTATTTAGTGCTATTATATTACAAACCAGATGTTTGGGGGCTTGTATTAATCTTATGGCTTATCTATTTTGCATTTATGCTATGAGATAGATTATATAGTATTTGCTATCTTTATGCTTTTATTTATGTTACATCATGCAAATGATTGGGGAGTGGTCCGCCTACCAGTGAGAATGCGTAAGTACCATCACAATTCCTGAAAAGAGGTCGTGACAATATGCTAAGTTTTTGAAATATGAGTTTTGGCACAGTTCTGTGGAATTTTTGGAGAATGTAGTGTCGAGGGAAGGTATCATGGTGGTTCCTAAGCAGATTGAAGCAGTCAGAGATTGGGCTAGTCCTACTATAGTGACTGATATTTGGAGTTTAATGGGTCTTGTGAGTTATTATCATCGATTTGTGAAGGGCTTCTCATATATTGCTTCCCATTTGACCCGATTGACTCATAAAGATGTACCTTTTTAGTGGTCGGATGAGTGTGAGGAGAGATTCCAAAATCTTAAGTCAATATTGACCTCAACCCCAATTTTAGCCTTACTTGTGGAGGGGAAGGATTTCACTATGTGTTTGACGCTTCACAGATTTGATTGGGTTGTGTTTTGATGCAGGAGGGTAGAGTGACAACATATGCATCAAGACAGTTGAAGGTTCATGAGAAGAAATACCCCACACATGATTTGGAGTTGGCAGCGATTGTCTTCGCCTTGAAGATTTGGAGGCACTACTTGTATGGGGTTCATTGTGAGGTATTCACCGATAACCGCAGTCTTCAGCATGTGTACAATTAGACAAAATTGAATTCTAGACAGTGCATATGGATGAAGTTACTCAATGATTAAGACATGACTATTATTTACTATTCGGGCAAGGTCAATGTAGTGTGGATGCCTTAACCCAAAATGAAGTGAGTATGTGGAGATTGGCGCGATTGATTGTTGTTGAGCCCTTGGCATTAGAGGTTCAATATTTGGCCAATGGCTTTGTTAGGCTTGATATTTCAATATTGAGTTGGATTTTGTCTTGTGTTGAGGCGAGGTCGTCTCTTTTGGAGAAAATCAAGGCCCAATAATTTGATGATGTGAAATTGTCTAAGATTAGAGATAAGGTGTTGTGCGGGAAAGCTAAGGAGGCTATGCTTTATAGTGAGGGTGTCTTGAGGATTAAGGGGAAAGTTTGTGTTCCTTGTATTGGAGGGTTTACAAGATTTATTATGAATGAGGCTCATAGTTCTAGGTATTCTATCTATCTGGCTGCAATGAAGATGTATCGTGATATGAAGCAGCACTATTGGTGTCTTAGTGTCTAGATTGCCAGCTAGTCAAGTATGAGAACTAGAGACCGAGTGGTATGACTTAGAGGATGCCCATACCTAAGTGGGAATGGGAGAGGATAGTTATGGACTTCGTAGTTGGGCTACCGAAGACATTGGGCAAGTTTTATGGAATTTGGGTTATTTTGGATCGATTTACCAAGCCTGCGCACTTCATTCTAGTTCAGATGACCTATAATTCTTAGAAGTTGGCCAAGATTTATATTAGAGAGATTGTTCGGTTGCATGGAGTGCCTATGTCTATCATTTTAGACCGGGGTACTCAATTTACTTCTCATTTCTAGAGGACTTTGCAAAAAGAGTTAGGTACTCATTTGGATCTTAGCACAAGATTTTACCCGCTGACTGATGGTCAGTCCGAGCAAGCCATTCCAGTTTTGGACGATATATTACGGGCTTGTATGATTGATTTTAGTGGTCATTGGGACCAATTCTTACCTTTGCCATAGTTTGCTTACAATAATAGTTATCACTCCAGCATTAAGATGGCGTCATTTGAGACATTGTATGGTAGGAGATGCTGATCCTTGATTAGTTAGTTTTATGCATTCGAAGTGAGTCCATGGGGTACAGATCTGTTGAGAGACTCATTCGAGAAGGTGAAAATGATTCAGGACAAGCTCTTAGAGTCTCTAAGTAGAAAAAATAAATATGCGGACCGAAAGGTTTGATATATGGAGTTCATGCTTAGTGATTGGGTTCAATCTAAGGTCTCACCTATAAAAGGCGTGATGACGTTTGGCAAGAATGGGAAATTGAGTCCGAGGTATGTCGAGCCATTTGAGATTCTTCAGAGAGTTTGTGAGGTGGCATATGAGTTGGCCTTGCCACCAGCCCTTTCAGGTGTTCATCTGGTATTTCATGTTTTCATGTTGAAAAAATACCATGCTGATGGGTCCTACATCATTCAACGGGACTCCATGTTATTTGATAAGAATTTGGAATTTAAAGAAGAGATTGTGGCCATTTTGGACAGGCAAGTTAGGAAGTTAAGGTCAAAGGAGATTGCTTCTGTGCAGGTGCAATGAAAGCACTGTCCAGTTGAGGAGACTATTTCAGAGATGAAGGTTGATATGTGAAGTAGATAACCTCAGCTCTTTACTGATTCTGGTATATTTTCCCTTTCATTCCTTCCTATTCGAGGAAAAACATTTGTTTAATTGATATCTAATGTAACAACCCGTTCGGTCGTTTTTGGATTAACACTCTAACTGACCAAATTACCCTTCCTGTAGACTCTTTTTGGGGTTTGTGACTCGTGGGTATGGGTGATACGGTTCCCGATATGAGATAGATAGGTTTTGGAAGAAAAACCTAGGTTTGAAGTTTTTGAAATGAAAAGAGTTGGCCCAAAGTTGACTTTTGAGTATACGAGTTCATTTATGAGTTTCATCACTTCCGGTAGGTCCAAAATGTCATTTATGACTTAGTAGAATCTTTGGTTCGCTTCCCAAGATGTTTGGTTATGTTTTGAGTCTTTATTTTCTAATTTGTGAAATTTGGAAGATTTGGGGAAAATTGTAGAAAGTGTATCTTAGCATTATCGAATGAGTATTCTGAGTGTGCTAGCAAGTTTGTAGTATCGTTTACACTTGGGTATAGTTTGTACCAGGGAGGTCTCAGGTGATTTTTGGATGTTGGATGGTAAATTGTAAACTTTGTCCCGTTGCTGTTACTGGTGTAACTGCACCAGCGGTCTGATGACTGCATATATGAAGCCACTTCTATGAAAGTTGGTCCGTAGATACGAGCTCCGATGGGATTGGAAAAGGCCGCATCTGCAGATCCTTGTGCGCAGGTACGAGCCGCTTCTGTGGTGTCATTTCCGCTTCAGTGCATTTCGGCCACTTATGTTTTATTTGTTTATAAAATTACGCCCAAATGGGCATTTTATATATTTAAGAAGCAAGATCCAACAATAAATGGTTGGCTCAAATCGTGTCCAGCCCAAAACAAGTAAAACAAAAACAAATATAACATTTGGAAAAATTAAAAAAGTAAATTGGTCTTTGATGCCCTAGATTTTCACTGACAGCTTTCTCTCTCTACGATGGAGCTTCTATCACCGCCGATGTGGAAATGATGATCGGAACTACTTCTATCATGTCCTCTTTGTGCCATTTCTGATCCGCATCTCAGGTTATTGAACTTATTGCCATTGTTGTAGCTCCAAATCTGTAGGTATGCTTTAGACGCATGGAGTTCTTAATTTCAATTCCTCTTCTTTTTTGTTCCAGCTGATTTTTTCCTTGTTAATGCTTTGAATGTACTCAATATGCACTGTCTAAGCTTGGATGTCCACCGATTTAGAAATCCCACTTCCTCAAGCTCTCCCTTGACACAATCTACCTTTGAATCTGCAAAAAATTCCTGAGAACAAACATTTTTCCTTACCAAGGAACTAAGGTATAAATTCTTTTCTTTAGTTATCATCTTAGTGTCCTTAGGTGTTGTTATCCCCTTTGAGACATGCTTTCCATAAGTTGGGGCCACTTCTGCGGTCAAATTTCTACAGAATCTAGGCCGCTCCTGCAAGGAAAGTTCCGCAAGAGCGGGATCGCTGAATTAGAAACAATGAAAAGACCCTAAGTCGAATTCATTTTCCATTCTCCACTTCACTCAAGTCTAAGCTCGGTTTGGGAGAAATTCAAGGGTTTCCATTCATTCCACTCTTGGGGTAAGATCGTCACCTTATTTTCATTATCTATCGATGATTCCTTTACTTAATCTAGGGTTTGAATCATGATTTGGGGATCGAAAACCTAGGGTTCATGTTTTTAGTTAACTGGTCTGATCGGTCCAACAAATAATTAATTCTAACAAATATCTAAATTCTAAATAAAAAATAAATAATAGACTAAGATTCTAAATAAAGGATAATAAATAAACGGGGTCTTCTAGGTTAAGAGAGTGAAAATAATGAAATTGGATGCCAAGTTTGTCTTTAATGATTGATACTTCAGATTTAGGATAGTTAATGATTGGGGAACCTACTGCTAAGCTTGAATTTTTAATTAAATTCTATGATTCCTAAGTGAAATTATAGGGTTTAGCCTAAATTGGTTGTTTTTTTATATTAAGTGCAATTGAAGGCCCAAATGTGACTAGATTCGTCTATAACGTAAGGATTTGATTAATTAAACCCTAAATATGCTTTTGTCAAGTTAAAGTTCCAATTTTACCCTTGTGGGCTCGGGGTCACTTTGGAGGTCGTGTAGTCAGTTTCCTTGAAAGGTCTTATATTTATGCTTGTATTTAGAATTATGTGTTAACATAGAATATATGATAATAGATTACGAACGTTCGGAGGCACTAAATAAAGACAGCTTTGGCGTGGGGCTAAGATCGTGGCACTTGTTCGACCAAGAGGTAGGCTACAATTTACTTTATTTACACGCCGATTGATATATGTAGTATATATATCTATTGAGGGGTATTGGGTATGATGGGCGTCTCACCTTAGTGATTGTGATGATCACTTGGGTGAGTACTGGTGTATTGTGTCTTGGGGGATCATACCTAGCTTGATCCCGATTGCTGTTATGTGTGCTTTTCACCATAATTGATCTTACATGTGATTGTTGATTTGAAATTACCTTATCACTCTATGCGTCATGGTATGAAAAGACTGATTATTTGTAATTGTGTGTTATTGATAATTTGAAGGCATGTGTTTACTCATCTTATAAACATGATTTCATCTCATACTTCATGAGTACTTGATTTATTTACCGTTGCATTTATACACTCATATTATCATGATATTTGAGATGAAGTTGGTTATGTAATGTTTTTTGGTCCGATGATCCCCGGAAACAAAGGTAAATGATATTGCTATGAGATGATTTGGTTACTATGATGATGTCAAATGATATGGATCGATAAATGAGTCCATGATTTGGTGTTCTAAACTATCCAGTGGATCATTTCGGTTGATTTTGAGCGGTATATGGATTTGCAGAGTTCCACATGAGTCATGACTATGTGTTGACGTACAATAGAATGTGTATACCAGGTTGTTGAGAGGTACCTTGAGTTCATGCATATCATTCGATTAAAATTTATACTTCTTATGTTATTTGCACCTATTTTGATCTTCTATGTTGAGATGATTATGTGTTAGACAACTTCTATGTTCTGAGATGACCTAAGTGGTGGACAATAATTACTTGTTGAGGTGACTTATGTGTTTGGTGACAACTGTGTAGAATCTAGGATACTTGTGAGTCAACTCAATTTTTATAACTGCTACATGTTATCCGTCGTGGATGACCTATGATGCTTACGGTGGTACGATGTGTACTCATACTACACTTGCTCCATTCTTATTTGGATGTAGATACAACGCCGTCTACTGGTGTCGGATCTCGTGGCTGACGTCCGAGGCTATGGACCAAATATTTCGTGGTGAGACTGTCGTTCCTCAGCAACCCTGGACTCTCCATTCCTCTACTCATGTCTTTATTTTCTACTGTTCAGACAGTTTTCAGACATTGTCGCGCACTTTTTCGACCACACGGGTCAAAGCGGAGCACAACATGTCCGGTGATTCCTGGGTATGATTAAGGAGTCGCCACCTAATTATTCTACGGTGAATTAGGACACCTACATATTAAATAAATGCTGCAAAATAACTCCAATTTTAATGGTCTATGAAGCTAATGAGATTCTAGGTAAGGGTTTTTTATTATCCTAAAGGGAATGGGTTAGGCATCCTTTAAGATCCGCTAACTTGCGATTATCCGATCAAACTCGGGTTAATATTATACTAAGGAAAATGCATGTTTAAAGTATGAAGTTAAAAAGATGTTTGCAAATGATTAATGAAAAGGATGCATTTGTATAAGTATGCATTTGCATGGTATAAAATAAAAATACATGTAAAGTTTGAAAAAGTATGCATTTGTGACAATAATAAGGAAGAAAGCAAATTATTTATAATGCCAAAGAAGTATTTTCTTGGAAATCACTTTTGAGTTGCAAAAAATTAAAAAAAAGGGATAAACTTTTGTATAATTAATAATACGAATAAAGGATGACCAAAGTTGTTTTGAAAATCTTGAATATGCACGACGAGCCTAAAATAAATGAACTAGCGAAGGATTTCTATTTTTTTGCACTAACCGAACCTACAAATGAATAAACTAGCGACGGGTTTTAAACTACCCCATTAATTATCCATTCATGGCCTAATTATTCTAAATATCCTAACAATCACACAAGCATTAAATAATTATTACAGACCCAAATAAAAATAACGAAATTAAAGAATAACAATGCAAGGGAACTAAAGCGGATGACGATGTCATCTCACCCTATTTGTTTTGAAATCCCGAGTTTGGAGAATGCAAGAGTGCGAATGCAGGTCTTCATTTGACAATGCTCACGATGAGTCTCATAACGAAACTCTTTGTAGCTCCCGATGCATTTCATGTAAACAAAAGAAAAGAAACGGATTAGGAGACGGAACATGAATATATATATATATATATATATATATATATATATAACGCAAATAAATAATTCATAAAAAGTAATATGTTATTGAGCCTCGGGATGCAAACAGTATGTAGAAGAGTATAAAATGAGCCAAAAATAGAATTTCAGACCAAAAATAAATTGGCTCGGATGCGCGATGCGCCCAATTAACACGCAGAAATAGAAAGCAGACCCAAACATATAATTTCCAGATATATATATAAAAAAATATTGGCCCAGATGCACAATGGGCCCAATTAACACATATTCATAAATATACAAACCCACATTTGATATCCACTTAAGCATATGAGGGTAGGTATACATGATATATTCAGAATATAACTGATATACTTAAAGGTATACACATATATATAGTTCTTGTATACACTTAGTGTATACTGAATCTGTATACCTTGTATACTTTAGGGTATATCATGTCATAGTTTCAACAAAGCAAATAACGAATATGAGAAGATAGGCCAACATGAGCAGATTCAGACCATAAAATGCTAAGTAGATACCATCACACAAGACACACTTAACATGTATAGAAATGACACACTTAACATGTATATATAGCATGCTGCAAAGGTTATCTAAATCGAACAGAATCCGGACAAGAAAATTTACATGCATTCAGCAGATGTCAAAACAAAGCCCAAGTCCACTCACTTTTATGCATAGGGAGGCAGAGCTAGATTCCTCTCTAATTAAATGAGAACTACAGACATTCTTAGACTTAGACCTAAACTATTGAAAGGAAACAATAGATATACTATATGCTTACCTTTTCCCAAAATTCGAGTGAAATGCGTCATAATAAGGATACATGATAAACTGGCCGAAACAGAATTTTAAAGTCTTTAAGCATGATCTTAAACTAAGCTAGCTATGTGATATCAAACATATAAAAAATAATGCATAACCACATATTCCTATTTCAGCTAGTATATACTATGGCCATTCATACACAAGCTTCACTTAAACAAACACACAATTTAGGTTGATATTTGTTGCGAATGTAACCAAAATTAAGCGTAATTTCAAGAAACAAATAGGCAGGAAAATATGAGCAAAAAAACTGAAACCGAATCACATTACAAGTATCTCGTCCAAATCAAACTCATAACAAGTATACAGTTAAACTCTTAAACTCAAAGATGAAAACTTTAAACATAAGACATAATTTAGGCTGATATTTATTGCAAATGTAGCTCAAATTAAGCATGATTTTCAGAAACCAATACCCAGAAAAGATAAGTAGTAAAATTAAAACTTGGATCACATTACAAGTGTCTCATCCGAAACAAACATATCATTAAACCCTCAAAGATAGAAATTTTAACATAACACACTTAACCAATTGTCATATTTTTTAGAAGCAAGTTGATAATAATATTCCAACATACATATACATCTATCAAATAGCTTAACAAACCATATCCCATGGAACATGAATCTAGCAGTTCACAACCAAATATGTCCAAAACATTCACATTAACTAAATAGATTAAACCAAACCATTTTTAAAAAAATAATAATAATTATGGCAACATAATGACTTCAACACCACATAGTTAATATAAACATACAGAACAATATAGAAAGATAAGGGAAAGGAGATGTATTTACGGACCTTCTCCGGGCAGCGAACCGATGCGTCGTTTCGAATCGTCAATCCGCTCGGAGAAATTATTTTAGAATGCTGATTTTCTGATTTAGAACTCTGATTTTTGGATTTCAGAAATTCTGATTTTAGACTGCTGATTTTCTGATTTTGGACCCGACCCGGAAGTGACCCGACCCGGAACCGAAAAAACAGTGGGAAAATAGCAAAAACTTCCAGATTCTTCAACACCAAAAACCAATAATTTCGACCTATATTTCGGAATCTTTAAGTTGAAGAACACATGCAAGAACAAATACTCTTAAACAAATTTTGGATTTTTGAAATCCGGAATCTTCCCAATAGTGAAGAACAACACAAATAAAATACAATGCAAACCTTTAGGAAGATTTCAGATTCTTAAACTTAAATTTTTGGAACTAAAAAAATGACCCGAAAACCCTCCGATCCGACCTCCAAAATAGTGAGCAAAGGGGGGGGGGGGTTATAGGTACTCACCCCAACGTTCACACCCCATACCCCATACAAAACGAATTCAAATTTCAAAATAAAGGGGGGGGACAAAATCTAATTTTTTGGGCGAATTCTTGGGGAATGGGTCGGTGAGAGGTGATGGGGTAGGTTGGTGGTGTCAGGCGGCGGTGCCGGCGATTGGTGGTGTCAGGCGTAGGGTGCGGTGACGTAGGGGTAGGGGTGTAGGGGTGTGCGGCGATTGGAGAGGGCAGGGGGTGTAGGGTTCATGGATTGGGTTTTATGTTTTAGGGAATGGGGATTTGGGAATTAATGGGTGTTGGGTTTGGCGGTAAAGGAAATAAGGGTATTGGGAGTTAAAAGGAGATGGGGGCGGAGGGGGTATGGGCTTCGGTGGGTTTGGGTTGGTTTAGGGGGCGTTAGGTTTGGGCTTGGGTCGACGGGTGAAGGGGATTGGGAATTAATGGGTGTTGGGTTTTTGGGTTGGGAAATGAAAAGTGGGTTAAAAATAAAAGGGAGTTTGGGCTGATGCGGGTGGGGCGAAAATAATGAGGGGGAGTTGAATTGTTTTGGGTTGAGTAGAAATTGTTTTGGGTTGGGGAAATAAAAATGGGTTATGGATTTAAAATATAAAAGGGGTTTAATATTAAAAGCTTTGAAATAAAAATATAAAATTATTTAGAATATAGTATAAGATGCGATAATGATAAAACATAATATTTGTTAAATAAAAAAAAGATGTCGTTTTGTTACAAATAAAATAATATAGAATATTACAATAGAAATTATGATCATGATTTAAAAAGACGAATGGTTGTAAAAAAAGAATACGAATAATAATAGTAGTAATAATATAGTAATATTGAGAATAATAATATATGTGTATGTATATGCCTACATGTATATGTATAAAAAATATTTTGAGAAGTGTCAAAAATATCCAAAATTGTAAATAAATCAAAAAGGATGGGACAAAATTGGGTGTCAACAGAAGGCCGGAAACAATGAAAGAATTTTCGGACAAAGAAGTTGACTGAGTAGCCAATTTTGTCCTGATCATCGGGCTTTGCACTGGTAGAAATAGAATTCCTAGGGAGAAGAAATTGCAGGAGTTGATGCAGATTCGAGAAATATTGCCCCAGTGTCGGGTTATGACGACACTAGTTGCAGGTGTGGAAACATATTGGGAAAGAGCGGATCGACGTTCGAAGTAGGTCGTTGACCAAATTGCATCGGTTCGCCGTAAGAGATAGTTCCATCTTGTGCTGAAAGCTCCCGTTGATTCAAACTCATGCGGACTAGAGCTAAGACAAAAGTTAGTGTATAACTGTTGCATACAATGGGTATGTGAGAATACTAAAATGACGTCGTTGCTCAAACGTTGTGCAGATGAAGGCGTTGGTGGGCGCCTGTTTAAACTTTAAAATAAAGTACCCGCATTAGAAGGTGGGCGCCTTGAATGAAAAAGAAATAAAATACCCGCATTAGAAGGTGGGCGCCTGATTTAAAATAAAATACCCGCATTAGGAGGTGGGCGCATGACTTAAATTAAAATACCCGCATTAGGAGGTGGGCGCCTGACTTAAATTAAAATACCCGCATTAGAAGGTGGGCGCCTGATTAAAAATAAAGTACCCGCATTAAGAGGTGGGCGTCTGACTTAAAATAAAATACCCGCATTAGGAGGTGGGCGCCTGATTTAAAATAACATACCCGCATTAGGAGGTGGGCGCCTGACTTAAATTAAAATACCCGCATTAGGAGGTGGGCGCCTGATTTAAAATAAAATACCCGCATTAGAAGGTGGGGGCCTGATTTAAAATAAAATACCCGCATTAGAAGGTGGGCGCCTGATTTAGAATAAAATACATGCATTGGAAGGTGGGCGCCTGATTTAAAATAAAATACCCGTATTTGGAGGTGGGCGCCTGATTTAAAATAAAATACCCGCATTAAAAGGTGGGCGCCTGATTTAAAATAAAATACCCGCATTAGATGGTGGGCGCATGATTTAAAATAAAATACCCGCATTAGAAGGTGGGCGCCTGATTTAAGATAAAATACCCGCATTAGGAGGTGGGCGCCTGATTTAAGATAAAATACCCGCATTAGGAGGTGGGCGCCTGATTTAAAATAACATACCCGCATTAGGAGGTGGGCGCCTGACTTAAATTAAAATTCCCGCATTAGGAGGTGGGCGCCTGATTTAAAATAAAATACCCGCATTAGAAGGTGGGCGCCTGATTTAACTTAAAATACCCGCATTAGAAGGTGGGCGCCTGATTTAAAATAAAATACCCGCATTAGAAGGTGGGTGCCTGATTTAAAATAAAATACCCGCATTAGAAGGTGGGCGCCTGATTTAAAATAACATACCCGCATTAGAAGGTGGGCGCCTGATTTAAAATAACATACCCGCATTAGAAGGTGGGCGCCTGATTTAAAATAAAATACCCGCATTATGAGGTGGGCGCCTGATTTAAAATAACATACCCGCATTAGGAGGTGGGCGCCTGACTTAAATTAAAATACCCGCATTAGGAGGTGGGCGCCTGATTTTAAATAAAATACCCGCATTAGAAGGTGGGCGCCTGATTTAACTTAAAATACCCGCATTAGAAGGTGGGCGCCTGATTTAAAATAAAATACCTGCATTAGGAGGTGGGCGTCTGATTTATGTCGTCGTATTGACGTAATGCAGAGTGTGACCCTAAGGTCAAAATACCGTTCTTTGCATGGACATAACATGGTTGGGAACACGTAGTTTAGCATGACGTCTTTGTACAGTCCCCAAACAGGAAAGTGATCCTTGTGGTGAGCTGCGATGCGGAGATCCCTTGCGAATTTTCTCATAAATGTTGCAGCTTCCCTGCTTCTTTCCACCTGAAGAACCTGTACTCAAATAAATTTATGAGTTTGGGGAGGGGGAGTTGATTCGCGTTGACTTTGTAGCTTTGACCTTGATACTTGCATGTCCTGCTGATTCGGACCTGTAGCCCGTCTCTGGTTCCCCGTATTGGATAGCCATTAATGAAAACAATTTGTTTATAACAAGTATGCATATCAGTAAAAATTTTGTTGAACTCTAATGAAAATGTTTGTTGAAAATAATTTGCTTATAAGAAAGTATGCATATATATAAATGTCTGTCGAGCAGTGACATGCGGTAAAACAAAGCAAACGTCTTATCCAAAATCATTATTCTGGCTGAATACTTTGTTGACTGACACTTTTCCCATGTCTATTGGCGTCCTCTGGCAGTGATCCCTCAAAAAAAAAAATGCCCCAGTTTCCGATATGTGAGGATGATGAACTTTCGAACGGACAACCGAGTCTTGTGTGGGTTACTTGCCTGTCCTATCAGGGTGTTCAGATGGGTGTATTTTGTCATATGTGAGATAAAGGAGAAAATATTTCCTAATGGTGGGACCGAAGCCGATTTAGGCCGCCTACGTATCCCCATGAGGGAATCAGGTCATAACGTAGTTCATTACAAGCAAAAGGGGATTGTAAGGATTTTCTAAAGATGGGACCGAAGCCGATGTGGCCGCCTACGTATCCCGCCGAGGGAATCAGGTCATAACGTAGTTCATGTTACAAAGAAATGTATTTTTGGGGAAATTTATGATCTAAAGAAATGGAATCCGACATGGGTTCTTTGCGTATCCCGCCAGGGAGCGCAACTTTTACAACATAAGAAGTGCATTACATAGAAAAATCCTAAATGTAGTATCTTTTCACCGCATCTGCATTGATAGCTTTTGGCCATACTTCACCGTCCATTTCAGCTAGAATTAATGCTCCTCCAGTTAACACCCGGTGAACCATATAAGGCCCTTGCCAGTTAGGTGCGAACTTTCCTTTAGCTTCATTTTGGTGCGGGAATATACGTTTTAGCACCAATTGCCCCGGTTTGAAAGTCCTTGGTTTTACTTTCCTGTTGAAAGCTTTGGCCATTCTGTTTTGATAAAGCGTTGCCCGTGATGCATGCGTTCAATCGCTTCATCGATCATCATCAATTGTTCGCACCGATTCTCAGATCCATTTTGCTTCGCCATCTCGGCTTCTTGGATAATTCTCAAAGATGGTATTTCCACTTCGCCGCAGAATACGCCTTCGCTCCATAGACCAAAAGATACGGCGTTGCCCCAGTAGAAGTCCTGATTGTAAGTGCGATAGCCCAAAAGTACAAAAGGCAAATGCTCATGCCAGTGCTTGTAATTATCAATCATCTTTCGCAGTATCCTTTTGATGTTCTTGTTGGCTGCTTCGACTGCTCCGTTCATCTGAGGTCGATATGGAGTGGAATTGCGGTGAGTGATCTTAAACTTTTCACATATCTCATTCATTAGATTACTGTTGAGATTGGCTCCATTGTCTGTTATAATCGACTCAGGAATTCCAAATCGGCAAATGATGTTATTGTGGACAAAATCAACTACCACTTTCTTCGTCACTGACTTATGGGACGATGCTTCTACCCACTTTGTGAAGTAGTCAATTGCCACTAGAATGAATCAGTGTCCATTTGATGCGGCAGGTTCAATGGGACCAATGACATCCATGACCCAAGCTGCGAATGGCCAAGGAGAACTCGTCACATTGAGCTTGTTAGGAGGTACCCTGATTAAATCACCGTGAATCTGACACTGATGGCATTTTTGCACAAAGCGAATGCAATCTGTTTCCATGGTCATCCAAAAGTACCCTGCTCTCAGAATCTTCTTTGCTAAAGTGAAACCATTCATATGAGGCCCGCACGTGCCTCCGTGTATCTCTTCAATTAACCTGCTTGCCTTTTGGGCTTCAACACATCTTAACAAACCTAGATCCAGAGTCTTCCGATAAAGGATTTCTCCGTTTAGGAAAAAATGGTTCGCTACCCTCCGAAGTGTCTTCTTTTGTGTGCTGGATATGCTTTCTGGATATTCGCCTGCCTTGAGATACCTCTTAATGTCGTGGTACCAGGGCTTCCCATCCAACTCTTCATTTATATGGAAACAATAGGCCGGCTGGTCCGATAAGTTCACCTTGATGGGATCAATGTAATTCTTATCCGGATGTTGAATCATGGAGGACAGAGTTGCCAGAGCATCAACGAACTCATTTTAAGTTCGTGGGATATGCTTGTATTCTATCTCGCTGAACCTTTTGCACAATTCTTTCACGCAATGCAGGTAGGGAAGTATCTTCACGTTCTTGGTGGCCCATTCGCCTTGCACCTGGTGAATCATTAAGTCTGAATCACCTATAACCAACAATTCTTGAATGTTCATATCAACGACCATTCTAAGTCCGAGTATACAAGCTTCATATTCTGCCATATTGTTGGTGCATGGAAATCGGAGCTTCGTCGAAACTGGGTAGTGTTGACCTGATTCTGAAATCAAAAACCGCTCCTATACCAACTCCTTTGAAGTTTGCAGCTCCGTCGAAGAACACTCTCCAACCCGGGTACTCTTCGGAGATATCTTCCCCAAAAAACAATACCTCCTCGTCCGGAAAATAAGTCCGGAGAGGCATATATTCTTCATCTACGGGGTTTTCAGCAAGATGGTCAGCTAGTGCTTGTCCTTTGATAGCCTTTTGGGTAACATATATGATGTCGAATTCACTTAACAAGATTTTCCACTTTGCTAGCTTCCCAGTGGGCATGGGCTTCTGAAAGATGTATTTGAGTGGGTCCATTCTGGAGATGAGATAAGTGGTATATGCAGACAAATAATGTCTAAACTTCTGTGCAATCCATGTCAAGGCACAACAAGTGCGCTCCAGCAAAGTATATCGAGCTTCGTAAGGTGTGAACTTCTTGCTCAAGTAGTATATAGCTTGCTCCTTCTTTCCTGCTTTATCGTGTTGTCCCAACACGCATCCAAACGCATTTTCTAACACAGATAGATATAATAACAAAGGCCTTCCGGGCTCTGGAGGCACTAAAACATGTGGGTTAGATAGATATTCTTTGATTCTATCAAAAGCTTACTGGCAATCTGTCATCCATTTAGTAGCGGCGTCCTTCTTCAGTAGCTTAAATATTGGCTCACATATTACTGTTGATTGCGCTATGAACCTGCTGATGTAATTGAGACGACCAAGGAAACTCATCACGTCCTTTCGACTCTTTGGAGGAGGCAAGTCTTGAATAACTTTTACCTTCGAGGGGTCCAATTCAATACCTCTTCTACTCACGATGAAACCTAACAGCTTCCCAGCAGGGACACCAAATGCACACTTTGCAGGGTTTAATTTCAGGTTATACCGCCTCAGCCGGTCGAAGAACTTTTTCAAATCTGTCAAGTGATCTGGGGCCCTTCGCGACTTGATGATAACGTCATCTACGTAGACCTCGATTTCTTTGTGGATCATATCATGAAAAATGGTAGTCATGGCCATCATATAGGTCTCACCCGCGTTCTTGAGTCCGAACGGCATTACCCGGTAATAGTATACTCCCCAAGGTGTAGTGAATGCTGTTTTTTCTGCGTCTTCTTCATCCATCAAGATTTGGTGGTAACCAGCAAAACAATCAATGAATGACTGTAATTCATGCTTCGCACAGTTATCAATGAGTATGTGAATATTTGAGAGAGGGAAATCATCCTTCGGGCTAGCCTTGTTGAGATCCCGATAATCCACGCACACCCGTATTTTCCATCTTTCTTTGGCACAGGTACAATGTTGGCCAGCCAAGTGGGGTATCTCGTGACTCGAATTACCTTTGTATCGAATTGCTTAAACACCTCTTCCTTGACCTTTAAACTCAAGTCAGGCTTAATTTTCCTTGGTTTTTGTTTCACCGGAGGGCAGGATGGATCAATAGGTAATTTATGCGAAACAATATCTGTGCTTAGCCCTGGCATATCGTCATAAGACCAAGCAAATATGTCGATATATTGCCTCAAAAGATCCGTCAGCTCTTTCCTTTGTGGGGTGTTCAGATGGACACTGATTCTCGTTTCTTTCACATATTCTGCATCTCCCAAATTTACTGCCTCAGTTTCATCTAAATTTGGCTTTGGCTTATTCTCAAAATGTTCCAATTCCTCGGTCAATTCTTCTGGCAGCGAGTCTTCCTCATACTCTTCGAAGTCATGTTCGTTGTTTGGATTTTGTTTGTTTCTTTCATTACATGTCACAGTCACATTATCGACAGATTTATTAATTTGCATGCTGAAAGAGAAAAGAAAATTAGTAAATAAAATAAATCTTGAAATAGCAAAAGCAATATGGATTTGTCATTTAAGCGTTCAAAAGATGGAGGCAAAACACATTAAAATGCAGAGATGCGATTCAAGCCTCAATCAGAATCACATTGTTTCATAAAGTACTAAGATAATTTCTACCAAGCTTTCCGGAGAAATAGGGTCGGGGCACATGTCCAATTTTTCAAAACATCTCCATGTTCTGCATCCCAAATGGTTGGGTCTTCAGCAAAATCATCCAGAATTACGTTGCATTCCACTTCTTCTTCCGTAATGAAAAGACTTTTGAGTCCTTCCACGAGGTTGTCTGCATCATCTTCCTTTGACTCCTGAGCAGCATATGCTTTGACAAATGACTGATTCAGAGGAGGAATAGGCTTTGGCAGGGGAGTGTCTCTTTTCCTTCGGAGTTTGATTGACAAAACTTCTTCAGGAGTGGGTTCGTATCCGAGACCAAAAGTATCATTTTACTGAGCAAGTGAACCGGCTCTACTATACCTTCTAAGTTCAATCCGAGGCCTTGACCGGGCTTAAATCCATTCTTTAACATTTCCAGAGCCACCATCGTGAGAACCCGGGGTAATTTCAGTTTTTCAGCTTTGGAGGCACATGTAATTTCTCTGATATGGAAAACAGACCCATCCAATATATCTACGCTTTCAACAGCAGGGATTTGTCCTTTGGGACATATTGAATTGCTCCCTTCTCCGTGTATTACAACCTCGTGATGATCCCAGACAAACTTCAGGCTCTGGTGTAGGGTAGAAGGAACTGCACCGGCCATATAGATCCAGGGTCTTCCCATTAGCAGGTTATAACCGGTAGATATGTCTAACACTTGGAATTCCACGACGAACTCTACGGATCCTACTTGCAATGTCAAATCCATTTCTTCCATAACGCTCATTTGGGCTCCATTAAAACCTTTAACCCTCACATGACTTTCGCGAATCTTTCCAATGCTAATTCCCAAGGCTCGGAGAGTCGCCACAGGACAAATGTTGACGGCTGAGCCTCCATCAATCAACACCTTAGAAATGAACTTGTTCATGCACTTTACAGTTATGTTCAAAGCTTTGTTGTGGCCCAAACCCTCAGGTGGCAATTTTTTGTCATGAAAAGAGACTTTATGGGCCTCTAAAATCTGTCCGACCAAGGCCGAGAGTTTCTCGCCAGTGGTCTCTCTCGGAATATAAGCTTCTTTGAGTACTTCCAATAAAGCACGTCCGTGGGTCGCGGAATTCATCAACAATGATAGCAAAGAAATTTGAGCCGGTGTTTTCTTCAATTGTTCTACAACGGAATATTCCTTGGTTGTCATTTTCCTCCAGAACTCTTCCACTTTGGTCTCTGTTACAGCTTTTTTTGGATTGTCTGCAGGGGCATAACATCGCCCGGATCTTGTATGACAGTTTTGGTATCAAAAGACGGCGTCACTATCCGCGATTTTGGAGGAAGTACTTCCACTTCAAATGGTGCCCTCACTTGAACTGTAATTATAGGGGTGATAAAGGCCGATGATTCAACCTTTTCCTCTCTTCGGACCGGCACAATGGTCCCTTCCAAACTGTTTTCTTCATCAATGGTAATCATGTTTACATTGACATTGTCATGATTTGGCAAAGGGTTATTGTTTACATTAGGGGGAGGTCCTTTCAGTTGGATAATTCCTTCTTTGATCAACGCCTCGATCTTGTCTTTGAGGGCAAAGCAAACCTAGTGTCATGTCCAGTGATTCCATAGTGGTATGCACAATGCTTAGTCTCATCGTACGATCTGGGAATAGGATTGGGGATATGCCTTGGGATGGGCTGGAGTATTCCCGCGGTCCTCAATCTTTCGTATAACTGGGCTAGAGGTTCGGCTAAAGGTGTATATGTTTTGATTGGCCTTCTTTCGTGATTCGCACGGGTTTGGGAGCATTTGGTGGATGGGCTCGTGGCTGAGGTGGATATGTGGGTTGATACTGCGGGGAATTCAGATAGGTAGGTGCTCGTGGTGGACTGTATATTGGCTGGGTATGGTAGACAGGGTAGGGAGTAGGTGAGTGTTGACAATAAGGCTGAGGGCTTTGTGTGTTTTGACTATAGTAGGAGGGCTGATAATTTTGGGTGTTTTGATTGTAGTAGGGAGGCTGGGATGATGGGCTTTGGTAGGTTGGCATTTGGTTTGATCTATGTTCCTGGACCATCATGACAGGAGACGCCCCGTCTCTCCTCTTCTTAATTGCTCCCCCAAATGAGTCTGACTGAATTGCCTTACTCGTGGCCTGCAATACTGTTAAGTTCGTGATTCTTCCTGAATCAGTCATTTTGTTGGATGATTGCGCCTTTGATCTCGTGAAGTACGGTTGTTCCGCCAGTTTCAGTCAACACGAATCAACTTTTGGGGGAATAAATCAAGCAAAAACAAACTTTTTAAAAAATAAAGCAAACTAAGTTAGTACTAGACGAGTAATTATTGCTTTAAATAACATGTACCGAGTGTGAAGCAGTAAACAAACATCAAGCAGATTGTAGAAAAATTAAATGCGCGTCCTAATATGCATGGGGCCTCTCTTATGCCAGAGGTGGGCCTAAACGCCAAATACGCAAAAATTATGATAGATTGACCCAAGCCGTCAAATTGAAATGCTTTTGTTGGGAACAAAGTTAAAGGGTGAAATTTACTGTAATAATAGCGCATACAATAACATGGCTGATAACATATTATGACCAAGCTAAAATCTCGTTCGTGATTACATAGATGAAGATGGAGCCCTAACACTGCTAGGTCCGACTCCTGCGTCTTCTAAATATTGCACTATGTCCTGCATTTGAGACCACATCTCAGGAGTAATAACTGTGTTTTTAGCCGACAAGTCCTTATCCAGATCGTTGTGCCCACATCCTCAAAACCTTGTTCTCCTTTGGGGCTAAGATCCGAATTGTCGTGATCTTCTCGAAGCCATGCGCAATATTCAGGAGTATTCCCTGCTTGTCCATCTCTAATGTCTATTCTATCCACACTGTTCCATTCATGGAGAATCTGTCTGGCTCTTGGGACCATGAAATTCGGTCCGAATTGAATTTCTGAAACTCTCATATTTGCGTGGAGATGGATTATCTGCTTTTGACCGAACTGTCGGAGTAGGCGTAGTGGCGCATATGGCTGGAGTCCTTTCAACCCGATGAGCTCGATGTAGTAAAGCCTTCTGCATCTCATATAGGATTTCTTGGTGTTTGAGAGCAATGGGTATTTCCGTTGAATCTGATCACTAATGTGGGATGCTAGAAACTCATACCAATCCTTGGTGCCGACTGGTGACAAAAATATTTCGTCCTGTCGTAAAAGCTGGCGGTCTTGTTTGACTCACTGAAGCAAATGTCTGTCATGTTCGAACGCTGATAAAAATATTCTATGGCCCACATCTGTAGGATAAGGTTGCAACCTTTGAAGAAATTTGTTTTGCCTCTTTTACATTTTCCGAGAGCTCGAAGTATTTCTGCTAGTATCATAGGGACCAAAGTGAGCTGCGCACCATCAACTCCCTCAACAATTGCTCGAGCCACAGAACATATGCAAGTACTTATTTTCCCGTGCTCAAGTGGGAACACTAAAATACCTAGTAAAGTGACAGCAAATGCAATAGGGCGCCTGGCTTGCCAATGGTCAGGAGTGCAAGAGAATTCTTTCCTGAATGACTTGTAACCATCTCGACGACCGTATCTCTCATAAAGGTATTCTAGGGAAACCCAGTTATTTTCAAAGCATCGGAGTGTTTTGGTGTTCTTTAACCCCAAATAGCGCAGGAATTTCTTTCCGGACTGACCGTGAGGGATGATTTGACCTCTGTCTTGATAAATCAAGTTGGTGAAATAATTGATTTCTTCCAAAGTGGGAGTGAGCTCAAAATCTTTGAATTTGAAGACAACCCGGTCTGGATCCCAAAAATGGATTAATGCTCTGACCAAATGTGGATCGGGAGAGATGTCAAACAGTGAAATGAGGCATCCCAACTTCCTCCTAATCGCCATTTGGCTGCCAAAGTCAAAATTCTCCCACCATATTCTCAGCTTACTCGGAGTACTACTCACCATCCTAACTTCAGAGATTTGCGGAACTTGATCCATCCTAAAAATAGTAAAAGAAAGAAAGTATAATTTTCCCAATTTTGATATTTCAATGATTAGGCTTGGATCAGTCAATCATTATCATGCTACACATAATATGATGATATGGTCGTTGGGTTGTAGGACCCGTTGACAATTTTGGTGGATTTCTTAAATGTGGAGTCGATGCCAATGATTGATCCACCTAAGGTGTATGCATGCATGACTTAAGATAAAGGGTGGTATAGCTCTATCCTAAATTTTCTAAGATTTGGTTGACTAGACTCAAGGTTCTCGAGCGGACTGCTCGAGTGAGAAGGCTACGTGGCCAACCGGATGGTCCGGACGCTCCGCGCATATACCAACTCTCCTAAAAATTTGGTAATTTGAAAAAAATTTATGGGTGCGCAAAACACACCTCGCGTGTAATGTGTGATAGTGTCGATTTTCCGTAATGGAAGAAATATGAGCGGAATGCCAATTTAAGGAAAGCAGTAAGAGAATATAACAATTAAAGCAGTTATGCAAAATTTACAATGGAAACAAATCGAAGCATTAAATCAAATAAAGAGCAAAAAATAAAGCGTAGTAATAAGTAACATGGGTTTGCTATGGTTAAGAACCTGAAAGTGTTCCCCAGCGGAGTCGCCATGCTATCGCGCCCTTTTTCGACCACACGGGTCAAAGCGGAGCACAACAAGTCCGGTGATTCCTGGGTATGATTAAGGAGTCGCCACCTAATTATTCTACGGTGAATTAGGACACCTACATATTAAATAAATGCTGCAAAATAACTTCAATTTTAATGGTCTATGAAGCTAATGAGATTCTAGGTAAGGGTTCTTTATTATCCTAAAGGGAAGGGGTTAGGCATCCTTTAAGATCCGCTAACTTGCGATTATCCGATCAAACTCGGGTTAATATTATACTAAGGAAAATGCATGTTTAAAGTATGAAGTTAAAAAGATGTTTGCAAATGATTAATGAAAAGGATGCATTTGTATAAGTATGCATTTGCATGGTATAAAATAAAAATACATGTAAAGTTTGAAAAGGTATGCATTTGTGACAATAATAAGGAAGAAAGCAAATTATTTATAATGCCAAAGAAGTATTTTCTTGGAAATCACTTTTGAGTTGCAAAAAATTAAAAAAAAGGGATAAACTTTTGTATAATTAATAATGCGAATAAAAGATGACCAAAGTTGTTTTGAAAATCTTGAATATGCACGACGAGCCTAAAATAAATGAACTAGCGAATGATTTCTATTTTTTTGCACTAACCGAACCTACAAATGAATAAACTAGCGACGGGTTTTAAACTACCCCATTAATTATCCATTCATGGCCTAATTATTCTAAATATCCTAACAATCACACAAGCATTAAATAATTATTACAGACCCAAATAAAAATAACGAAATTAAATAATAACAATGCAAGGGAACTAAAGCGGATGACGATGTCATCTCACCCTATTTGTTTTGAAATCCCGAGTTTGGAGAATGCAAGAGTGCGAATGCGGGTCTTCATTTGACAATGCTCATGATGAGTCTCATAACGAAACTCTTCGTAGCTCCCGATGCATTTCATGTAAACAAAAGAAAAGAAACAGATTAGGAGACGGAACATGAATATATATATATATATATATATATATATATATATATATATATATAAAATGCAAATAAATAATTCATAAAAAGTAATATGTTATTGAGCCTCGGGATGCAAACAGTATGCAGGAGAGTATAAAATGAGCCAAAAATAGAATTTCAGACCAAAAATAAATTGACTCGGATGCGCGATGCGCCCAATTAACACGCAGAAATAGAAAGCAAACCCAAACATATAATTGCCAGATATATATATAAAAAAATATTGGCCCAGATGCACAATGGGCCCAATTAACACATATTCATAAATATACAAACCCACATTTGATATCCCCTTAAGCATATGAGGGTAGGTATACATGATATATTCAGAATATAACTGATATACTTAAAGGTATACACAGATATATAGTTCTTGTATACACTTAGTGTATACTGAATCTGTATACCTTGTATACTTTAGGGTATATCATGTCATAGTTTCAACAAAGCAAATAACGAATATGAGAAGATAGGCCAACATGAGCAGATTCAGACCATAAAATGCTAAGTAGATACCATCACACAAGACACACTTAACATGTATAGAAATGACACACTTAACATGTATATATAGCATGCTGCAAAGGTTATCTAAATCGAACAGAATCCGGACAAGAAAATTTACATGCATTCAGCAGATGTCAAAACAAAGCCCAAGTCCACTCACTTTTATACATAGGGAGGCAGAGCTAGATTCCTCTCTAATTAAATGAGAACTACAGACATTCTTAGACTTAGACCTAAACTATTGAAAGGAAACAATAGATATACTATATGCTTACCTTTTCCCAAAATTCGAGTGAAATGCGTCATAATAAGGATACATGATAAACTGGCCGAAACAGAATTTTAAAGTCTTTAAGCATGATCTTAAACTAAGCTAGCTATGTGATATCAAACATATAAAAAATAATGCATAACCACATATTCCTATTTCAGCTAGTATATACTATGGCCATTCATACACAAGCTTCACTTAAACAAACACACAATTTAGGTTGATATTTGTTGCGAATGTAACCAAAATTAAGCATAATTTCAAGAAACAAATAGGCAGGAAAATATGAGCAAAAAAACTGAAACCGAATCACATTACAAGTATCTCGTCCAAATCAAACTCATAACAAGTATACAATTAAACTCTTAAACTCAAAGATGAAAACTTTAAACATAAGACATAATTTAGGCTGATATTTATTGCAAATGTAGCTCAAATTAAGCATGATTTTCAGAAACCAATACCCAGAAAAGATAAGTAGTAAAATTGAAACTTGGATCACATTGCAAGTGTCTCATCCGAAACAAACATATCATTAAACCCTCAAAGATAGAAATTTTAACATAACACACTTAACCAATTGTCATATTTTTTAGAAGCAAGTTGATAATAATATTCCAACATACATATACATCTATCAAATAGCTTAACAAACCATATCCTATGGAACATGAATCTAGCAGTTCACAACCAAATATGTCCAAAACATTCACATTAACTAAATAGATTAAACCAAACCATTTTTTAAAAAATAATAATAATTATGGCAACATAATGACTTCAACACCACATAGTTAATATAAACATACAGAACAATATAGAAAGATAAGGGAAAGGAGATGTATTTACGGACCTTCTCCGGGCAGCGAACCGAGGCGTCGTTTCGAATCGTCAATCCGCTCGGAGAAATTATTTTAGAATGCTGATTTTCTGATTTAGAACTCTGATTTTTGGATTTCAGAAATTCTGATTTTAGACTGCTGATTTTCTGATTTTGGACCCGACCCGGAAGTGACCCGATCCGGAACCGAAAAAACAGTGGGAAAATAGCAAAACATTCCAGATTCTTCAACACCAAAAACCAATAATTTCGACCTATATTTCAGAATCTTTAAGTTGAAGAACACATGCAAGAACAAATACTCTTAAACAGATTTCGGATTTTTGAAATCCGGAATCTTCCCAATAGTGAAGAACAACACAAACAAAATACAATGCAAACCTTTAGGAAGATTTCGGATTCTTAAACTTAAATTTTTGGAACTAAAAAAATGACCCGAAAACCCTCCGATCCGACCTCCCAAACAGTGAGCAAAGGGGGGGGGGGTTTTATAGGTACTCACCCCAACGTTCACACCCCATACCCCTTACAAAACGAATTCAATTTTCAAAATAAAGGGGGGGGACAAAATCTGATTTTTGGGGCGAATTCTTGGGGCATGGGTCGGTGAGAGGTGATGGGGTAGGTTGGTGGTGTCAGGCGGCGGTGTCGGCGATTGGTGGTGTCAGGCGTAGGGTGCCGCGACGTGTAGGGGTGTGCGACGATTGGATAGGGCAGAGGTGTAGGGTTCGGGGATTGGGTTTTAGGTTTTAGGGAATGAGGATTTGGAAATTAATGGGTGTTGGGTTTGGGGGTTAAAGGAAATAAGGGTATTGGGAGTTAAAAGGGGATGTGGGCCGAGTGGGTATGGGCTTCGGTGGGTTTGGGTTGGTTTAGGGGGCGTTAGGTTTGGGCTTGGGTCGACGGGGGAAGGGGATTGGGAATTAATGGGTGTTGGGTTTTTGGGTTGGGAAATGAAAAGTGGGTTAAAAATAAAAGGGAGTTTGGGCTGTTGCGGGTGGGCCGAAAATAAAGAGGGGGAGTTGAATTGTTTTGGGTTGAGTAGAAATTATTTTGGGTTGGGGAAATAAAAATTGGGTTATGGATTTAAAATATAAAAGGGGTTTAATATTAAAACCTTTGAAATAAAAATATAAAATTATTTAGAATATAGTATAAGATGAGATAATGATAAAACATAATATTTGTGAAATAAAAAAAAGATGTCGTTTTGTTACAAATAAAATAATATAGAATATTACAATAGAAATTATGATCATGATTTAAAAAGATAAATGGTTGTAGAAAAAGAATACGAATAATAATAGTAGTAATAATATAGTAATATTGAGAATAATAATATATGTGTATATATATGCCTACATGTATATGTATAAAAAATATTTTGAGAAGTGTTAAAAATATCCAAAATTACAAATAAATCAAAAAGGATGGGATAAAATTGGGTGTCAACAGACATTATATTCCTTATGATATTTAGTAGCTCTTGTAGATTTTGGGGAATGCAATAATTATATATCAAGTATTTTATGACTTTTTATATATTTTTGGCAAGACAATTTAGTACAAATTACTTATTTTTGTTTTTAAGTTTATTTTATGTTGTTGGATTTGGAAGTAGTTCGCCTATCGAGACATAGTATAGGTGCCACCACGACTCCCGAAAAGGATCGTTATAGGAAAATAAAAATAAATTGTTATATTTATTTGTCTTTAAAAATTATTTATATCTCACAGATCGGTTCCAAGACAAACCTAGTAAAGAGAATCGTATTTTAAAATTCTTCTATAGTGCGAAGACTCTATGAATCCACACTGAGATGGATATTTGCTGTCACCGCTTAGATCAACGGAACTTGCAAAAAAAATTGAGTTAAATAATTGTGCTGAAAACTCAAAAAATAAAAAGAACATGAAACTTTTTTTTCTGTCAATAGTATTTTCTCTCTCTAGGCTTTGTGTTGTACTCACACACTTTTAACAAAGTGTTTTCTCTATATTCCTTTTATACAGTTTTCATCACCATTTATATAACATCACATATAAAATCTTTTCCTATTTGATTAATACGATAATTTAATTCCAAAAATAAATTTTATTGAATTTTTCTTTAGAATCCAACTCCTAGTTGGAATTGCATGACTGCCGAGAGTCCTTGTATGGATTTAGACGTGAATATCCAATTTTAAATTAGATTCACAAGCTAGTATCCATTACTAATATTTTATTTAGGAAGAGAAGGAGGAGGAAGAATAGGAAGAGGAAGTGATATTATGCACACATAGATTTCTATTTTATGCGGTGTCTGATTTTCACCTATAGGATGAACCACGTTACCCTATCTGTTCTATGTGTTGTTCTATGCGTTGTAATTACGAAATATTAAGAACTCTAAAGTAAAAGACACAATACTTTATCATGGAAACCACCCGGCTCACAAGGGAAGTAAAAACCACGAACTACGCCTTTGTATGATTTATCCCCAACTCCACTACAACGGTGAGCCTCTACAAATTCAAGTTACAACTCTGTAACCTTGGAACTACACTCTAATTCCTATCTTACTAATCTACCCCATAACATACATGGTCTTATCCTGATCCATCTGAATCACACCCTTGCTGATCCAATGGCCAAGAAAGAACACTTTCGTCTGAGTACTATTTCATGTACAACATTTTTTCCTTCTACACCCGGAACACTGTACTCAGGAATCCAAACCTCTAGTGACTGACTTTAAAGTCGCCACCCCACCTGATTTTGTCTCAAATATGGTGCAAATTAAGATGAACGGACTGGACCAAACTTCCCTATGTTGGTATTATCGCCACAAATAAGAGCTTTTAGATTTTCCAGAGAAGATAGGATCAGAACTTAATAAATTTAAAACTTTCTATTCCATATCGCCAGAAGGCTTTATTTTCGATATGCCACTCCGGTCGCGATCGACTAAAAGGTAAGTCTATCGATAGCTCAGTTATTAGTTCGAATCCAATTTGTGAGAAGAGTCTAAGCTAGATTCATTTATTGACCTTAAAGAAAAGTAAAGTCGAGATCAGGGATCGAGAGTTTCCAGATTTGGTAGAAGAAGCATCCCTCATGGACAGCTAAGCGAAAACCTACTCAGAACAAGATCGATAACTTGAGCTTTCTGAGCCGACCAAGGCTCTTCAAGACCAGTCTTTCACTCCCAAGAAGTAGGAATAGGACCTCTCCCTGTAGGTCGAGCCTCATTTTCAGTCTCCCTCTAGAGCAAGCAATCTTTAGAAATCTAAAATAAGAAAGACTTATGAACCACTTAGGAAGGCTAAGAGCCATAGATACAAAGCAAAATAATTTTTCGGAGGTGATGCGACGATATTCACCTAAGCCTCTCTGGTGACATTAGTTACCACATTCATTCAGTGACAGCCTTAGGATCAATACCCCCTTTGACTTTGAGATAGAACACATAAAGGGGGAAAGTCATAGCCTCCCTTATTTTCTAACAATAAAATGCATTTTGGAAAGGCCAATAACAATACTTCGCCCTTTGCATTCAAAGAACAGAATAAAAAAATGATTCAACCTCAAACCAGTTTAAATGTAGTGGATACGAACGGAGAGAAGTAACCAATCGATGAAAGAACATGCCATTTCGAAATCTTTCCTAACTACCTAGGAAGGGGAAGAAAATCGATTTATAGGCGGAATCAAATATGCATTACAGACAAAAGTATTCAGTTATTGGAAAAAAATCAATATACTTCTAACGTAGAATCAGTATCATCTAAGATAGAAATAAAACATTGGGTCGAACTCTTCTTTGGTCTCCAAATGTCATATTATATATATTCAAAAGTTACAGAAAGGCAACTACTAAAGCTCATCTTCATTTCCATAGCTACATGGTAATATAGTCTTGATAAAGCCACATCGAACTAAAAAGTCACACCCCAACCTAGGGAGGTGTGTCCGGCACTCGGCACCTTGCTATCTATGTCTTGAAAGACAAGCTAGTCCAATAAGGACGACCTATAAACTCATCAACGCTACTTAGGCCGACAAGGCCATATGCTAAAGTATATGCAATCAGTAAAACCCAAAATATGATATATACAAGGGAAGACAAGGCTGCCATGCTGACACTACTAATAACATAGGATGCGTCTACAAGCCTCTAAAGAGTGATAACTATATCATAGCTGGGACAGGGCCCCAGCATACTCATTGCCTGTGTATACAAAAAAAATATAGATATGGTAACTCTATATGAACTGGATCTTTCCACACAAGCTGGTACTCGACAAATCTACTGAGGAGGTCCCTTCTGCTGTCTATCAGGACCTGCAGGCAAGAAATGCAGTGCCCCAGCAAAGGGTAGTCAGTACAAAATGATGTACCGAGTATGTAAGGTAATTGAAATAATTGAAATTGAAACTAAAACTGAACTAAAATATAAAGCATACTGAATATAAACCAAAGAATCAACAGAAGTATGAAGGCACACTTGTCTCGGACTCTTAAACAACTATACAAACCATAAAAAACTCTATAGGCTCGTGTAAAGAAGCTAAAGGAAGTAAATAGCCTCAAAGGCAATCAACATATCCTTGAAGGCAATCTGTATAGCCCCGAAAACAATTTGTGTAGCCCCGAAGGCAAGTGCACATTATATATAGCCCAAAAGGTAAGCGTTAGATAGCCCCGAAGGCAATTAAATATGTAAGATGTTACAACCCTGTAGGCAAGATGTAACTATATACGTTCTATTATCATACTTTCTATTATCTTAACTATTTATCTAACTATAGGCTCATTCCTGACAAAGGGAAGTCACTACACTAAGGTCATGATAACCTAAGCACAATCACTATGAATAGCATATCTTTGTGAGAGTGATTGGGACTACTGTAACAAGGGAATAATGCAAAACCTATGGAAAGAAGGGATAGCCTCACATATATGCCTCTAGTTGGACAACTCAAAAGCACAACTCGTATTCGCTTCCCGATCTATGCAATAACAAAAATTACACTATCATCAAACATACGAACGATTATGAAAATCAAATTACTCTGTAACGAATGGATAATATTTCCCCCGTTCTTACTACTTCCGCAATCCTACAACAGGCGAGACAACCCAACAACAGAACTACCAACTTAATACTATGAGCGACAAGCTTGATTCACGACTAACAAAACCATACCTTTAAACCCACTTTTTTCTTCTTATTTTAAGACATCAAAGATAACAACAACGTATTCATATTTTCATGTCTATCTCCAGCCACAAAGGGAAACAAAAACACCTTCAATTTGGCACAAAAACTTCTATAACTTCCAACATGATTTCTCTATCAATGCTCAAGAGATCTACTCCTTCCAACTTAGCTACAATTTTCAAAAGCTCAAGAATATAGAGAAGAGGATATTTCTTACCTCCAAACTCAAGAACATCTCCTAACCCCGACTTCACCACCAAGAATTCTCCAGTTCAAACACAAGAGGGAAGAACACGATCCACCGAGCTTTTTGACTTCTTCGGCACTTGATTCACTTGCTAAGCCTTTGATTCCACTCTATAACAATATAATAACCTTGGGAGAACCATTGGATAACTTTAGGACTTTTCTAGGGTCTTGTTAAGGGAGAAGTTAAATAAGAAGTGAAGTCACCGCTCAAGGTTATTTATAGAGGATTCAACCGCCTCCCATATGCGGTGGGTTTCTGCATCGCAGAATATGCTATGTGATCGCATATGCCACCGCACATGGTGGAAGAAATCTCACATAGGAGACAAGTTAAGATGCTGCCAAGATCTGTGAGGCAGTTTGGTTTTGCAATGCAAAATGTTTAGCATAACGTAATAGCTTCGGCGAACTTCATCGAGGAGTGTTTCCTTCCATCCCAATGACCTCTAAGCCTCTTAACACCTTCTAAATACTCATCTAAGTCATAGATATCCTTAGGAAAGATCTCAAGTCATCATAGTCTAGTTCAACCTTCTTCTCACACAAGAAAATATAAGAGAGCTGAGTTGTCCCGATTGCTTCATTAAACCTCAAAAATACTCCTCCCTGAAACTTATGTTAAACAACTCATCAAGAATCCAACATACAAAAGTATGGGGTTTAACATCATTTCCCTCTTAGAAACATTCAGCCTCGAATGTTAACTTGTAGAGGCATTGTGAAACTTTTTCCAGAGTCCCCTCTGAAAACTGGACTAAAACTAACCTGCATGTAGCCAGAAAAACATACTATATGTGCCACATAGGGCCAATATCTATAACCAGCAACACTTGGCCACACACAACCTCTAATTATAATCATGGTATGCCTCGTCTCGTATAACTTTCTAATACCTCTAGTCTATGTACATCACTAACATATGAGTATTACTCTTGCTCTGATTCTCACTCTTCTAGTTCAAGCCTATTTAGTACATTCTAATCCTGCTCATTATTTATAAATTGGCTCCCTCTTGGCCATCTATTACATGATCTTTACCGTCTTATTTGTCAAACATTTTATTGTATATTTTCTTATGAAGGGTTATCATTCTTATTGGGTAATCCTACAATCGTCATCACTTTTAAATTTTCTCATACTCGAACACTTGGTTCTTTTCTAACTTATATTCCTCCTCAAAAGTCTAAAGATTCTAATTTCCTCTCGGGTTCGTTCTCTTATCTAGTCATTCACCTTATGTGTAACATGCTAATTCCATTGACAACACCTCATTTACCAATTCTTCACATTATTATAACAAAACACAAGCCTAACTTTAACATCTAAAATGACTATTTCTAGATCTATAAGGTCAACTAAGGTCTGTTATTACATATCATTACCATATAATTTTTTAGATGTGTCTAGCAATAGCGAACTTGACGATCAGTTTGAACACCACGAATGACTTAGTCGGCAACTCAGGTGCTATATATAATCTCTCCCACAACTAACAGAGAAGTGTAAAGAAGGTAGTCCAAATCTTGTCAACACATAAATATCATATGAACACAAACTCACTATACCTGCCATAGCATCTTGGAGAAACTCAGGGTCATGTCGATCGGCTAAAGCATAAATGTGGTTCTGACTATCTCTTGAACTAGAGGTTCCACCTAGACCTCGACCTCTACCTGCAGAAGATTGGGACCCTCACATTGGAGGGTGCACTGAAGTAGATGACCCTGCCACCGAGTCAGTTGGTTGAGCCATTCCACCTTGTCCTTTATCTGGGAAATCCCTCATCATGTGACCCTCACGACTATACGTATAACAAATGATCGATCCTAACCTGCATCTTTTATAATTCCCCCTGCCGCAAGTATCACAATGCGGAGGGACATATCATAACTGGTCTAAACTTTGCTGCCACTACAAACCTGATGCTCGTGAGCTCTGACCTAGTACTGATAGAGCATAACCCTATGATTGAGATGATTGAGTCCTTGGTTAGCGTCTGAACTGTTGTGGCCTGAAACCACCATGGAACTCTTCCTGAGGCCCTATAAGTATTTCTCTCTTATATTGCTCTATCTCAATCTGCTCAATAACTGATTGTTGATGACGACACTCTTCTAAATTCTGCGTGAAGGCCTGTATATGAGGGATATCCATATCTTCATACATGACAGCTGTAGTATAAGCCTCAACATAATCCGGTACAAGACCTGCTATAAATTGATGAATTTTGGACTGTATTGTATAAATAAAAGCTAGGGCATACCTTGATAGGGAATTGAATCAGAGACTATACTCTCGAACACTTATATCCCCCTGCTGAAGAGTCAAGAACTGGTCAACTCAGGCCTCTCAGATCTCCAGTGTATAGTAGTGATTTATAAAAGCATCTGAAAACTCATCCCAAGTTGTTGGAGGTGCCTCCTGCCATCGAGACCGCTCCTATCCTTTATACCAAAGAACTGCTATATCTCGTAACCTGAAAATTACTAGCTCAACTGCCTCAGTCTCCGAGGCATGTATAACCTGAAAGACCCTATGAAACTGATCGATATAGTCTTGATGGTCCTTATTTCTATCTGTCCCTGTAAACTTTGGAGGACTCAAAGTTAGAAACTCTCAAACTCATGAACTCAGAAGATCCTGCACTCAATGGCGCTCTAGGTTGACATTGATCAACAACTATCTGAGCGAATAAATGTATTGCACTTCTCAAGTCCTGATCCGATGGGATGAGAGAGGAAACTAGTAGTGCCGTAGCTCTAGGAATCTCCTTAGGTGGGGGAGTCGGAGGCGGGTGTGAGGGTGTCTTATCCTTTTCCTTAGACTAGGCCACCTAGACTGGAGGTACTCTTCTAGTACCATCACCTGTCATCTCATTAGCCCTATGGCTAGCTGTTGTCTTGTGTGTCACTGGTATCTCTAAATACAACATCCAGACGAAGAGTTATACTTGAATTCTTAGGGCTCAACTCTGAAGCATGATTTAGATTAGAAAGAAGGGTAACCAACTCCCAGATGTTCTATAGCCTCCCATTTATATGATGTGGTGCACAACACATTTATAAATAAGACTCTACCAGTCATGACTTGTAGACTCCCTAGGACACGACCTACTCTGATACCAAGTTTGTCACATCCCAATCTAGGGAGGTGTGGCCGGCACTCAGTATCTTATTAGGCCCAAGCTAACCTAGTTGTAACTCGAATAATGTATGTCTCGAAAGACAAGCTAGGAAAATAAGGCCGACCTCTAAACTCATCAACGTAACTTACGCCGACAAGGCTATATGCTAAAGTATCTGCAAGTAGTAAAACCTAAAATATGATATATACAAGGGTCGACAAGACCGCCAGTTGATACTACTACAAACATAGGACGCGTCTACAAGCCTGTAAAGAATGATAACTATATCATAGCAAGGATAGGGCCCAAGCCTACCTATAGGATATCTATGCAAAAACATCTATACTTAGTAACTCCGAATGACCTAGAGCTTACCACACAAGCTGGTACCTAGGAAATCTACTGAGGAGGTCCTACTTACTGTCTATCAGGACCTCCAGTCATGAAATGCAGTGCCCCAGCAAAGGGACATCAATACACAATGATGTACCGAGTATGTAAGGTAACTACAATAACTAAAATTGAAACATAACTGAAATATAAGCATACTTAATATTAATCGAAGAGTCAACAGAAGTCTGAAGGCACTCTAACCCATCTTAGATTCCTAAACAAGAATACAAACTATAACAAACTATCTAGCCTCGTGTAAGAAATCTAATAGGAAGTAAATAGCCTCGAAGGCAGATGCATAGCCATGAAGGCAGTCAACATAGCCCCAAAGGCAATCTCTATAGCACCGAAGGCAATCTGTATAGCCCTGAAGGCAAGTGCACGTTATATATAGCCTCGAACGCAAAAGTAACCTATCCCCAAAGGCAATTAAATGTGTAAGATACTATATCTCCATAGGCAAGACATAACACTATACATTTTATTACCATACTTTCTATCGTCTTAACTATTTTGCTAACCATATGCTCATTCCTAACAAAGGAAGTCACTACAATAGGGTCATCTAAGCACAAGCATTACGAATAGCATATCTTTGTGTGAGTGATCGGGAGTACTGTAGCAAGGGAATCATACAAAGATAATGGAAAGAAGGGCTAGCCTCACATACCCACCTCTGGTTGGAAAACTAAAAAGCTCAACTCGTATTCGCTTCCCAATCTATACAATAATAAAAATGACACTATCATCAAACATACAAATGACTCTAGAAATTAACTTACTCTATAATGAATGCAAAACATTTCCCCTATTCTTACTACCTCCTCAAGCCTACAATAGGTGAGACAAACTAATAACACAACTAGCAACTCAATACAATGATATGAGTAGCGACAAACTCGATTCATGAGTAACAAAACCATACCTTCAAATCCCCACTTCTTCTTATTTCAAGACATCAAAGATAACAACAACATACTCATATTTCATATCTATCCCCAACCACAAAGGGCAACAACACCACCTTCAATTTGGAACAACAAATTCTATAACTTCTAACATGATTTCTCTATCAATACTCAAGAGATCTACTCCTTACAACTTAGTTATAACTTTCAAAAGATAAAGAATATAGAGAAGATGATATTTCTTACCTCCAAACTCAAGAACGACTCCTAACCCATACTTACTTCACCACGAAAAATCCTCAAATTCAAACACAAGAGGGAAGATCTCAAGTCATCATAGTCTATTTCCACCTTCTTCTCACACAAGTGAATATAAGAGAGCGAAGTTGTCGTGATTGGTTCATTAAACCTCAAAAATACTCCTTCCATCGAACCTAAGATAACCAACTCATCAAGAATCCAATGTACAAAAGTACAGAGTGTAACATAAAGGTCATAAGAATTTGAGTCAAGAGGTCAAGTGTTCAGAAATGTGATGCATCATTGGCAGTTTCCGCAAATTCATCAGATAGCTTGCCTTCTTTTCGCAGAAAGAATTGAGGTTGATTTCTTTGCAATAGGGAATACAGTTTAAATAGAGGTTCGTTTGAAAAGAGAGCATTACTACAAGAAATCTATCAAAAACTTATTCTCTGAAATCCTATTTTTTAGAATGAGTTGAAGGCGTAGGCATTATTATGGGAGACAAAGCATTAAATTAGGGTTTATCGAGACCAATGCTACGAGCTTTTGGAATAGAATGGGGGATCTTCATAGACAAAAAATTGTAGTTAGTTTGATAATGATCGAGTGGCATTTCTTCTTCGGCCCAAACTAAGGAATCCCTTACATATGATGCAAAACATATCTTGTTCTATCATTGATTAGAGATTTATCTATGAAAAATACAAATCGGAGTTTGAAGAAGGTTTCTATCTATCCTTCACCTCGCTCGTGTTCCCCCACCCGGGAATCACTCCGCTCTTTAAGTAGCTGATAAACCTCTTCCCAGCATGTGATTTCGAGTAAAAAGAAACAAATGCTTTTTTCAGGAAATAAGAATACTTTACGGTAAGGACAAGACATTTTTTGGCATTGAATCGGGTCAGGAAGAACAAGTTGTTCCAGCTCTGGGAAAAGATTCATCTTCCAATTTTCCCTTCCTTCCAATATTTGGATTTGAGCTTCCCTCATTTCTTTTATTGAGCATAATGATTGTTACACCCCGTAGTTTTGCATCCCACCATGAATTCAATGGATATCAAAGTCCTAAGAAGACTTACGACCCTACAAAATCATAATGGAGGTTTACAGCTTGGTTATAAACGTACCGAAGTGTTTTGGAGTCAAATGGATAAAAGGAAATATGTTTCGACGAAATTAGAAAAACTAGGCATTTGATGGGAAGGTTGACGAATCGTCAAATACTTTGACGAATTGTCAAATTTCCATCTGAGCCGTCAATTTTCCCCCGAAGTTTGACGGGAAGATTGATGGACCATCGAAGTATTTGATGGTCCATCAATCCTCCATCGAATTACGGTGATGGAGATTTTCAAATGCGTATAAAAGGGGTTACAACAAATTTAATTTAATTTCATTTCACACCCAAAACCAGATCCTAACACCTCTCAACTCCTATCTAGGAATTCTACAACATCTAAGGTCAATTCCTAAGCAAATTATGCAAGATTAACACTACTAATCACATGGAAATCACAAAAATTATCTTCTTCGTATTGAGCCGGGTTTGGAAACCCTAGATATTGGGGCAAACTACTGTTGTAGACAATTGTTTGCATTGAGGTAAAATTCATCCTCCTCTATCTATATATGTGATTAATTGTTGATTTGGGATAAGTTGTAAAGGGATTTTCGTAGCCGAAACTCGTAAACATATGAAGTTAAGATATATTGAGTTGTGGGTTGTTTTGTTAAAATTATAAGTTGATATTGGTTAATATGTTGGTTGTTGATATTGTAAACCTAAAGGGTATGTTTCAGATAATCATGGGAAAAAAGTACATACGTACCCTTCTAGTTAAACAAGACTAAGAACCTTGTTAAGTCAAGGTGATCACTAAGATACCTAACTAAGGTTTCTTATTGAATATAAATTAGATGTTGATTAAATCCTTTAGTTGTTATGGATAATCAGTCGTGAAGAGTACGAGAGATTATATCACGACGTATCACTTCGTGGATAAGGTATGTAAAGCTATCCCTTTCTTTCATAACATGGAATCTAAGAAATTATCATATTCAAAAGATATGCCAAAAGCTTGGTCATCCTATTGTGTCTTGAAATCTCTTGTCAAGAAATATTCATTGGGTATTCTTATTCTTAAAGTCCTCATGGTTGGTTACTGATTGTAAGTCTTCGAAAGGAAGCTTCTAAAATGTAGGCTTTGAGTCGACCAAAGAGTCATCCTAAGAATAAAGTCAAGAAGTTTATGAGTTTTAGAAAGGGCCAACGAGCCATTATTATCATAGTATGTTGTTCACACCCTAGTTTTCATTGGTATTGTCAAGTTTTCATGAGCAGTAGCATCCTGCATATATCGGGAACATATATTGGATCGGGTTGCACGTTCCATAACATATACATTTATTGGATGGAGTTGCACATTCCGTGACATATATATTTATTAGATCAGATTGCATGTTCCGCAACATATATATTTATTGGACAGGGCAGCACATTCCGCAACATATACATATGATGGATTGGGTTACGCGTTCGGCAATACATACATAGGTTGGTGTGCATATTACATTGCATATTCATATATATATATATATATATAAGATTAAGGGCATGTTATACCTCGCATAATAAGACGAGGACAGTTTATACAGTAAAAGCCTATCCAGACAGGTTATATTAAATTTCAGAGTTTCATTATTTTCCCTATATGGCCCCTAAGTTGCTTATACTTCCCTTTACAGCTAATCACTTCATATTTATTATATGTGTTTTCTTACAACTTACAGATTCATATTATTATTCATGTCTTACATACTTAGTATATTATTTCATATTAACGTCCCTTTTTCCAGGGCATTGTGTGTTCATGATACAAGTTCTGATAGGGACTTTGCAAGGCCACCTCAGTAGAAGTTGTTGAGTCCAACCATCAGTAAGTGAGTTTCATCTTCCTGAGGCTTTCTGGTCATATAGGTATGGAGCACTTTGAGGAGTTATGTACAGTATGGGTAGGTCGGGGCCCTGTCCGGACCATATATTAGTTTAGCTACTTATAGAGGCTCACAAACTTATTTTGTATGTATAGTATGTGTGTATAGACTTGTCGGTCAAGTTAGCTTTTGTTAACCCATATTGCGACCTTGTAAGGTATCATTGTATATATGTGCTGGGTTAATCCCTCTTATCAAGAGTTCTTGTTGTGATATATCTTAGTACGACCTTGTCGGCCAAAAATTCTTCTTGCATAGAAGACTAGTCATTAGAGTGGTACGCTCGGGCCAGTTGGGCACCGGGTGACGGCCACACCTCCTAGTTTAGGGTGTGACAAACTTTGTATCAGAGTAGGATAGTCCAACGGAGTCTGTGATCTGTGTCTAGTACATTCTTGTTTATGGGTGTGTTGTGCACCACACTTATAAACAGGAGGCTACCAGGCATTTAGGGATGGTCACTGTTCTTTCACTTTCTAGATCGTGTTGTAGAGCTGAGTTATATGGCTATGAGTCTAATTCGTGCACTAATTCCTTTTTTAGTAATCACGCCAGTTACTACCAGTGCTACTGCTAGTAATCGAGCTGGTGCTGATAGGGGTAAGGATACCAATAGTGCCCCGCCCAGCCAAGTTGAAAGTGTTGAGGCTTAGGGAGAGTCACACTCTGATGTATCACCAGTTCCACCCCCTCAGGAGGTTATTAGAGGAGGTGCAGTACCTCCAGCACCTCAGGACACAGTTCTTCCAGTTCCCCAGAATCCAGTTCTTTTAGTTCCACCACTCGAGTGTTCTGACAATGGAGTGGCAAGCGACGTATAATTATTAACTTATATAGTAGCCAACTAGCAATGCCAGATAATGACTTCTATAAGATATGGGTCTTTTGATAGTGTTGGAAGTTCTAGGACTCGAGAATTTCTCAATTTAAGTATGCCAGTATTCACGGGAACAAATCCAAATGCGTACCCCCAAGACTTTATTGATCAAATCTTATGCGTATTACGAGTGATGCATGCTTCGGATACAAAGGCAATGTATTTAGTCTCTTTCATATTACGTGACATAGTTGTTCTATGGTATGAGGCTTGGGAGCAGTCTCGAGGAACATATTCACTTCCAGCTATGTGGGAGGAGTTTACATAAGACTTTTTGGACCACTACTTTCCGTTAGAAGTACAAGATGCCAAGGTTGATTAATTCTTAAACCTCAAGCAGAGGGGTAAGAGTGTAAGGGAATATAGCCTGCAGTCGACTCGCTGGCTAGGTATGCTCCAAATATCGTGGATACCATGAGAGCTACAATTTATCAATTTGTAGAAGGCTTAGCTCCGCACCTAATTTGGGAATATACTACGGCCTTGCTGAACAGAGACATGAATATTGCTAGAATCCAAAAATATGCTCAGTGTATTGAAGACTGCAAGCGGCAGCTTCGAGGGGATAAGAGTGCAGAAAGAGAGTTGACCAAGAGGGGTCAGTTGGGTCATTCGGAGAAGCATCGGGTAGCTCCAGGCAACCATTTCCTAGATATCTACCTCAGTTTGGTAATAGTGCTTTGTCTCAGTTTCAAGGTCCTAGATATGACAAGCGCACCTAGTTTGGCCCGGACAGAGTTCGCGAGCTTCATATTTTCAAGAGAAAAGGACTTCGGGTGCGATGAGACCATCATTGCCGCCTTGTGGCCAATGTAGTAGGAGATGTCCAGGATAGTGTCATTAGGGTGCCGATGTGTGTTATATGTGGGGTGAATCTGGTCATTACATGCACCAATGTATGCATAAGGGGAGAGATAATACAGCTCAACCAACATGATCGATAACAACATCTTCATCGAGCGTACATCCGTAGAGTGGAGGGCCTCAGACCTCAACAGGTAGAGGCGGAGGCAGAGGAGGAGCCTCTAGTTCGGGCGATGGTCAGAACCACATCTATGCTTTATCAGGTCATCAATATTTAGAGTCATCTCCAGATGTTGTTATAGGTATACTATCTGTCTTCACCTATGATGTTTATGCATTGTTATATCCAGTCTCTAATTTATCCTATGGTACGCCCTTTGTTGCAAGAAAATTTGGGTTTGAACCAAGGCTATTATCTAAGACATATGAAGTGGCTACACCGGTTGGTAAGATGATTATAGCAAAAAGAATTCAATGTTGATAGCACGAGTATTAGCACAAAGTATTGGAATGCAGTCAATGTTCATACCAAAATCCTTAAGATGTTGTATAATCCATAACACTGAGCAAAGCAGGATGCAACCACATATTCTGCCTCAATAATTTATAAGGCTATGGAGTTCTGCTTTTTAGTTGCCAAAGAGACTAAGCATCAACCAAGAAAATGTGGCATACCTAAGGTTCTTTTCCTATCAACTATGTACCCTGTATAGTCACTATCTGCATATCCACCAAGTCGAAATTGCTCTCTCTTAGATACCATAGTCCTAACTCACTTATTCCTTTTAAGTTTCGTAGAATCCTTTTTATAGACTTAAGATGGGATTCCTTTCGATTAGATTGAAACCTAGCATAAATTCCCATTACACAAAATGTTCAGCATGAGTATGGGAAACAACGTATACTCAGCATCGACCAACCCTATCTTAAACGGAGATGAGGGTTGGCCTTCTGATTACTACTTGAACACTATCTGTCATTAGTTATCACAATCATAATAATATACTAAGTCATAGATATCATTAGTCCAAACCTAGGTCATAACATCTAATTCCTCAAATGTGATAAGGTTTCCATATACATAACATAATAGCCACACAGAACATGTACTTCACACAAAAGAGGGATGAAATGAGTTGAGATGAAAATGAAATACAATGCAATGCAACGCCTTTCCATCACTGGTACAAACATGTTTGAACATTATTGAATCGTGACCCATGGGGGACTCGCGAGGTCCATATACCACACAGGCTCACACAGTACCTATCTGGAACTACATAGCATCAATACTTGTCTCTAGACACATAGGCTTACAAAATATTTGTCACTAGCCACACAAGCTCATATACTCATCTCTAACCACACATGATCACATCGTATGAAGTAATAATATGATATGCATACCAACAAGAAGCCATAATATGCAATAAAGATTCTATCTTTAGTAAATTTATGCCATAAAATCCGACCTTTAGCCATTTACACTAAAGACTCGATATTTTGCTTCTTTTCCACTTTTAAACGAATATTAAAGGAATGATTGATACACAGAGTCACAATAATACATGCATGTAATAATATTATGGAAAGTACGGGCTTCATACCCCAATCACAGATCCAAATGATCATACTATTCTATCAGCTATTGCCAAAGCATGACATACACTACATAATTTAAAGGTGCAAGTACCCATAACACGTCATCGGTATCCGATACAAGTTCTCATCACCTCACAAGTATCGGGACCCCCTTATTAATCCAATTATGCCCTCTTATTTAATTAATTAGAACAACCATGACGCTTTAAATAAGGTACAAGATCTCAACTTGCCTGGAATAGAAGTCCGGTATTCACATTGAAGCCTTGCCTTTTTGTAATGCTTCTGAATGGTCCAAATCAATTAAATATGTAAAGTACGTTAACACACTATTTGATAGACACCTTGTTCCTATGATAATAATCCAGGTCAAAAAAGTCACTCAAAACGCCAATTCTAAGCCTCGAAGGTAAAAACTATAATTTTGTCACCAATTCGGGTTTAATTTAGTAAAAATATTACTCTATAGGTTTGAATGGGTCCATTGATATCCATATTCATAAAAAGGTAACCCCGAGCCCCCAAGGGCAAAACGGGAATTTTATTTGAGAATTTATTTAACCATAACTTATATTGTCCAAATCCAGCAAATCACTCAATTCCATCCATGAATCAATCCACAAAATCGATATTTTTCATTCTCTTATCCTTAGGGCTCAAAACCCCAACTTCTACAACCCAAACAGGGATAAAAATGATAACCGATAGAAATAATCATGAAGAAACACCAAAATAAAGGTTAGATACTTACCTCCACCCCAAATCATTGAGTCCAGAACAATTCAGCAAAAATCACCTCAAACGCAACTCTAGAACTCAAGATATGATGAAAATACCAAATGGACAAAGTCTGAATTTTTAATACACAAGGGTTCGCATTTGTGATCAGATCATCACAATTGCGACCACCGCAATTGCAACCAAATATCACATTTGCTACTGGATGTCACATTTGCAACCAAAGGTCCTCTTTTACGACCACATCAGAAACCAACAACAGTTGTCTGCACTAAAACGAGCATAACTTCCTCATACGATGTTGGAATTCGACGATTCTTTTTGCTATGATTCTGTAAGTATGATATAGATCTTATGATTCAATCAAAATAAAAATCAAATGTCATTTTACCAATAAGGTACCCAATTATGGCTAAAGAAATGATGTCAAAACTTTAAACACATGCGCGACACAACCCAAATCAATCCAAAACTCATCAGAATCTCACAAAAATAAGCGGACAAGTCAAAAATCATCCTACGAACCTGTTCGAACCATAAAAACACACAAAGGAGGCCATCTTGACTAGATGTTGACCATGCTCAACTTCAAATCATCTCAAAGGCTAATTGCTCTACCAACCACCTAAATTACACCCAAACGTCTCGAGAACCGAACCAACAACTCAACTAAGCCATAAATCACATTTTGGACTTAATGAAATCAACAATTTTTTTGAAAAGATTCATTTACTCCTTATGTCGACTTTGGTCAAACTTCTTCACTATTAACTTAACGATTTCCAAAACATCATTTTCCGTACCTAAAACTCATCTGAATGACTCAGAAATCATACCATTATTCTCCACAAGTCATAAACATCAATACGAAGCTAATGGAACCAACAAATTTATAATCCGGGACTTATTTCTTCCCGTGACCATCTTTTCACCATCAATAGACATGTTAAATGCTAGAACCCTACTTAATTGTCAAAAGACCAACCGAACGAACTCTATAATTATCTTCGTCAATTTTTACATGTCATAAATAATATTTCAAATCTAACGGAATCTTCAAATCGACAAGCAGAGCATGTTTTCCCAAAATAAATAATTTATCCAAATAATTGAATGCCGAACTTTACAAAGTGAAACCTTCTCCCAAAGTGAATTAAATGATATCCGTTTGAATTCAAATTTGTCAGTAAAGTAAAATAATTATTACGGAGCTTTTGAATTAGACAACACACAAAATAGAGTATCGGTTCTCAAAACAACCGGTCGGATCATTACATCATCCACCACTTGAACACACGTTCATCCTCAAACATAAAGAGAAGAAAGGTACCCGAACTATCAAAAAGCTGGGGATATTCACATTGCATGTTTGATACTCGATATCTCAAGTAGCATCATTGATCGGATGATGGCTCTACTGAACCTTCACTTAAACTATCTCTTTGGATTTCAACTTCTGAATCTGCCTATCCGAAATGGCTACTGACTGTTCCTTATAAGTGAAATTGTGGCTAAGCAACACTAAAACCCATTAAGTCACAAGAGCACAATCCGAATGGTACTTATTGAGCATCAAAATATGAAATACGGTGTGAATACCTAATAAACCAGGAGGCAAAGCCAACTCATAGGCTACCTCACCAATACGCTGAACAATATCTAATGGGCCAATATACCTAGGGCTCAACTTACCCTTCTTTCTAAACCTCATCACACCATTCATGAGTGAAATTTTTAGTAGAACCCGATCACCAACCATGAACTCGAAGTCACGAACCTTCTGCTCTAAATAACTCTTTATGTAACTAAATCTTCACCATTCATACGTCATTAGAGTCATTTTTATTAGTCGGTCACTATTTTCTCCAGAAGCCCATGACATAGTCAAACTCATTGATAAATTCATTCTTCTTTCACATTCACTTCACAAACAGAGTAATCTCACAAAATCAACAAGCTCATAGTTTAAAATGACTTGTTATAACGATTTTCCAAGATATCAAGCGAACCTGCAAACTCAACCTTTATTAAGAGACTATACCCGACTATTACCACAAGATTCAATCATCCATAGTAACGTTTTTCCAGATGAGTACACCCACCACTTGTTCTCTTCCTATCACTAAGAATGATCCATTTGAATTCCCTTCATTACATCCCTGTTATGTCGAGTAATTGAAGACTCTTCACACACACCCTAATACGAAATCCAACTTTCTCATACCTTATCACAGAAGATCATCTTTTAGGTTTATATGCTTTATAAACTTCTCTTCATAGACTTATCAACTATTCCTTTTGTCTAATCAACTAATTTATCAAAGTTTCGATTTGTCTTCGGAATATTAGTACATGTCCCATCTCATTGCATCTCGAGAATCTTTATGTTATGCTAAAACCTTTCAAGCGTAGTTTTCAAAGCCACAATGCTTATCATATGGTTATTCTACTAATCATACCATTTAGATTCATTAAATCTCTTTCCATTACCTGTTATACAGTAATGCACTTCCTCGGCTTTCGAGCAACTAACCACTGAAATATGGCTATCATGTAGTCGTTTGCACTATCACTCCCATTTCTTAGGGATATCACAAACTAGAGAGTCTAAATCATAACTATACCCAACTAAGTTTGAAATCATAGCTATAATATGAATATGGTCACGCGTCCTCATCACGGTGACATATCTCTTACCACACCACGTGATGTCACATCTACCCATTCATGTGCAAACCCAAGAATGTATCCTCACTATCAATGAGAGATTGAAACAAAGAAGTTTAGATCTTTAACCGAATCACATACGCATGATCGGTATTAAAAGAATAGAATACTAAAACTTACATAAGTTTTTATTGGTGACATATATCATGGTTACCACCTAATTCAATACTAGATATTTAAAAAGTTCTCTGAAACTCCAGTGAATTAAAAATTTATGTGACAAAATTTCAGAGGTCTTAAGAGGCAAGCAGTAATACCGAGAATATTATGAATAAACAAAGTACTTATAAATAATTCTGAAATCTTACCAGTTCAAGAGCAAAGAATTTCAACCGACTGTTACTTGTAGAAAGAGAGAGCAGACGTTGTTGGAGAAAGAGAGAGGGTAGACGCATAGATAGAGAAAGAAAAAACGACCTGTGAGCTTTTTGGGGAAATAAATTAGGTTTTAAGAAGAGTGTTCAGACCCTTCCACAGATCTGACCAAATCAGATATATCCAGACATATTAAGAGGTTTTTTTTAAAAATCAAACGCACTTAATGGGCTGAAATCTGAACCATTCAGATTCAGACTTCCATTACGTGCAAACAAATGAGTTCGTACTCTTTAAGTTTACCATCGACCTGCTACAGTTTTGTCTTATTTAGGGTGTACCTTTTCTTTTGTATCTTCCTACTTTTCTTTGAGTTTAGACTTGATGTGTGAGTCTCTAGCCATGCCTATTCATGTTTCTACACTTGTTGGGGACTCTGTAGTGTAGGTCGGGCGTACCTGGGTTATATCGTTACTTTGATGGGGTATGATACTCAGGTAGACTTGAAAGTTTTCATATTGTAGATTTTGATGATATTTTGGGTATGGATTAGTTAGCTCCGTATCATACTATCTTGGATTGTTATGTCAAGATTGTTACCTTAGCCATGCTGGGTATTCCTCAATTAATTTGGAAGGGTAGTCTTAGCCATATCCGAAAAAGGTGATCTCGTTTCTTTAAACTCAGAAGATGGTAGAGAAAGGGTGTCTTTCTTATTTGGCTTATGTTCGTGATACGAGTGCGGAGACTCCTCTATTAGAGTTAGTTTCGGTAGTTTGGGAGTATCCAGTGATGTTTCCTACAGACCTTTCGATGTTACGCTGGATCGTGATATTGACTTTTATATTTATCTATAGTCGGGCACTCATCCCATTTATATAGCTCCATATCGGATGGAATCAGCCGAGTTGAGGGAGTTGAAGGAGAAATTATAAGATTTATTGAGTAAGGGGTTTATTAGACCCAGTGTTTCACCTTGGGGTGCTCCAGTGTTGTTCGTAAAGAAGAAGAATGGGTATATGCATATGTGTATCGATTACAGGCAGTTGAGCAAGGCGACTATCAAGAACAAGTATCTAATTGATGAATTCTTTGATCAGTTGCAAGGTGCTTTGGTCTGTTCTAAGATTTATTTGAGGTCCTGTTATCATCCGTTGAAGATCAGAGCTGAGGATGTTCCTAAGACGACCTTCAGGACTTGATATGGGCATTATGAGTTTTTGGTGATGACATTTGGAATGACGAATGCACCTGCAACCTTTATGGAGTTGATGAATCGGGTGTTTCAGACCCTACAGGGTGCTTCGGTCTTTCCTAAGATTGATTTGAGGTCATGTTATCATTCGTTGAAGATCAGAGCTGAGGATGTTCCTAAGACGACCTTCAGGACTCGATATGGGCATTATGAGTTTTTGGTGATGTCATTTGGGTTGACGAATGCACCTGAAACCTTTATCAAGTTGATGAATAGGGTGTTCAGACCCTACTTGGATTCATTCGTGATTGTTTATTGATGATATCTTGATATATTTGCAAAGCGAAGAAAGGAACGGGTAATATTTTAGGATCGTGCTTGGTATTCTGAAGGAAAAACAGCTCTTTCCAAAATTTTCGAAGTGTGAATTCTGGCTTAGCTCAGTAACATTTCTTGGGGCATATGGTGACGAATGATGGTATCATGGTTTATCCCAAGAAAATTGAGGCAGTTCTGAATTGGATTCAGCGTGCTTCGATTACCAAAGATTGGAGTTTTATTCGCCTCACAGGGTATTATCAGTGTTTTTGTGGAGTGATTTTCATCTATTGCAGCTCCATTTATTAGATTGACTCAAAGGGAAGTAGTATTTCAGTGGTCCGAGGAGTGTCAGGGGAGCTTTCAAAAGCTCAAGGCCTTATTGACTACCGCCCCGACTTTGACCTTACTAGTTTAGACATAGAGATTTACGATTTATTGTGATGCTTCTGGGGTAGGTTTTGGGTGTTTGTTTATGCAAAAGGGAAAAGTGATAGCCTATGGTTCGAGACAATTGAAGGTTCATGAGAAGAATTATCCCACCCATTACTTGGAGTTGGTGGCGATCATATTATCTTTATGGGGTTCATTGTGAGGTGTACACTGACCATCGCAGTCTTCAGTATTTGTTCAATCAGAATGATAATAATTTGAGACAGCGTAGATGGTTGTAGCTACTTAAGGATTATGACATGACTATTTTGTATCACTCGAGCAAAGAAAATATAGTAGTAGATATCTTGAGTCGCAAGGCGGTGAGCATGAGTAGTTTGGCATGTTGCATGTGAGAGAGCGTCCAATGTCTATGGATGTCCAGTCTTTGGCAAATCGGTTTGTGTGGCTTGAAATTTCTGAGCCCGATAGGTGGAGGAGCGGTCTTCTTTTTTGGAGCGGATTAGATCTCAGTAGTTTGATGATGTTCAGTTATTTAAAATCTATGATAAGGTATTTCGGGAAGAGGCAAAAGAGGTTGTTATTGATAGTGATGGTCTTTTGAGGATGAAGGGCCGAGTTTGTGTTCCTAGGGTGGGTTATTTGACTAGATTGATCATGGAGGAGGCCTATAGTTTGAGATATTTCATTCACCCAAGGGCTACGAAGATGTATCATGACCTGAAGCAACATTATTGGTGGTGCCGGATGAATAGAGACATAGTGGAGTTTGTGTCCCGATGCTTGAATTTCCAGCAAGTAAAATATTAGCATCAGAGTCTTGGTGGTGTGATTCAACGGATGCCCATTCCCGAGTGGAAGTGGGTGCGAATTGATATGTACTTCGTGGTAGGATTATGTAACGACCCATCTGGTCATTTTTAGCTAAAGACCCTTATTTGACTATTTTACCCTTCCTATAGACTCTGTGTGGGGTTTGTGATACGGGGATGGGTGGAACGGAGCCCGAGGTTTATTTATGTAATTTTTGAATGAAAATCCCAAAATAGGAATCTTAGAGTTGATTAGTTTGAGACAGTGTTGACTTTTGAGTATATAGCTTCGTTTTCGGGTTCTATCGCTTATGGTAGTTCTGGAGGATTATTTATGACTTAGTTGAGTCATTGGTTCTCTCTCGAGGCAATCGAATGTACTTTGTGGCTTTATTTGTGAATTTGTGATACTTGATTATTTTTTGTGATTCTTTAGAAAACTATGTCTTAGCTCGGTTAAATGAGAAATATGAGGGCGTAAGCGAGTTCGTAGCACTGTTTTACCTTGAGAGAGCATGTTTGGTTTCTGTCTGGGGGGGTCTCGAGAGTGTTTCGTGGGTTTGATAGAAGTTAGTGAAAAATCCCATGTTGCTGGTGTCTGGAGTTCACCCCTACGGGTCTACCTCTGCGGAGGTTGGCTCTCAGATGGGAGTCATGAGGATGTGGTGAGATTCCACCCATGCGGAGGTTTCTCATAGTGGCGAAGGCGCTTCTGTGTGGTGTTTTACGATTTTGCACTGAGGCGAACTGTCAAGTGAATGCGCCTCAGCGGACTCCGTTTCCACCAAAGCAATCAAATCTTAGCACTGGTGTTGCCCTTTTGGTGCGCATCATAGTAATCGTAGTCTAACACGCATAGACTATACATTAATATAAAGCTAATACACTATACAAGGACTTAGTCCTTCAAACAACCAAGACACCAAAAATTAACCTCGGGCCCACGGTGCCAAAATCCAAACTTTATTACTCAAAAAGCTTTAAAACATGCCGACTAGTTATATCCTTAAGTTAATTGGAAAACTAACCCCAATTGAACACTCAAAATTGCATAATTTAAGAAAAGCCCCAATTTACAAATCTTAGATTTTCTTCCAATTTAGAAAATGATGAAAGAAAGGCCATGCTTAAGCTCTCAACATGAGCCGAGAGGTGACTTGCTAAGAGTGCCAAAGATTATCGTCCGTCATATAGTAATATGCTTAATATGGAATGGAATATGGAATGGAATATGGAATGGAGTTGAAGAGTGGACGTGACGATCCAAGAAGGAACATGTTTATTTTTTCGGCTTTTATGTAGGTCTTGGCCGAGACCATTTTCTTTTACCTTATTTATATTCGTAGCTTTGCTACCAGCTCTCCTTAAGACATAATTAATAGGCCTTGTAAAAAGTGGGATGACTAGACCGGACATGTAAGGAAATGAGATGATTAGGCCAAAGAATCATCTAGAAAAAGAAGCTTCCAACAAGACAACTCATTAACTAACTAGTTCATGCACTTATCTACATGGAAGACACAAAAGGATGGCCTAGAAAACATGAAGAGTTGATTTTCTCCCTTCCCCCAAAAAAGGGCTAAACCCCTTTCCTCTTTTCCCATTTGGCTGAAGCCTCTCCCCCTTTCCATTCGGATGAGATTCATGAACTAACTAGTTCATGCACTTATCTACATGAATGACACAAAAGGGTGGCCTAGAGAACATGAAGGGTTGGTCTATTCCTTTCCCTCAAACCGGCCGAGACCCTTCGCCCTTTCCCATGGTGGACAAATGGTTCATGTATTGTCTCTATCAAGTTGTCTTATAGAAGGGTATAAGTACTAGTATAAATAGGACATGTATTTGATGTAAATAAACATTGAAGATTTATGAAATATATTTGAGTTTTACACAACTTTGCTAAGTTATTCAACTTTTGTGTTGGTTAATTTAGTTGGTCCTTTTGTGGGCCATCGGTCCTTTTGTGGTTCGAACCTTGATACTTTTATGGGTCAACCCCTCGGTGTAAGTTTAATTAGAACTTTTGTGATCTAACTACACCCAAGCCAAGGTCCTATCCTGCCTTTCGGCCTACCTCACTTGGTTTTCACCCAAGCTTGTCCATAGCAACCTCGTGTCCAATCGTTGTCCAAATTAGTTCATCCTTTCCACCACCATCAACTACAATATTTCACCAACCCACACACAAAAGGTTATGAACTGAAATACCCCAAAACCACCCGAACACCGCAACCATTTCCCTCGCAGTCCCGGTCGAGTCCCTAAACCGTCAATCTACTGTCCCGATCAGTTTCCGCCACCTTACCACCGCCAAACCACCAAACACCAAACACCAACCGCCAGCATCACCCTCAACGTGTCTAGAATATCCCCACAAAATGCCTTAACTCATTTCCACCCCAAACTACCCGTACAACCCCCACAACACCCAAACAGTCCGCAAAACTCGAGAACCGAACAACCTCCATTTGAGTCCATTTTCATGTCAACCCGTTTCCACCCAAACTATGACCAACCTACCCTCACAAACCCCTCCTTATATACATCAGAAAAGGTTTCAAATAAAAAATTAATTAATACAACATGGTCACCTATCATTAATCAACACTTATTCACAAAATCATAATCATCTAATCCATATTCCAACCACAAATCAAAAGTTTATCTCTCTTATTTGTCTATGGAAGATTACAACCCTTTTTCCCCAAATAAATTCCACACTAGTATTTAAAAGACAACAATGATCATAAGGGATGAAATTATACCTTAAAAGATGATCCAAATGAATCCCCAAGCAAGCTCAAAAACTAAGATATGATATTTTGGGTAAGTGATTCGGCCTAGGGTATTTTATATATTGCCTGAAACAGCAATCCCGCTCCGCTCAGCTTTGAGGTAGGCTACGGTTTCTTCTTATTAGACTCCGATAGAAGTACATAACTAGTTATAACTGTTGATGGGTATTGGGCATGCTTCGGGGTCCCACGGGCATGCTTTGGGGTCCCACCTTAGCAGGTATGATGAACGCTTGGGTGGGTACCGATCTTGAACTGTGATGATGGGTGATTTGTCGAATTAACCTTAAGTTGATTCCGATTGTTGTTAATTGGGCTCGTCGCCGTTATGTGGGCTCATTGCCATATTTGATACTGTTGTGTTTAGTAATCACACATGCTTTTGATATGATATCCTGATTATACTTGGATTATGTGTTATTGAGTTTTGGAAGCACGTGATATTAATCTCTTATACTTGGTTGCATCTAATTACATCCTAATTTCTGGCCTTGTATTATACACTTATAGTTCTAATTATATTTATATGAGAGTGGTATGGAAATTATGTCGGTCCAAGAGACCAGGAATGTAGAATACTTATGAGATTATTGGAAACATTGATATGATGATGATACGCGGGGGAATGGGTTGCACGCCAGCAATAATTATTATTCATCCAAGAACTGGGTTGTGTTGAGAAATACCGGAGGAGTATATGGAATTCGCGGATCCCCTAAGGGCGTGCAGTTCATAGACTTTGAATGCATGTATATTGGAGGAGAACGGTACTTGGCATATGCATTGCATTCATATCATACATACATCATTTAATTGATTATTTGTTGATGGATTAAATGTTGGACTGATTATTGATGACATAGTTGAATTCTTGGATAAAAAAGGTTTGTAATTGATCATTCGATACTTGAGATATGGTTATTGAATTTTTCTGGAATTGGGTAATTTATATGATTATGAACAAAGTATTTGTTGATTCAGTGAACTATTATGTGGACAATGTAACTTATTTGGGATATTGAGTTGTTTAGTATAGAATTATTTGGTGTCAACTTGATATTTATCTCTTTTGGTGTATCTTCCGTCGTTGTCGGCCTATGATTCCTACGGGGGTACGCTGTGTACTGATACTACACTTGTTGCATTCATTTTGGATGCAGATACAACTCCTTCTACTAGTTCGGGATCTCGAGTTTGAGTCTGAGCCGATTGATTATCAGTATTCAAGGTAAGGATTCTACCTTCCGGCATGCCCTTGATGCTCCTATCTCTTTTCCTTGTCATTTACTATTGCTTCAAGAGACATATTTAAGACTTTTAGACTATGTTACTTTCCTTTTGCTTATGTACTTGACAGTTAGAGCTCTTGTATTATTGACCAGATTCATGGGGTCGCATTGTTGATTTAAAGAATTACTTCTACTTTTATATTATGATAGACTTATTAATTTATTTTGTTAATTCCGTATTTCTTATTTACTTTTGTTTTGGTTAATTGGGGAGTGGTTTGCCTACTGGTAGGAAAAGCGTAGGTGCCACCACAATTCCTAAAATGAGTCATGACAAAGTTGGTATCATGTCCTTAAGTTAAACAGTCTTAAATAAAAGAGCAATGTCTAGTAGAGTATTGCGGATCGTTGTGGATACGTCCATACTTATCTTTAAGAGGCTATGAGACATTTAGGAAATTTCACTTTCTTCATTCCTTTCGTGCTAAGTTGAATCAAATCGGTATCTGACCTTTTGCTAATCCCTGTACTTTGGATGTCATTTCATAGTGGGTTAACTAACATAAGCTTAGTAAGTTTGAGATCTCATTACAAGGTTAACGAAGGTTTAGATGAGTGTTAAGTATATTTCGCCAGAGTTCGGGGCTAAAATAATCGAAGAAAGTATGCGTTGAAATCGTGGGAAAACCGGGCAGAATTTTCGGACCTAATTTTTAGCTCAAATTGTTGGGAGTATATGTCCTAGTACATAAGGAATTACGGAGTGCATAACCTATAAATTCATGTTCAGAGAGTTTACTTTCCAATGCAACTGACAGTTCGTAAATCTGAGAAATATGGTGGAAAATATGGACCGTCAAAAGATGTATGGTCCGTCAAATTCAGGCGGTGGCAACTTTTCATTTCATGTATATTAAGCCCCAAATAAATTTGGGAGCTTTATTTCCTTCAGGTTCCAGACCCTAAACATCCCTTAAACTCTCCTAAGAAATTCTCCATAGTTCTTGATTAGATCCACAAGCTCACCAAGCTAATCCAACGCAAGGAAGTCTATGGTAATCGTAGAATCGTCGTTCTTCATCATTTTGCTTTTCGAAAGAATTCTTCATCTTGAAGCAAACTTGATTCTGGAAGGATATCTACAAATTGAGTTATGTTTCATTCTTATAAACACTTTCTTAAAAAACTTCAAGTATTTACCCTATAAATTTTGGAGAAAATCCCACAGATACAACTCTTACGAACTAATTATGAAGCCTTTAGGGATGAACTTGATTTTTTTGGTTGTTTCTTATGGATTAAATGAAATTATTGGAATTGAGAAGTTATGTATAGAATTGTAGTATGAATGAGAAGTAAAGGGAAGGAAACTGGTGTCTTGGTATAAAGAAATTGAACTACAAACGACTCTATGAACTTATGGCCGCGAGTTGTTCGACAAAAAGTCTCAATGAATATTTCTATAAGCTTCAAACCCTGGTTTGATCCCAACTATTTGTATGATGCAGATAAGCAGTTGTGAAGGATACGAGAACTAGTGAGACAAGATTCACTTTGACAACAAGGTATGTAAGGCTATCCCCTTTTTTCGAAAGCATGAAATCCAATGTGTTTATCATTTTCAAAAAAAAATGTTGAAAGTTTCTTTTTACTCGTGTATCATAATCCCTTGTCGGGAATTTTCCTTGTTATTCTGTTCTCATAGTCATTGTTGGTTGGTTACTTATTATTACACCCCATAGTTTCATATTTCATCGTATCGTTAATGGATATCGATGTCCCGAAAAGAGGTACGACCTTACAAAAGGGTAATGAAGGTTATGGAAGTTTCAGAGTGTTTCGAAGTCAAACAAACAGAAGAAAATACGTTTCGACGAAATCGACAAAAAAAATTTCAATTTGATGGGGAGTTTGACGGACCATCAGCATGCTTGAAGGTATCGTCAAATAGCAAGTTGAACCGTAAAAAATACTGCAATTTGAGATTTCAGATGGATTGACGGTCCAGATTGACGAATCATCAATTTGATTGTCCTTTTACTGTGGTAAATTTTTTTATTGGGTTTATAAGCGGGTCACGCAATTTGAGACCTCATTTTATTCTATAACAAGACCTCAAAATTCTTCCTGAATCCTTCCAAAGGTATCCCAACATCCCAATATCAAATAAAAGGTAAATCACGCAAGATTAATGTGATAATCCCCGTGGTTATCGTAAGAATCATCTGCTCTGTGGTTATCGTAAGAATCATCCGCTCCAGTCCCTCCACCAAAATCTTCTGAACAAGGAGTGGCAAATGCCGACAGTTAATGACCCAGATTGTATCTTATCAACAACATCAACTAAGGACTTCTATAGGATCTAGGTATTTTAATAGTGTTGGATGTACTAGGACTTAATAATTTCTTGGGTTGACTCCACCAGTATTTACTAGAACTTGTCTAAATACGGATCCCCAAGACTTTATTGATCAGATATTGGGGGTATTTCAAGTGATGTATGCTTCGGAGACGGAGGCAGTAGATTTGTCCTATTTCAGGGTACGTGATGTGGTTTTTTATCGTATGATGCCTGGGAGCTGTATCGAGGGCTAGATGAACTGCCAGCTATATGAGAGGAGTTTACATAAGCCTTTTTGGATCACTACTTTCCGTTAGAAGTGCATGATGCCAAAGTTGAGATATCTTAAACCTCAAGCAGAAGGGCAGGAGTGTAAGTAGCTTGCAGTTCGACTCGCTAGCTAGATATGCTCCAAATATTGTGGATACCATGAGAGCTAGAATTCACTTATTTGTAGCCGGCTTGGGATACCATGAGAGCTACATATGCTCCAAGTATTCCAAATATTGTAGATCCAAATAAATAATGCTAATACACTTAGATGAATATGTTTAAAAATTAAGATTAAACTTTTAAAAAAAAGAACCCAAGTTCTAAAAGAAATAAATTATTATAATAAGTTAGTTTCCTCTGAGACACTAGATAGTCATTCTAGACAAATAGCAAAGAAAGTAATCATAGATAAAATAGTAGCGCTATATCATCAATTAATCAATATTAATCATAACCTATCTATCCAACAAAGGCAGTTAGACGACACCTCAACTATATTTTATATATCAACTGCTCAACTCTAAGATGAATAGAGTAAAAAAAACAAAGCGTTTTAAACAATAAGAATATATCTACCTCAACTACTAAGATAGCAAAGGTAGAACAGGATTTATAAAACTAGAATATTCCAAAAGAATCTTTCAAATCTGTTTATGAAACCGGAAAGTTTGACTTTATAAAGAGTTATAACATCAAAACATGTGAATCCACAACAGCTATTAATAACTCAAAGGAGATTATTAAGCTACTAGCAGCACAGGATATAAACAGATCTAAAAAGGAATTTAATTTCCATCACATAGGACTCGTCCAAGTTGCGGTCAAACCTCTGTATCGCCTAGGTTTAGACACGCCAATATGTCTCTTGTTAAGAGATGCTAGGCTATTAAACTTTGACAACTCTTTGTTAAGAGTCTTGCAAAGTAATTTAGAACGTGGCCCAGTATATTTTAACTGATATCCAAATTATTCGGTTGATATAAATGACCATAATGTTATGGATACATTAACCTTAAATATCAAAACCAAGAACATGAATAGCAAGGTTAATACCAAAGAAATAGCTATAATATACAGAGTATATTACAGACTAATGAAAATAATGTTAGCTCCAAAGGCTAAGTTAATAAGTAACAAAGGAGCTACTATGCTTATGGAAGCAAACCAAGAGCATAGCAACGTCTTTGTCCCTCAAATGCTTAAGTGGAATGAGATCTTAACTAAAGATGAATGGCACTTTGATGCCATTACACAACCAAAACTAGAACCTGGATGTTCTAATTCAATATCCGGATGGATCTATTGACTTAAAATTCTTAAGATCAAAATGCAGGTCAGAATCTTCCTTAAAAAGATACTCGTTTGCAAGATCATTCACTTCCAAACCTTGGGAGGAAGAAGATCTATACAATAGAAACTCTGAGGATTCAATCGGCGAAATAGAACAAAAGTTAAAAGGTGTAGATTTTATCAGAACAATACCCAAGGTCCAATATGAACCAATGGTTATTATCATACCTAGCAGTCCCACTGAAAGTGAAATGCGGGGTCCAATAGTAACAGAAAGAAAAGGATCCCTTGGTATGGTTAAGTCAAAGGAAAAATTTGACGTAGACTTTAAATTAATAGGAGAGCTTTGAAAATCCCAAAGCATGCTGTTAAAAGAAGATGATATGTTGCAAATTATACCCTAAACCAAAGATCGTCCTTTAGGGACCAATGGATCAAGGATATGAAAAGAATCAAATGTAACATAGAATTCTTTAGGTGGTTTCAAATCACTGGCAAGTTAGATGATCAGCAAGAATCACTAAACACCCTAGTTAATAAATGGTATACTGCTAATAGAGTAGTGGAATTTAATGTTCCCCCCTTAGAAAAAATAAGCATCGCAGTAGAAGGAGAAGTCATTACGGCCGCTCCATTTAAAAGGAAAATAAGGAATCCTCAGGAGATCCAAAAAATAAAGACATTAACAAATTGATTAAATAGAACAATTACACTAATCAATTATTACATGTATTCTCTAATCAGCTTAGTCAAGCTGGTAAGAAGTCAACGCTTAAAGAAAAGGCAGAATCCTCTAAGAACCAGAGAAATAAAGAAACCAATCCTATATTTAAAATACCAGAATTTACAGCTAGTAAATACCCCGACTTAAAAGATAAGGGCAAAATCATTGATAAAAAACTGGAAGAAATAAATCAAAGATTAAAACATAACTTTAATCTAGAGGATAGAGAAAGTGTGAAAACACTTACTAATAACGAAATGGATATTAATAGGTTATCGCGTTACGCTAATAAAAATAATTACTATCATAGATCATAACTCCTTGATATGCATTATGAAGAAAATGAATTTCTATCTCATAGTTCTCAGTCAGGAAAAGAAATTTTTGAATGGAATATAAATGGCCTCGTAGAAGGTCAAATTTACAGTAAATTACATGAAATGGACATAGCCATAACTGCTCATGAGATAAATGGAACCACAGATAAACAATGCGCGACAGTCCTAGTCTCAAGATTTAGCGGAATGTTAAAAAATTGGTGGGATAATTACCTTACTGAAGAAAATAGACAGAGTATATTGAATGCTATCGCAGTTATAGAGGTAGTTAAAACTGATGAAACAGGACAGATAACAGGGCAGGAAAATCGAGAGAATACAATTGCTATTTTATTGTATTGTATCGTTAAACATTTCATAGGAGAACCTAAACTCTATCAAGATAAAAGTTTAGAAATCTTAAACAATTTAACCTGTCCCAAATTACACGACTTTAGATGGTATAAAGACATCTTCCTTAACAAAGTAATGATCAGAGAAGACTGTAATCATGATTATTGGAAAGAAAGATTTATAAGCGGTATGCCTTCCCTATTTGCATAAAGGTAAGGACAAACATTAAAAATAAATTTGATGGTCAAATCCCCTATAACCATTCGACTTACAGAGATATAGAAAGTTTAATAAATCTCATAGGTTTAGAATTATGCAATGACTTAAAATAAAAAGGTCAACTAAAGAGAGAAGGAAAACTCTCTAAAAATTAATTAGGAAACTTTTGCCCTGACTTCGGTTATATCAAATTAACTGCACCATCAAAAGAAGATGCAAAGAGGCATAAAGCTTCGGTAAGGTAATTATCCCACTAATTTTTGTTCTATTTCACCGATTGAATCCTCAGAGTTTCGATCGTATAGATCTTATTCCTCCCGGGGTTTGGAAGTGGATGATCTTGCAAACGAGTATCTTTTTTAGGAAGATTCTGACCTGAATTTGGATCTTAATAATTTTAAGTCAATAGATCCATCCGGATATTGAATCACTTGTTCAATGTTAGAACTTTCAGGTTCTAGTTTTGGTTGTGTAATGGCTTCAAAGTGCCATTCATCTTTAGTTAAGATCTCACTACACTTAATAATTTGAGGGACAAAGACGTTTCTATGCTCTTGGTTTTCTTCCATAAGCATAGTAGCTCCTTTGTTACTCATTAACTTAGCCTTTGGAGCTAACGTTATTTTCATTAGTCTGTAATATACTCTGTATATTATAGATATTTCATTGGTATTAACCTTGCTATTCATGTTTTTGGTTTTTATATTTAAGGTTAATGTATCTATAACATTCTGGTCATTTATTCAACCGAATAATTTGGATAACAGTTAAAATATAATGGGTTACGTGCTAAATTACTTTGCAAGACTCCTAACAAAGAGTCATCAAAGTTTAATAGTCTAGTGTCTCTTACCAAGAGACATATGGGCGTGTCTAAACCTAGGTGATACAGAGGTTTGACCGCAACTTGGACGAGTCCTATGTGAAGGAAATTAAATTCCTTTTTATATATGTTTATATCATGTGCTGCAACTAGCTTAATAATCTCTTTTGAGTTATTAATAGCTATTGTGGATTCACATATTTTGATATTATAACTCTTTATAAATTATAACTTCCGGTTTCATAAACAGATTTGAAAGATTCTTTTGGAATATTCTAGTTCTGTAAATCCCGTTCTAACTTTGCTATCTTAGTAGTTGTGGTAGATATATTCTCACTATTTAAAACACTTTGTTTTTCTGCTCTATTCATCTTAGAGTTTAGCAGTTGATATATAAAGTATAGTTGAGGCATCGTCTAACTGCATTTGTTGGATAGATAGGTTATGATTAATATCGATTAATTGATGATATAGCGCTACTATTTTATCTAAGATTACTTTCTTTGTTATTTGTCTAGAATAACTATCTAGTGTCTCAGAGGGCACTAACTTATTATAATAATTTATATCTTTGTTTTAAAAGATTAATCTTAATTTTTAAACATATCCATCTAAGTGTATTAGCATTATTTATTTTTGCAAAAGAAGGATGGGTTTTCAATAATTGGATTGTTAATTACTAGTTGAGGTTTTGCCGTAATAGGGAAGCTACTCTCCTTAGAGCTATTGTTCTATTGTCTATGAACTGTTGATCTTTTATACTGTTTGACTCTCTATTCCGACCTTAGCGAGTATCCATTGCTTAAGTTCTGACTATTCTTAGTTTAAATAAAGAATTGATATTTTCTCTCCTAAGTTTTCTTGGTGACGGAACACTAATCGGGTTCGCTCTCAGCTCACGAGCTACCTCACGGTTGTTCAATGTCAGCCACACACAAATGGTTTGAAACTAACAACCTTATATTGTAGACTAGGAATACAAATTTAACTAGAGGGTACTAACTAGGTAATGATGGAGGTGAACAGTAACGAAGTATCAGAAGGACATAACTTCTAGACAATACTGCTCTACGACAGTAGACTGAGTTTAGCTACTCATGCTTGACAACATGATTCTGATACCATAAAAATGGATCGTCAAATTATATTTGAAAATATAATTAAAGATGATAAATAAAAGTAGTATATACTTACAAGTTTTATTTCATAAAGCAAAAAGCATAGCAGATATACAGTGAGAGAGTAGGCAAGGAATTTAGTAGTGGCGGTAAATTTTCGATGACTTACTCTTTATAACTTGAGAACCTTATATAGGCCTCAAATTTTAAAAGCTATCCTGCTATCCATACAAGTGGACGGTCTAGATTATTTTACACTTTGCTTTTTCAAAAGGTCATTTGCCCTTTCGTGTTAACAACCTTTATTATCTTGAAGAGTCATTGCCCTTTCCTGTTGATGTGGGGTCTCTTTGCAACTGCTTTTATCAGTAGACTTAATTTGTCATTTTCCAATCATTCCAGTAGATATGATTGAGCCAAACCTCTTGGGTTTAACATATCTCCATTGTCTAGGTCACTGGCCTGGGATGATGTTGTTTCTATTAGTTCCATGATTTCTCCTGGATCTGTGTTATCATCTAGCTTAGATATGGCTTCTTGGAGCCTCATTTTGATCTCCTGTTTTGAGATTTTGTTTTCTCTTCTATTGTTCGAATATGATGAACTACTCTGCTCCTCTTTGGGTATAAGAGTCCCTTGATTTTGATACTCTTGCTTAAGTACATGATCCTTTCTAGTTCATGGATGTCGAAGGACCAATTAATGATATAAGAAATTCTTATGTGGATAAAGTATTTACACAATTTAATGTGTTCTGGCAGAGTTGAGATCTGTTGTTCTTTTTTAAATTTTTTGTAATGTAGTTGGAAACTGGGGCTCATAATCTGTTGGTTTCCTCAGAATAAGTTCCACCATTTGTAAAACCATCTGGGGATGGTGGCTTCTTTATATTTGTTGGAATATTTAACGAACCATGTATGTGTATAAGGTATAACATATAGGAAGTTAAACCAAGCTGCTTTATAGTTGTACCAATTATAGGTCTGTGGCCTATGTTCTCTTGAAAAAGGGATTGGGGTATGAAGATGATCCTTATACCAATTAAATGGACTTAGTATCCTTTTAATAGCAATCTTGAAGTATTCAATACTCTCTGGACCTTTCTCAAAATGGTGGTGCTCCACTTGAATTGAATATGTATCTGTTAATATGAACTCATAATACTTTCGAGTTTTAAATGGGTTATCAGTATCTACATATAGATAGTTGGTGTAACAAGGATTCAAGAGTTCTTCTACCTTGAAGTGTTCATATTGTTTATCCAGTGCCATTATTGGCACAATCTGTGTATTGACAAATTCCCATTTTGGGATCTCTTTAATTTTTTGTGTAACAATCTCTTTATGTTTCCGAGGAGTCTTTGGTTTAACTGTTTTGGAGTATGACTCTGGTGTCTACATGGCGTAGCTGTCACGGGTTTGGATTACCGTATTCTTAGATGCAGTAACTCTGAATTGTTGAACTACTATTTTTTGTGTTATAGGCTCCTGTAAGGGAGATGTAACTGTATCTTTTGGTAATAGGGGAAAGTTGGGTAAAGTCGAGTACTTGTTTAAGAACTTGGTGGTCATTTCTGGTTTATCTGGTTTACTAAAGCTTTGAAAAGGTTGTTTCATCATTTCTTCTGGTTTAAGCTGGTAAGGGGGATTGTTCGGTCGAGTTCCTATGAAGCTCAGTCTCATGTTTACCCTGTAAAAACTCTCTTGTAAAGAAATCTGGCAAAGCGTTTTCTTCTCCTTTTATAAACTAGATTTTAAAATCAAAGCTTGACAATAATGCTTGCCATCTGGAAAATCTATTAAGAAATAAGATTTCTAACATCTTTTTGTAAAACATCTTTGGCCGCTTTGCAGTAGACCCTTAGTAAAAATTCTTTGTTAACCAGGTCATACTGAAACTTCGTAATACATAGTACTATAGCCAAAATTTATTTTCTGATTGTACTATAAATCTTTTGAGCTGCGTTCCAGACTCCAGATGTGAATCTTACTAACTGTTCAATGGACTCAGAAGATATCTTTTGTTTAAGAATGCCATCGTAACCAATATCGGAGACGTCTGTTTCAACTATCATGAATGCTTTGGGATTTGGGATTCCTAAGCAAGGGAGTTTCTGGACTATCTCTTTGACCTGTTTAACTGTCTTGGTTTGCTCTGTTGACCAAAGAACTGGATTTTTCTTGAGCTTTCTATAAATAGGTTCACAGATTTGACTAATATTTGGGATAAAGTCTGCTAAAAAATTTAGGCTTCCTAAGAACCTTTGCAGCTGGGTTTTATCAGTTATTTCATCCGGAAACTTGGCTGAGAACTCTATGGCTCTACAGATTTGTTTATAGGTTCCTTGGTAAAGATCATGTCCTAAGAATCTGATTGACGTCTAGAATATCTTTACCTTTTTGTCACTTGCTGCTAACACATTTGTTTTGATGACCTTTATAAAGGTATGAAGGTGTTTAAAATGCTGGTCTATACTTTCTGAAAAAATAAAAGCATCATCTATATAGACAATGGGGAATAGACTATATGGGTTGAATATATTGTTCATTATATTTTGGAATTCTGACGGGGCGTTCTTAAGCCCAAATGGCATAACATTACATTCATATGTTCCATGAGTTCATGGTTCATTTGAACAGGTCTAACCTTTGTATAAATTCCTTCTTCGTTGATAAGAGATTGATGAGGAAAATGGTTTTATTCTTGAAAAAATTGCTTTCATTTTCTGAAAGCGGTTTTAAATAAGGAAAGATTATTTCTTTTCCTAAAGTAATGGTATAGATACCATCTATTCTCACTGTATATGGTTTTATTTGGGTTGAAAATGGAGTACCCAAAATAATTTCTTCATTAATGTCTTTTGTAATGACAAAATCATTAATAAAACAAACTCCATTGTTGCAAACATGAGATTTTGAAAGCTTATTATTTATCTTTAACCTTTATCCGGTGGCGGAGTATAGTTTTGTAGTACCTTTTTCTAAGTACTTTATTAGGACTAATCCTTTTGCGATACAGTTTTGGTCCACACCTGGCTATTTTGTTATGTACAAAATTCTTGTTTATCACAAGTTTGATTGGGATGTGATAACTTCGAGCTTTGACTATTGAAATAGTTTTTAGCTCGGGTTACTCACGGTCTGCAGGTTCTTCTTCTTTAGAATTGATTTCTGTTTCTTCTAAATTTTTAGAGTTTGAAACTCCCGGTTCTGAATTGATGTATGTTGAAGGATTTAATTCTTTAAGTATCTTATTTGCCAATGATTCAGTTTCTATTGAACTGAGTCTTTCTTTTACTTCTTTAATCTCTTGTTTGAGTTGTGATAACTCATACTGCAGATCCTGCAAAGTAGAGTCATTTTTCTGGGCCTTAAACCTCTTGAAGACCCCTTTCATATTAAAAGGTATTATTTCCTTCTTATTATCTCTATGATTAAGGATGAGATTTTTTAAGTCTGTTAGATATTTTCTTTTAACATCTTCGTCTTCAATAAGATGAATCATATCAAAGAAAAATTCTTTACTACTGTTTGAAATGACATTTACTGATTTACTGTCACAAGTACAAAAGGTTCTTGTGCAGTTACATGGATTACTGGAGTTACTACTATCTAAGTTGTAGTCAACATTCAACAATTCTTCGTCGCTATATTATTCAGTTTCGGAGGAATCGCTATACCTTTCCTCAAGGTTTGTATATAATTTTTATTTTACCTCAGAATTTAATTCCAAGAGATTTATTTTATCCTTCTTTTGTTTGGTTGTTTACAATCATTTGCTTGGTGGCCAATGTTGCCATAATTCCAACATCTATTTTTCTTAGGAGGATAAGTTATATCTTTAGAAGACCTTTTGGGCTTTGATCTTCGTTTATATTGTTTATACTTCTTTTAGTGAGAAGTCGTTGGTTTATTATATTTTTATGCCTCTTTGCAGCTTCTTTTGAAGGTGCAGTTAATTTGATATAACCGAAGTCTTGGCAAAACTTTTCTAATTCATTTTAGAGAGATTTCATTCTCTCTCTAGTTGACCTTTTAATTTTAAGCCATTGCATAATTCTAAATATGTGAGATTTATTAAATTACTATATCTCCATAAGTCAAATGGTTATAGGGGATTTGACCATCAATTTTATTTTTAATGTTTGTCCTAACCTTTTCTGTAAATAGGGAAGGCAAACCACTTATAAATCTTTCATTCCAATAATCACGATTATAGTCTTCTCTGATCATTACTTTGTTAAGAAAGATGTCTTTATACCATCTAAAGTCGTGTAATTTGGGACATGTTAAATTGTTTAATACTTCTAAACATTTATCTTGAAAGAGTTTAGGTTCTCCTATGAAATGTTTAAAGATACAATACAATAAAGTGGCAGTTGCATCCTCTCGATTTTCCTGCCCTATTATTTGTCATGTTTCATCAGTTTTAACTACCTCTATAACTGCGATAACGTTCAGTATACTCTGTCTATTTTCTTTGGTAAGGTAATTATCCCACCAATGTTTTAACATTCCGGTGAATCCTGAGACTAGGACTGCCGCACATTGTTTATCTGTGGTTCCATTTATCTTATGAGCAGTTATGGCTATGCCCATTTTGGGTAATTTACTGTAAATTTGACCTTCTGCGAGTCCATCTATATTCCATTCAGAAATTTCTTTTCCTGAATGAGAAGTATGAGATAGAAATTCATTTTCTCTATACTTCATATCAGGGAATGATGGTCTATGATCGTAATTCTTTTTATTAGCGTAACGCGATAACCTGTTAATATCCATTTTGTTATTAGTGAGTGTTTTAACACTTTCTCTATCCTCTGGATTAAAGTTATGTTTTAATCTTTGATTTATTTCTTCCAGTATTTTATCAGTGATTTTGCCCTTATCTTTTAAGTCGGGGTATTTACTAGCTGTAAATTCTGGTATTTTAAATATAGGATTGATTTCTTTATTTTTCTGGTTCTTAGAGGATTCTGGCTTTTCTTTAAGTGTTGACTTCTTACCAGCTTGACTAAGCTGATTAGAGACTACATGTAATAATTGATTAGTGTAATTACTTCTCCTTCTACTGCGATGCTTATTTTTTCTAAGGGGGGAACATCAGATTCCACTACTCTATTAGCAGTATACCATTTATTAACTAGAGTGTTTAGTGATTCTTGTTGATTATCTAATTTACAAGTGATTTCAAACCACCTAAAGAATTCTATGTTACATTTGATTCTTTTCATATCCTTGATCCATTGGTCCCTAAAGCATGATCTTTGGTTTAGGATATAATTTGCAACATACCATTTTCTTTTAATAGCATGATCTGGGCTTTTCCAAAGCTCTCTTATTAATTTAAAGTCTACGTCAAATTTTTCCTTTGACCTAACCATACCAAGGGATCCTTTTCTTTATGTTATTATTGGACCCTGTATTTCACTTTCAGTGGGCCTGCTAGGTCTGATAATAACCCTTGGTTCATATTGGACCTTGGGTATTTTTCCTTGTTGATATTGTTTTATCGTTATGTTGCCTTGTGCGTCATTGGATATATGTTTGAGCTATTTAACAGGTTTTGGATAGTCCTAAAGGTTCTAAATTTATGACTTCAAAATTCGAGGACGAATATTTCTATGGGAAGAAGGATGTTACACCCCGTACTTTGGACGTCGTTTTCATTTGGGTTAACTAACGTAAGCTTAGTAAGGTTGAGATCCCATAATAAGGTTAGAAATGGTTTAGATGAGTGTAAAGTATGTTTCATAAAAGTTCGGGCCTAAAAAATTGAAGAAAGTAAGTGCGTTGAAGTGCGGGAAAAATCGGGCAGAATTTCCCGACCTGATTTTTGGCCCAACTTATCGGGGTTATATCTCCTAGTATAAAAGTAATTAAAAAGTGAATAACCTATCTAAATTCAAATTCAAAGAGTCGAATTTCCAATGCAACTTATAGTTCATCAATCTGAGAAATACGGTGAAAAATACGGACCATTAAAAAAAGTATGGTCCGTCAAATTGGACCATAAATTCAGGCAGTGGCAACTTTTCATTTCTTGTATATTAAACCCCAAATTGATTAGGGAACTTTATTTCCTTCAGGTTCCAGACCCTAAACATCCCTTAAACTTTCCTAACCTATTCTCCATGGTTCTTGATCAGATAAAAAATCACACCAAGCTAATCCAACGCAAGAAAGTCTGTGGTAATCGTAGAAATGTCATTTCTTCATCGTTTTACTTTTCGAATGAATTATTTGTCTTGAAGAAAACTTGATTCTGGAATGATATCAACAAATTTAGGTATGTTTCATCCTAATAATCACCTTAAAATCCTTCAAGTATTTACCCTAGAAAGTTTGGAGAAAATCCCACAGATATAACTCTCATGAACTTATATGAATCCTTAGGGATGGACTTGATTGTTTGGGCTGTTTCATATGGATTACATGAAATTCGTGGAATTGAGAAGTTATGGATGAAATTGTAGTGTGAAGGAGGAGTAAAGGGAAGGAAGATGGTATCTTGTTATGAGGAAATTGAACTACAAACAACCCTATGAACTTATGGCCGCGAGTTGTTAGACAAAACGTCTCCATAAATATTTGTATAAGCTTGAAACCCGGATTTGATCCCAAACTATATATATGTTGTAGATAAGAAGTTGTTAAGGATACGAGAACAAGTGAGACGGGATTCTCTTTGACAACAAGGTATGTAAGGCTATCCCTTTTTTTCAAACACATGAAATCCAAAGTGTTTATCATTTTCAAAAGAAATATTGAAAGATTATTTTTACGTGTGTATCATGATACCTTGTCGCGAGTTGTTCCTTGTTATTCTATTCTCATAGTCATTGTTGGTTGGTTACTTATCCACCATATCATAAGTCTTCAGAAAGAAGTGTTCTAAAGAGTTAATTGTCAAAGTCGACCGAGAGCTATTCACTACCGTTGTGAGTATATGGTGGGAAGTTGTACATATACATTATACACACCCTGAGCTACAACCAGAGGGCAGGCAGTTATATGTGCATCCATATATACACCTCAGAGTATTATCTGAAGGAAGTTACAAATTATACACCTTGAGCTGTAAGACGAGGGACGTTTATATATTAAGGCCTATCGACATAGGTTTCATTGTTCACCCTACAGGGCACACATGTGATCAGAGTATCATATTACTTTTATGCCTTTCTATGCAGCTTACATTTTCATATTGCTATTCATGCCTAACATATTCAGTACATCTTTTGTACTAATGTCCCTTGCTGGGACACTGTGTTTCATGCCCGCAAGTATAAATAGAGATGCAAATGATCCTCACAGTAGGTGACTCGACGCAGCTGAAGGTTGTCACGCTCCTTTCTTTCAGAGAGGTTTAGTGAGCTGATAGGTATAACAATTGTATATATGTATGTAGTTGGGTATGGCGGGCCCTATCCCAGCTATATCATAATTAAATTTTCCATATAGGCTTGAAGATTGAGTTATGTGTATAGTTTCTTTGTTGTGAAATTACCTACCTTGTTGTATATGCATATTGGCCTTGCTGTTATCATATCAGATTATTATGTTTAGTTTTCTCTCGTATTGATCATTTTGAGGCCTCGGTAGTCCATATCATTTTATGCTCAAGCTATGATATTCAGGTGGTACACTCGGGTCATTCAGGCACCTGGTGCTTGCCACACCACCCAGTTTGGGGTGTGATACCTTCATTTTCTTTTCTCTCATAGATGGTGAGGATTCGTTCCCATGCAGCGAGAGATGAGACACCAATACCTGCACTTGTAGTGTGCTATTTAGGTAGAGGATGTGTTCAGGGCTGAGGTACAGCCTGAGGAGCTACACCAACACAAGGTAGAGCATAGAGATTTAGTCAAGGTCATGCTAGATCAGAGTGACGCGAGTGTATATTGAGCCTCAGGATGAGCAACTTGATAAGGAGATGGGGCCATCCTGGATCAGCCCGAATTTATAGCTACTCAAGTTCTGTAGGATACTTTGGTTAAGTTGTTGAGTGTGCTTGATAATTTTGCAAAGGCGGGTCTGCATACGATTACTCTGGGTGGGTCACACACTTAGGTGGGAGGTAGATAGACTCCTGAGTTTCATACTCCTGGGGTTCAGCCAGTTTCTATGCCAATGCCCCGTATTGATGAGGTTCCGGCTCCCGAGTATGGTCCTTGAGCGATTGCAAGGACAACTATGATTCGCGATGAGATGAAGATATGGGAAAACTTTTCCAATATGCACCCTCCCGTATTCTATGGTTAGACCAACGAGGATGCATATGAGTTTATTCTGAGGAGACATGAGAGGCTACATACCTTGGGTATTATCGAGTCACAAAGAGTCTTTTTTGTAGCCCTTCAGCTTATGGGAGATGCAAAACAATAGTGGAGAGTTTATGTTGATCGTTGACCAGCGAGGTCGCCTCCACTGTCTTGGGTCAAATTTTATTGGATTTTTCTAGAGATGTATGTGCCTCTTAGCTTGCGTTTGAGAAAGCATGATGAGTTCCAGAGGTTGGAGCAGCGGGATTTGATAGCTACAGATTATAAGACTCGCTTCCATGCCTTATCACATTATGCAGTGCCATTGATACCTACAGAGGCTGAGCGGGTCAGATGTTTTGTGAGAGGTTTGAGTATTACCATTCAGTTGGCTATGTTGCAGTTGGTGGGCTCTAGGGTTCTTTGGAGGCAGTGTCGAGCATGTGATGATGTTACACCCCGTTATTTCATGTCCTGCCATGACGTCAATGTATATTAAAGTTTTGAGAAGCGATACGACCTAACGGAAGCATAATAAAGGTTTACATCTTGGTTATGAATGTACCGGAGTGTTTGGGAGTTAAAAGGATCGAATGAAGTACATTTTGATAAAAATGGAAAACTGAGCAACTTGATGGGATAGATGATGGACCATCAAATACCCAGCCTGAGCAGGAAGTTTGACGGGGAAGATTGACAGACCATCAAAAGTTTGACGGTATGTCGAGTGTATTGTCAAATTACGGCAGTGGAGAAAATTTGTTGGGTTTAAATACAGGTTCAATGATTTGTACTTCATTTTCCTCCATGATCAGATCCTAAACACCCCCTAAATCCTCTCTAACGATTCTATAACATTGAAGATCATTTCAAAAGCATATCACGTTGGATTAACGTCACTAATTCCATGATTATCATAGAAATTATTACCCCCGTGGAGAAGTTATTTTGGAAACCCTAGACTTTGAGGAAACTTGTTGATTTGAGAAGGTTTGGCTGCGTTGAGGTAAAATTCATCCTCCTCTATCTAATTGTGAAAGCATTTTCGTAATTAAAAAGTCCATAAACTTATGAAGTTAAGATATGTTGAGTTGTGGGCTGTTTTGTTGGAATTGTAGGTTGATATTGGTTGATATATTGATTGTTGGTATAGTAAACCTAAGAGAGTATGTGTCGGAGAATCATGGGGCCAAATTACATAAATACCACTTTCGTTAGACAAGACTAAGAACCTTTCTAAGTCATGGCGATCGCTAAGTTAACTAAGAGTGGAGTAGAGTAGAGTCAATGAGTTTATGAGTCTCTAAGAGGGACAAACAGACATTGTTATCAGAGTCTGTTGTTCAATCCCCGAGTCCCCTTTGGTATTGATATAGTTTTCATTGGCATTGATATCATGCATACAATTAAGATCATATAGAGGATCGGGTTGCACGTTCTGTAATAATACATAAAGAGATTAGGTTGCACGTTCCGCAACATATACATATAGAGGATTGGGTTACACGTTCTGCAATATATACATTTATTGGATGGGGTTGCACGTTTCGTAACGTATACATATGATGGATCAGGTTGCTCATTCCACAATACATATATGAGTTGGTGTGCATATTACATTGTATATTCATATATACATAAGATTAATGATATGCTATACCTCTGACCATAAGACAAGGATAGTTATACAATAAAGACTTATACAAACAGGTTGTATTAGGTTTCAGAGTTTCATTGTTCGCCTTTGTGTCTCAGGTTGCTTATGTTTTCCCTTATAGCTATTTATTTTATATTGCTTATATACTTTTCCTTACAGCTTATAGATTAATATTGTTATTCATGCTTTACAAACTCGGTACATTATTTCGTATTGACGTCCCTTTTATCGGGGGCGAAGTGTGTTCATGTCGCAGGTTCTCAAAGAGACTCTGCTAGGCCACCGTATTATGGGATGTCGAGTTCAATCGTCAGTGTGTAAGATTCATCTTTTCGGAGATTCTTGGTTATATATATGGAGTCTTTTTCGGAGTTATGTATAGTATGGGTAGGTCAGGGTCCTGTCCCTGTCATACGTCAGTTCAGTCACTCGTAGAATCTCACAGACTTGTTTTGGTATGTTTAGTGTGGATGTGTAGCCTTTCCGGCTAAGTTATCCTTTTTTAAACTATGGTGTGACCTTGTAGGTCCCATTAAATATATGTGTTGGGTTAATCCCTCTTATCCAGTGTTATTGTTGTGATATATTCTAGTACGGCCTTATTGGCCAAAAATTCTACTTGTACAGAAGATTGGTCATCATCATGGTACACTCGGGCTAGCAGGGAATCGAGTGTCGGCCACCCCACCCCTTAGGTTTGGGTATGCTTAACTTGGTATCAGAGTAGGAAGACCTACGTAGTCTGTGAATTATGTCTAGTAGAATCTTGTTTATGGGTGTGTTGTGCACCACACTTATAAATAGGAGGCTACCATGCATTTAGGGATGGTTCTTGTTATTTTACTTCTTAGATCATTTTGTACAACTGAGTTACATGGCTATGAGTCTCATTTGTGCTCTAATCCCTTTTTCAGTAATGAGCATGCCAATTACTACAATAGATACTACTCATTATCAGGGCGATGCTCTGTAATGCCCCGCCTGGCCAAGTTGATAGAGCTGAGTCTCAGGGAGAGTCATACTCTCATGTATTACCAGTTCCACCCCATTAGGAGAAGATTAGAGGAGTTGCAGTACCTTCAGCTCCTCAGGACACAGTTCCTCCAGTTTCTTAGAATCCGATTCCTCCAGTCCCTCTACCCAAATCTTCTGAACAAGAAGTGGCAAATGCCGACAATTATTGACTCAAATAGTAGCTAATCAGCAGCATCAGATAAGGACTTATATAGGATCTGGGTATTTTAAGTGTTGGATGTACTAGGACTAAATAATTTCTTGGGTTCAGTCCACCAGTATTTACTAGAACTTGTACAAATACGGATCCCCAAGACTTTATTAATTAGATATTGCGGGTATTGCAAGTGATGCATGCTTCAGAGATGGAGGCAGTAGATTTGTCCTATTTCAGGGTACGTGATGTGGTTGTTCTATGGTATGAGGCCTGTGAGCTGTCTCGAGGGCCAGATGCACCTCCAGTTATATGGGAGGAGTTTACAAAAGCCTTTTTGGACCACTACTTTCCGTTAGAATTACGAGATGCTAAAGTTGAGATATTCTTAAACCTCAAGCAGAAGGGTAGGAGTGTAATGGAATATAGTTTGTAGTTCAACTCGCTAGCTAGATATGCTCCAAATATTGTGGATACCATGAGAGCTAGAATTCGCCGATTTGTAGCCAGCTTGGATCCGCATCTCATTGGAGAATGTACTACATCTTCGCTAAATAGAGATATGGATATTGCTAGAATCCAAGCATATTCTTAGGGTGTTGAAGATCGCAAGAGGCAGCTTCGAGAAGATAGGAGTGCAAAAAGAGAATTAACCAAGAGGGCTAGGTCAATTGGGTCATTCGGAGAAGCATTAGGTAACTCCAGGCAAATATTTCCTAGACGTCCGTCTGGGGTTGCTAATAGTGCTCTGTCTTAGTTTCAAGGGCCTATATATGATAGGCACACCCAGTTTGGGACAGGGCATAGTTCAATGGCTTTAGGATTTCAAGAGCAAAGGAGGTCGGGCCAGATGAAACCACTATTACCTCTTTGTGGCCCGTGTGGTTGGAGGCCTCCGTGACAATGTTTTATGGTATCGATGTGTGTTATATATGTGGTGAACCTTTTCATTATATGTGATAACATCCAACTAGGGGAAGAGATAATGCAGCTCAACCGACGGGATCAACAACAACATCTTTATCGAGTGTGCGTCCGCAGAGTGGTGGACCGCAGACCTTAGCAGGTAGAGGCAGGGGCCGAGGAGGAGCCTCTAGTTTGGGAGATGCTCAGAACCATATCAATGCTTTATCTGGTCGTTAAGATTTAGAGTCATATCCAGATGTCGTCACGGGTATGCTATCCGTTTTCACCTATGATGTATATGCATTGTTATATCTAGGCTCTAATATGTCCTATGTTATGACCTTTGTTGCGAGAAATTTTAGATTTGAACCAGGATTGTTGTTTAATCCATACGAAGTAGCTACACCAGTTGGTGAGACGATTGTAGCAAGACAAATTTATAAAAATTGTACCGTAATGGTTAGCAATTGCTTTACTTTGGCTAATTTAGCCGAGTTACCTATGATAGAGTTTGACATTATTATGGGCATGAATTGGTTGTCTTCTTGCTATGCAAATGTCGATTCTCAGACAAAAATTGTCAAGCCGACCTTTGAATGTAAAGGAAATGTCGCTATGCTTAAGGGAAGGTTTATTTCCTACCTGAAGGCATGAAAGATGATTTCCAAAGGCTATATATATCATTTGGTTCGGGTCAGGGACGTAGATACTAAACCCCCAGTCCTTCAGTTTGTTCCACTAGTCAATGAATTTCCTAACGTATTTCCGGATGAGCTTCCGGGTATCCCTCCAGAGCAGGAAATTGAGTTCACTATTAATATACTTCATGATACGTGGCCGATATTTATCCCTCCTTATCGAATGGATCCAGCCCGAGCTGAGGGAGTGTAAAGACCAGTTGAAGGATTTACTTGAAAAAAGTTTCATCAGACCTAACATATCGCCATGGGGTGTGCCAATATTGTGTGTTCACAAAAAAGATGGCTCCCTAAGGATGTGTATTGATTATAGAAAACTAAAAAAGTCACCATTAAGCAAAAATATCTTCTTCCGAGAATCGATGAATTATTTAACCAGTTACAAGGCGCTAAGTATTTCTCAAAAATTGACTTATGGTCAGGATACCACCAGTTGAGGGTAAAGGAGAAGGATATTCCAAAGACATCCTTTCAGACTAGGTATGGTTATTTTGAGTTTCTGGTGATGTCTTTTGGACACACTAATGTGCTAACAACTTTTATGGACCTAATGAACCGAGTCTTCAAACTGTTCTTGGATATCTTTGTGATCGTGTTTATCGATGATATTTTTATACTTATAGATTTAGGCAGATCATGTAGGTAATCTCCGAACGGTGTTACAGACGCTCAAATACCGTAAGCTATACTCCAAATTTTCTAAATGCGAGTTTTGGTTAAACTCTGTTGCCTTTTTAGGCCATATTGTCTCCTCAAAAAGTATTAAGGTAGAGACTTAGATGATTGAGGCCATAAGGAAATGGATGAGGCCTAAGACTCCTACCAAAGTATATAGATTTTTGGGTCTAGCAGCGTAATATCAGAGATTCATGGAAGGTTTTTCTTCTATATCTGCACCTATGACCAAGAACACTCACAAGGTAGCTATGTTTCAGTGAACGGATGTGTATGAGCATTGTTTTCAAGAATTGAAAGACAGGTTGACATCCATACCTGTGTTACTCTTCCCGAAGGTACCGATGGGTATATAGTCTATTGTGATGCCTCTAGAGTCGGCCTAGGATGTGTTCTGATGTAGCATGGGAAGGTTATAGCATACGCTTCAATATAATTAAGGAAGCATGAGGTGAATTATCCAACTCACGATCTCGAGTTGGCGGCGATAATCTTTGCCCTGAAGTTGTGGTGTCATTATTTATATGAAGTCCATGTTGACATATTCATAGACTATAAGATCCTACAATATATATTTCTCTAGAAGGAGTTGAATTTAAGGCAAAGAAGATGGTTGGAATTATTAATGGACTACGATGTACAAATGTTTTACCATCCCGGAAAGGCAAATGTCATAAATGATGCCTTAAGTCGCAAGTCTATGGGAAGCTTGGATGGTATTGAAGCTGAGAAGTTGGAAATGACAAAAGAACTATGTCCCTTAGCCGGTTTAAATGTGTTACTTATGGATACAGATGACGGAAGAGAGGTGGTGCAGAATACCGCAAAGTCATCTTTAATAGCGGAAATGAAGGCAAAACAGTTTAAGGACCCCGAGTTGGTCCAAATAAAAGAAGAAATTCCTTTACAAAAGAAGCCAATAATGGAACTTACGGGAGACAGAGTCCTTAGATATCAAGGTCGACTATGTGTACCATGTTGGAAGACTACTAGAGAAGATTATGGCAACCAGTCCAAATATTCCATTCATCCGGGATCGACAAAAGTTTATCATGACCTTTGACAGGTTTATTGGTGGAATTACATGAAGAAAGATATCGAAACATTTGTGGCTCAGTGCGCAAATTGTCAGCAAGTTAAAATTGAGGATCAGAAGCCTAGAGGTTTGCTGCAGCAAATTGAAATCCCTAATTAGAATTGAGAAATGATTAATATGGATTTCATTACTGGTTTACCCCATTCTTATCGGAAGTTTGATTACATTTGGGTTATCATTGACAGGCTTACAAAGTCAACCCATTTTCTACTAATTCGTACTACTTTCTCAGCGGAGAATTATGCTAAGTTATATATAAAGGAAATAATTCGATTGCATGGTGTTCCAGTCTCAATCCTATCCGATAGAGGTTCTCAGTTTATGACTCACTTTTGCAAGTCATTTCATAAAGGTATAGGCACCCAAGTGAACCTTAGTATAATTTTTCATCCACAGACCAATTGTCAAGCTGAGCGCACAAAATAGACACTCGAGGACATGTTATAGTCTTGTGTATTAGATTTCAAAGGTAGCTGGGATGATTATTTGCCCCTCATCGAGCTCGCTTAAAATAACAACTATCATTCTAGCATCAAGATGGCCACGTGTGAGGCATTGTATGGGCGGAAGTGTTGATCCCCAATTGGATGATTTGAAGTGGGTAAAGTCGAGTTCAACTATAAAAAAGTAAACTTCATATTTCTGAAGCTTCCTGGTTATATATATGGAATATTTTGCAGAGTTATGTACAGTATGGGTAGGTCGGGGCCCTGTCCTAGCCATATGTCAGTTTAGTCACTCGTAGAAGCTATTAAACATGTTTTGGTATGTTTAGTGTGGATGTGTAGTCTTTCCAGATAAGTTATCCTTTGTTAAACTATGTTGTGACCTTGTAGGTCCCATTGTTTATATGTGTTGGGTTAATCTCTCTTATCTAGTGTTGTTTTCGTGATATATTCTAGTACGGCCTTATCGGCAAAAAATTCTATTTGTATAAAAGACTGGTCATCAGAGTGGTACACTCACGCCAGTAGGGGCTATCATGGATTGGCTCTCACTATACCACATGATTCTAGACTGTCATTCCAAGACATTCACTCTTATGCCTGGTCATCCGAGATTAGAGTGGAGGGACGCTCCCAGCCCTGCTCCTAAGAAGATCATTTCTTCCAAGCTATAAAGTTGGTGGACAAGCGTTGTCTAGAGTACCTTGCTCATATTCGAGATATGAGTATGGAGACTCCTTCTCTTCAGTAAGTTTTGATAGTTAGTGATATTGCCGAGGTCTTTCCGTCAAATTTTATGGGTATACCGCCAGATAGAGATATCAATTTCTGCATTAATCTAAAGCAGTGTACTCGACCGATTTCTATTCCTTCGTATCGTATGGCTCCGATAGAGCTGATAGAGTTGAAGAAGTAGCTTTAAGATTTGTTGAGTAAGGTTTTCATTTGATTGAGTGTGTCTCCATTGGGTGACCCTATGTTGTTCATGAAGAAGAAGGATGGCAGCATGCGTATGTGCATTAATTATAGGCAGTTGAACAAGGTCACCATTAGAAAAAAATATTTGATTCCTCATATTGATGATCTGTTTGACCAACTTCAGGGTGTTTCATTATTTTCGATGATTAATTTAAGGTCTGGGTATCACCAGTTGAAGATTCAGGTCGAGGATGTTCCCAAGATAGAGTTTTGGACTCGTTATGTTCATACTTCATTCATGGACTTGATGAATGGGATATCCAAGCCGTATTTGGATTCTTATGTGATAGTATTCATTGATGACATATTGATCTATTTGAAGAGCCGGTAGGATCATGAGCAGTATCTGATAGTGGTTCTTGGGATATTGAATAAGAAGAACTTATATGCTAAGTTCTCAAATTATGAGTTTTGGCTATGTTTAGTGGCATTTTTGGGGCACGTGGTGTCCAAGGTTGGGATTATGGTTGATACAAATAAGATAGAGTCATTCAGAGACTGGCCCAGACCTACATCAGTGACTGAGATTCAGATCTTCGTGGGTCTTGCTAGCTATTATCGTCAGTTCGTCAAGGGATTTGCTTCTATTGATTCTCATCTGATTTATTTGACTCAGGAGGAGGTACCTTTCTAGTGGTCTGATGAGTGTGAGGAGAGATTTCAATACTTAAGTCTATTTTGACCATATCCTCAATTTTATCCCTTCCGGTGGAGGGGAAGGACTTTACCATATATTGTGATTCTTCAAGGATTGGGTTGGGTTATGTGTTGATGTAATATGGTAAGGTTAGCTTGTGCATCGAGGCAGTTGAAGGTGCATGAGAAGAATTACCCTGTTCATGACTTAGAGTTGGCTGATGTTGTATTTTCTTTGAAGATTTAGAGGCATTATCTTTATGGAGTTCATTGTGAGGTATATATTGATAATTGCATCCTTCAGCACGTGTTCAATCAGAGGGATTTGAATTTTAGGCAGCATGGTGTATTGAGTTTATTAAGGACTATGATATGACTATTTTGTACCATTCAGGCAAGGCCAATGTGTTGGCAGATTCCTTAAGCCAAAAGGAAATCATCATTTGGAGTTTAGCTCGCTTGATTGTTTTTTAGCAACCTTTTGCATTGGAGGTCCATCATATAGCCAACAATTTTGCGAGGCTTAATAATTCAAATTCCGGTAGGATTATGGCTTGTGTTTAGGTGAGGTCGTCTCTGTTAGAACAAATTAGAACCCATCAGTATGATGATAAGAAGTTGTGCAAAATTAGAGATGAGGTGATGAGTGGTGAGGCTCAAGAGGATGTGATTGATAGTGAGGGGGTATTGAGGATCAAAGGTAGAGTATGTATTCCTTATATTGGTGATCTGACGAGATTGATTATGAAAGAGGCTCATAGATTTAGATATTCGATTCATCCAGGTGCTGCTATGATTACCATGACCTGATGCATCACAATTGGTGGGGAAGGATGAAGAGATCCATTTTTGAGTTTGTGTCTCGGTGTCAGAATTGTCAGCAAGTCAAATATGAGCACCAGGGACCCGGTGGTATGTCATAGAGGATGCTCATTCCTGAATATAAGTGGGAGAGGATTGCAATAGATTTCATTGTAGGTTTTCCCAAGACTTTGGGCAAGTTTGATGCTATTTGGGTCATTATTAATAGGTTGACCAAATCCGCGCATTTCATTCTCATCTAGACAACTTACAATTAGGAGAAGATGGGTAAGATCTACAGTCGTGAGATTTTTTGTCTTCATGGTGTACCTATTTCTATCATCTAAGACCGGGGTACTCAGTTTACTTTGCATTTCTGACGGACATTGCAAAAGGAGTTGGGTACTTGCTTCGATCTCAGTATAATTTTTCACCCTTAGATGGATGATTATTTGGTATCGTACGATATGTTACCAGCTTGCGTGATTTATTTTAGTGGTCATTGGGACAGGTTCTTACCCTTGGCAGAGTTTGCATACAACAACATCTATCACTCTAGGTTTGATATGGCACTGTTAGAGGCTTTATATTGTAGGATATATCATTCTCCCATTGGTTTGTTTGATGTGTTCGAGGTTCGGCCTTGGGTTACTAATTTGTTGAGAGATTCCTTAGAAAAGGTGAAGGTGATTCAGGACAATCTCCATGCATCTTAGAGCAGGTACAAGGAGTATGCGGACCGGAAGGTCCGAGAATTAAAGTTTATGGTTGGTGAAAATGTTATTCTGAAGGTCTCACCCATGAAGGGTGTGATGAGATTCATCAAGAGAGGAAATGTGAGTCTTAGGTATATAGGACCATTTGAGGTTCTTCAGAGAGTTGGGGATGTGACATATGAGTTGGCTCTGCCACCTAGTCTTTCAAGTGTCCATCCAATTTTCCATGTGTTTATGCTGAAGAAGTACCATGACGATGGTTCTTATATTATCCAGCAGGACTCCATATTGCTTGATTAGAATTTGGAGTTCGAGAAGGACCATGTGGCTATTTTGGACAAGTATGTGAGGAAGTTGAGATCTAAGGAGATAGCTTATGTGAGGTTGCAATGGAACCATCGTCCTATTGAGGAGGCAACTTGACAAACAAAGTCCGACATATGGAGCAGATACCCTAACTTGGTTACTACTTATGGTACGTTTCAATTTTCGTTCCTATCTGTTCGAGGACAAACGTTTGTTTAATTGGTAACTGATGTAATGACATGTCTGGTTATTTTTAGATAAAGACCCTATTTGACTATTTTACCTTTCTCATAGACTCTGTGTGGGGTTTATGATGTGCGGGGATGGGCGGCATAGAGCAAGAGGTTCATTTATGTGATTTTCGGATGAAAAACCCAATATAGGAAACTTAGAGTTGATTAGTTTGACTCAAAGTTGACTTTCGAATATATGGGATAGTTTTTGGGTTTCGTCGCTTTTGGTAGTTCTGAAGGGTCATTTATGACTTAGTCGAGTCATTAGTTCACTTCCCGAGGAAATCGGGTGTACTTTATGGCATTATTTGTGAATTTGTGATACTTGGTTGGTTTGGGAGATTCTTTAGAAAAATATGCCGTAGCTTGGTTAATTGAGAAATCTGAGGGTCGTTAACCAACTCCTACACCAACCTAGACCAAAAAGGTCGTTAACCAACTCCTACACCAACCTACACCAAAAAGGTCGTTAACCAACTCCTCCCAAAATACCCGATCACCCAACCAACTACTACACCATCCTCACCGAGTTCAACAATCGTACCTTATTGTCCCGACCATTTTCCGCCACCTTACTACCATCCAACCATAAAATACCAACAACCAACATAACCTACAACATGTCTAGTTCATCATCTCCAAACGCCTTAGCCCCAAATCACCTAAGGGCACCCGTACACCTCCCACAAACCTAAATTGTCCGAAAACCGTCCTATTCCACCAACCTCCATTTGACTTCCATATTTGTGTCCGTCCAGCCCCAAACAAACTCAGACCAACCTAACTATACAATCCCCTCCTTATATACATCTGTTTGGTATCAGAGCAAGACTTTACCGTCCCACGCCTTGACATTATGGCTAACATAAATGAAGAACTTCGGAGGATCATAAGTGACCTTTTTGTGAAAAAAGCGCAAATACTGAGAATATAATTTGTGGGGCGCTCCATGATTAATAATGCCGAGTCCGGGGAAGATTTTGCAAAAAACAACCCAAGGCATGAAATGGGAGAATATTAAGATTATGGGGATTCCTTTGTTATTGAGGAACATAAAGTCAAAGAGGTCCTAGAGGAAGATGTTGATCTTGCGGAAGAGGGTGAAAGCTTAGTACTCTGACGTGTGTTGAGTGCTCAACTTGAAGAATAGGAGGAGACGCAAAGAGAGCAATTATTTTACACTCGATGCAAGGTAAATGACAAGGTATGTAATATGATCATTGATGGAGGAAGCTGTGCCAATATGGCCTCCGTGGAAATGGTGGACAAATTGAAATTGCCTACCCGCAGCCATCCTAAACCATATGCTCTCCAATGATTGAACAAAGACAAAGTGCTAAAGGTAATGAAATAAGCTCTTGTTAGTTTTCGGGTTGGTAAGTATGAAGATGAAATATGGTGTGACATCCTACCTATGAATGCTTGTCATATTTTATTGGGTCGGCCATGGCAATTTGATAGGAAAGCGCAACATGATGGAGAAAAAAATGTTTATTCTTTTCAAAAGTATGACAAGAAGGTCCGGCCGATACCATTGTCACCTAGTGAGGTAAAGAAAATGAAGATCTAAAATGCCAAGAACCGCAAGGAAAATTCCGAGGCCCTCTAGCTTAATGCATCAGAGAGATAGGAGATGAGTTGAAGAAGTGAAGTCCTATATAAGCATTGGTGTGCAAGGATAAGAAGAGTCTTGTAGGAGATTCAATTGAAGATGCCCACTTGAAGGAACTCTTGAAGAAATTTGAAGATATATTTCCGAATGATCTTGCTCCTGGATTACCACCAATCAGAGGTATTGAAAATGCTATTGATTTTATTCCAGGAAGTTCATTACCTAATCGTCAATCCTATAGATGCAATCCGAAAGAGGCTAAGGAGTTGCAAATACAAGTGCAAGAATTACTAGACAAAGGCTTTGTCCGAGAAAGCCTAAGTCCCTGTGCGGTACCCGTCTTGTTAGTACCAAAGAAAGATAGGACTTGGCACATGTGTATTGATAGCCGAGTGGTCAATAACATCACCATGAAGTACAAGTTTCCTATGTCGAGATAGGATGATCTTTTGGATGAATTGAGTGGGGCCAAGTTGTTCTCCAAGATAGATTTGAGGAGTGGCTACAATAAAATGAGGATACGATAGGGAAATGAATGGAAGACGGATTTCAAGGCCAAGTATGGTTTGTACGAATGGCTTGTGATGCCATGTGGATTGTGTAATGCTCCAAGCTCTTTCATGAGGCTCATGCATGAGGTACTACGACCATTCATGGATAAATTTGTTGTGGTTTACTTAGATAATATCTTAATTTATAGTCAAGATAGGGAATCTCACTTGTCGCATTTAGAAGCTTTATTTGAGATGTTAAGATATGTAAAGTTGTATGGAAAGTTAGAGAATTGTGCTTTTATGATTACTAGTATCCCATTCTTAGGATACATAGTATCATCCGAGGGAATTCATGTGGATCCATCCAAGGTGGAAGCTATCCGGAGTTGGCCTGAGCCGATGAATGTAAGTGAGGTAAGAAGTTTCCATGGTTTGGCTTCTTTTTATCGTTGTTTCATTCATAATTTTAGTACCCTTTCTGCCCTATCACTGAACTAATGAAAAAGTGTGAGTTTAAATGGTCCGAAGGAGCACAAAGATCTTTTGAAACCTTGAAGAGAAGGTTATGTGAAGCACCGGTTCTAGCTATTCTGAACTTTGAGAAACTATTTGAAGTTAAATGTGATGCTAGTGGGATTGGTGTTGGTGCCGTCTTGATTCAAGACAAATGACCTATTCAAGACAGTTATTCTACTTACGACAAGGATTTTATGCTATTATGAGATCCTTGATTCAATGAGAACATTATTTGAGGCCAAAACCTTTTATCTTATATTTGGATCATGAATCCTTGAAGTATTTACATGGGCAAAGAAAGTTGAAACCAAGGCATGCTAAGTTGGTAGCATAGTTGCAAACTTTCACATTCTTTACAAGGAATGAAGATGGCAAGTCCAACATAGTGGCAGATACACTTTCTCGGAGGCACGTAATGTTGACCGTACTTAAACAAAAACTTGTGGGATTTGAAGTGCTAAAGGAACTCTATGAACGAGATCTCGAGTTCAAAGACGTAATGATAGAATGTAATAGTGGAGTTCATAGTTCATATTCCATAGTAGAAGGTTTCCTTTTCAAAAGGACCAAATTGTGTGTGCCCAAATGATCCATGAGGGAATTACTTGTACATGAAGTGCATTCGGGTGGACTAGCTAGACATTTTGGGGTAGTGAAGACTTTGGAGATTATACAAGAACACGTTTACTGGCTACGGATAGATAAAGATGTAAATGAAGTGGTAAGATTGCATGGCATTCCTGAGACTATTATATCTGATAGGGATGCGAAGTTCCTAAGTTATTTATGGAAAACACTATGGAGATTTCTTGGTACCAAGTTGCTATTTAGTACCTCCCATCATCCTCAAAAGGATGGCCAAATGGAAGTGACTAATAGAACTCTTGGCAAACTATTAAGAGGATTGGTGAGCAAGACCACTAAGGATTGAGACATCAAGTTGGCACATGCGAAATTTGCTTATAATTGGAGTCAATATCGTACAACGGGTAAAGCTCCATTTGAAATTATTTATGGCACTAACCTATTTTTACCTGTTGATCTGGTTCCAATCCCAAAGAATGAAATCCTAAGCTTCACGGCTAAAGATCGAATTGAGGCTTCAAGAAGTTAAATGATCAAATTCGAGCACAAATTTAGAAAGCCAATACCAAGTACAAAATGGATGTGAACAAGTCAAGGACTCAACCACAATTCCATCCTGGAGATTTGGTTTGGCTACACCTATTGAAGGAAAGATTTCCCAATATGAGAAATAACAAGCTAATGCCGAATGCGGATGGTCTTTTCAAGATATTTGCCAGGTTCGGGGAAAACGACTACTAGGTAGAACTTCCAGACAAATATGGAGGTATTAGTTCAACGTTTAATGTTGGATACTTATCACCATACATAGATGATGAGAATTTAAGGGCAAATTCTATTAAAGAATGGGAGTATGATGAAAATAAGTCCGTAAACTTAAGTTTCCAACATGAGCCGCAATGTGATTTGCTAGGAGTGCCAAAGATTTTCAACCATTCTATGGTGACATGTTTAATGTGGTGTGGAGTGTGGAGTGGAGTTGAAGACAAGACTTGAAGATCCAAGAAGGACATATTTTTTTCGGTTTTATGTAGGTCTTGGCCGAGACCACTTTTTAGCTTATTTTAATTCCTAGCATATATACTAGATCTCCTTATAGCTTAATTAATATGCCATGTATTAAGATAAGATGATTAAGTTTAGAACAATATAGAAAGAGAAGCTTCCAACGTTTCCCAATGAGGTAATTCATGAACTAGCTAGTTCATGCACTTAGGTACATGGATGACACAAAAGGGTTGCCTAGATAACCTAAAGAGTTGGGTCTTTTCCCTTCTCCCAAGTCGGCCGAACCTCTCTCCCTTTCTCATTAGGCCTAGATGCATTTTTATGTCTATCTTGTTACCTTTCTAGAAGGTTTAGAACTCGTATAAATAGGGGATGTAGTTGATGAAAGGGGACATTGAAATTTTATGAAATATATTTGAGTTTTCTCAAACTTTGCTAAGTTATTCAACTTTTGTGTCGTTATCTTAGTTAGTCCTTTTGTGGTACAAACCTTGGTCCTTTTGTGGTCCAACCCTCGGTCGTTTTGTGATCCAAACCTTGGTACTTTTGTGGTCCAAACCCTAGGTGTAAGTATAATTTGAACTTTTGTGATCTAACTATACCTAAGCCAAGGTTCTATCCGGTTACTTTGTCACAAACACATTAGAAGGTCATTTTGGCCTACATCACCTTACCCGCACACGAACTAGTCTATCAATTCATGCCCAATCATTGTCCAAACTGCCTTATCCCTTTCACCACATTACACTACAACACTTCCCAAACCTACACCAAAAAGGTCGTTAACCAACTTCTCCAAAAAACACCCGAACACCAAACCAACTACTCCACCGTCTTCACCAGGTTCAACCTTCGTACCTTACTGTCCCAACGAGTTTCCTCCACCTTACCACCATTCAACCATCAACATAACCTACAATGTTTCTAGTTTATCCTCTCCAAACGCCTTAGGCCCAAACCATCTAAGGGCACCCGTACACCTCTCACAAACCTAAACTATCTGAAAACCGTCTTATTCCACCAACCTCTATTTGACTCCCATATTTGTGTCTGTCCAGCACCAAACTAACTTTGACCAACCTAACCATACAATCATCTCTTTATATACATCAGTTAGTGTCTCAGCAAAATCCCATATTGCTGGTGTCTGGTGTTCGCACCAGTGGAAGGTTGTTCACCCATGCGGATCCACCTTTGCTGAGGTAGGCTCATAGATGCGAGTCCTGAAGATATTGTGAGATTCCACCCCTCCATAGGTTTCTCGCAGAGGCAAATGCGCCTCTATGGGGTTTTTTTCGCTTCCGTGCAAAGGCGAGCTGTCAAGTGATTGCGCCTCAGTAGACTCTCTTTCCGCTGAAGTGATATTGCACCTGCGGAGTGGATTCCATAGGAGCGGGATCACTGTTTCATGTAATATATAAAATGCCCTAGGTCGAATCACTTACCCAAAATATCATATCTCGGTTTTTGAGCTTGCTTGGGGAAGATTTTCTTGGGGAATTCATTTGCATAATCTTTTAAGGTATAATTTCACCCCTTATGATCATTGTTATCTTTTAAATACTAGTGTGGTTTTATTTGGGGATGAAGCGTTGTAAGATTCCATGGAATATTAAGAGAGCCAAACTTTTGATTTGTGGTTGGAATATGGATAAGATGATCATTATTTTGTAAGTGTTCACTAATGATAGGTGACCATGATGTATTAATTAATTTAGGATTTGAAACCTTTTCTAAATTGGGGAAAATATAGGGTTTGTAAATTGGGGATTTTATTAAATTAAGAAATTGAGGGTTCAATTGGGGTTAGTTTTCCAATTAGCTTAATGATATAACCAGTTAGCAGGTTTTAATGTTTTTTTGAGTAATAATGTTTGAATTCTGACATTGTGGGATAGGGGTTGGTTTTGGGTGTCTTGGTATATTTGAAGGACTAAGTCCTTGTGTTGTGTATTAGCTTAATATTAACGTATAGTCTATGTGTGTTAAACTACCACTACTACGAGGCGCTCTGAAAGGGCAAGGCTAGTACTAAGATTTGATTGCATGTGGCACCTGCTCGTCTTTGAAGTAGTCTACGGTTTCTTCTTATTATATTCCGATAGAAGTACGTAATTAGTTATACATATTGAGGGGTATTGGCCGTGTTTGGGGGTCCCACCTTACCTATTATGATGAATGCTTATGTGGGTACTGATGTTGAACTGTGATGATTGGTGATTTGGGGAATCAACATTAAGTTGATTCCAACTACTGTTGATTAGACTAGCCGCCATTATGTGGGCTCGTCGCCATATTTGATAATGTTGTGTTTAGTCATCACACATGCTTTAGATATGATATCTTGATTGTACTTGGATTATATGTTATTGAATTCTGGAGGCATGTGATATTCATCTCTTATACTTGGTTGCATCTCATTACATTCTGATTTCATGCCTTGTATTGTCATTTGCATTCATACTCTTATGGTTCTGATGATATTGATATGAGAGGTATGGAAATGTCATAGGTCCAAGTGACCAGGAAGGTAAGAATACTTATGATATTATTGGCAACATTGAGATGATGATGATACACGGGGGAACGGGTTGCATGCCTGCATGTCACGACCCCTTTTCCGGAGTTATGGTGGCACCTACATAATCCCACCACATAGGCGGACCACTCCAAAATCACTAACATGATATGACATAAGTAAAAAAGGAAGATAATGAATTTCTACATAAGTTGTCTCGTACTATAAACGCGGAATAAGTAATAACTCTTAAACATCAACAAATACCCCCAAAGATCTAGTCTATAGATATAAGAGCACTAATAATTATGAATCAAGTTTGAGAATGGGCACGCAGGCCAAAACTGAATACATAGTCTGAATATGTCAGTCAAATGAGAACAAAAGACAGTAAAATAGAGAAAGAGTATCAAAGGATATGTTGGAGATAGCATCCTCACCCTGAATGCCTGGAATCAACAACTGAACTCAGCCAAGCGGTGCTGCGGAGGTGGTAGGTACTGAATCTACATCCAAAAATTATGCAACAAGTGTAGCCTGAGTACACAATGCACCCCCATAAACATCATAGGCCGACAATGACCCAAATACATAATCAAATATAAATACCAAGTTGACACCAAATAATCCTACACTAGCATTTCAATAACCAGGTATGTCACATAATCACCAAGATGTTCATAGAGCCCACAATATCTAATGTATCATGTGTTAAGAATAATCCCTTTCAAGTTCACAATTCAATCAAGTTACTCAATATCACCCAATAACAGTTTACAAAGATAAGCATAAGAATATATGATATCAATGCAATGTATATGTAAGGTACCGTTCTCAAGGTTTTATTACCGTACGTCAAAGTTTTATTATGATCCATACACCCATTGGGGACCCGTGAAGTCCATATACCGCTCTTAGTCAGCTGGAATCCCACACATGAATCTGACTAGAGCCCATGAATCATTTTCGAGTCTTAATCATATTGCAGGAATGCAATTCGGCTCCCTGCGTATCAATATCATCTCAAGTGCAATAATCTAATATTACTCTTACATTTCCGGTCTCTTGGACCATAGCATATCCATACCACTCTCACATCAAGTTATAGAACCATGAGTGTATCAATGGAATGACAATACAAGGAAAGACATCATGATATAATTCGATACAATCAAGTATAGAGATGATATGCACATGCTTTCAAGAATTCAACAACACATAAGAAAATTCAGTCAAATCAAGACATCAATGTAAGCATGTGTAATTAGTAAACAAACTATAGCAAACATGGAGACAAGCCCACATATGGAGACTAGCCCAAATAAATAGCAGTCGGAACAAACAAAAGGTTGGTTCCCCAAACCCTATCATCACAGTTCAACACAAGTACCCACTCAACCGTTCATCACAACCGTTCATCGAAGTTTATTCATGCATATTACATAGTTAATAATAAGCTTAACACAACAAAAACAAGACTTTAAATACCTATCCCGACCAACGCCACCAAGACTCGAACTTTAATACACAAAACCCATGATGACATACTGGACAATCATATCCTTAAGTTAATTGAAAATCTATTCACGTTTAATCCCTCAATTGGTCAATAATCGAAAGGCCCCAATTTGAAACCCTAGAAATTTCCCCCAATTGCAAACATGCTTCTATAACCAAATTAAGACTTGAAACATGATATTCTAACATGATCCAATCATAATTCATGATATTAACATCATTTAATCCATAAACCTCCATTAAGATTAACCATATAACTCTCGTAATCTCACAATAAGCATAACTCATCTTCTCCAACATACATAGTATATTAAACCACTACTAAAAGGACTTATAATCATAACTTAAACCATAAAAAGTGAAGGAATCTATTACCTCAGTGTTGGAAATGCTCCTAAAGCTCTGAAAATACCCTTATGCAGTGCTGGTATCAAGAATAACTATTTTGGGAACACATTTTCTGACCTAGTGGGTATATATAGGACACCTAAATAGTGATCCACCTAGGCGGAATTGACTCCGCTGGAGCGGACCAGCTGCAGTGGAATATCCTTCGTCGTAGCGGATGTCACTTGACACATCATACCTCGCCACAACAAACCTGAATCCACTATGTCGGAACTTCCAATTTTCCTATCTTCTACTTCGGCGAGCCAACCTTCCACCGAGATGGACCCGCCATTGCGGATGCTGGTTCCACCGTGGTAAACACCAGAAACCAGCAGTGAAATATAGCCAAAAAGTCCCCTCCAACACTCGAAACACTCATGGAACCTCCTAGACACAAACAAAACAATCTCGTTTATGGTAAATAGTGCTACAAACACACTCGTACCCTCAGATTTCACAAATAAATGAGCCAAGGAATACTGTTCAAAAGAATTGTTTAGGACAAACCATAATCCAAACTTTACAAATAAGTCCAAAAAATACATTCGACTGCCTCGGGAAGTGAACCAATGACTCAACTAAATCATGAATGACCCTTAGAAGCTACCAAAAGCGACGAAACCCAGAAATAAACTCAACTAACCAACTCTAAGTTTCCAGACTTGGAATTTTTCATCTAAAACTCATATAAATGGACCTCGAGATTTGTTCCACCCATACTCATGCATCAAAAACCCTACAAAGAGTCTACAAGAATGGTTAAATAAATAAATAAGGGTCTTTATCAAGAAATGACCAAGCAGGTCGTTACATCCTATACCAATTAAAACAACATTCGTACTCGAACGTTAAATATGAACAAAGGGAACATACTATAAGTAGTGAACAAGATCGGATATCCGCTCCACATATCAGACTCAGTCTCCTAAGTCGCCTCCTCTATAGGATGATGCCTTCACTAAACTTTCACTTAAGTAATCTCCTTCGATCTCAACTTCCTCACTTGCCTGTCAAAAATAGCCACAAGCTCCTCCTCAAACTCTCGATTCTAATCCAGCAATATTGAGTCCTACTAGATAATGTAAGAACAATTGGCATGATACTTCTTCCGCATAGACACATAGAAGACCAGATAAATGCTTGAAAGACCTGGTGGTCGAGCCAACTTATATGCCACCTCTCACACTCTCTGAAGATCCTCAAATGGTCCAATATACCTCATACTCAACTTCCCTCTCCTGCTGAATCTCATCACACCCTTCATGGGTAAAACCTTCAAAAAAACCTTATCACCCACCATGAACTCTAAATCTCAGACCTTCCGGTCTACATACTCCTTATGCTTGCTCTGCGCTGCTAGGATCTTGTCATGGATCACTTTTACTATCTTTAAGGACTCCATTAACAAATTAGTACCTCAAGGAAGCACCTCAAATGCATCAAACCAACCAATCGGAGATCGACATCTCCTACCATATAATGTCTTAAATTGTGCCATATTAATACTGGAGTGATCGATGTTGGTGTACGCAAACTTCGTGAAGGGCAAGTATTGGTCCCAATGACTACCAGAATCAATCACGCAGGACCATAACATGTCCTCCAATATCTTAATAGTCTGCTCGGACTAACCATCTGTCTGAGAGTGAAATGTTGTACTGAGATCCAAGTGAGTACCCAACTCTCTCTGCAAAGTCAGCGAGAACTGCACAGTAAATTGGGTACCCTAATCGTAGATGGTAGAAATAGGAACCCTATGAAGACGCATAATCTCTCAGATGTAGATATTTACCAACTTCTCTGCATTATATGTCGTCTGAACTGGACTGAAATGTTCGAACTTAGTCAATCTATCAACAATGACCTAGATGGCATCAAATTTGCCCAAAGTATTGGGCAATCCCATAATAAAATCCATAGCGGTCCTCTCCCACTTCCACTCTGGAATAGGTATCCTCTGAGACACAACACTTGGTTGTTGGTGCTCATATTGGACCTACTGGCAATTCTAACACCGAGTCACAAAATCAGCAATGCCTCTCTTCATCCTCCGCTACTAGTAATAGTGCCTCAAATCATGGTATATCTTAGTAGCACCCGAATGTATGGAATACCTAGATCTGTAGGCCTCCTCCATGATTAACCTAGTCAAATATCCTACACGAGGTACACACAATCTACCCTCAATCCTCAGAATGCTCTCATTGTCAATCATGGCCTCCTTAGCCTCGCCACTTATCACTATATCTCGAATATTGCATAACCCCATATTATCGTACTAATGAACTTGAATCTGATCCAAAAGAGACAATATCACCTCCATACAAGTTAGAACCCTATCTGGGTTCGATATATTAAGCCTCACAAAATGGTTGGCTAGAGTTTGGACTTCTAATACCAAGGGACGCTCAGAAATAGCCAAATAATCTAAAGTCTCCATACTAACTGGCTTTCGCCTCAAAGCATCTGCTATTATATTGTCCCTGCCCGGATGATACAAAATGGTCATGTCATAATATTTCAACAACTCTATCTATCGATGCTGCCTAGAATTCAAATCCCTCTGATTAAACATGTGTTGAAGACTATGATGATGAGTATACACCTCACAATGGACACTACAAATATAGTGCCTCTAGATCTTAAAAGCAAACACAATGGCAGCCAACTCCAATTCATGAATAGAATAGTTTTTCTCATGAACCTTGAACTGCCTCGATGCATAACCGATCACCTTATCCTCCTACATCAACACACAACCTAATCAAATCCTAGAAGTATCACAGTACACAGTAAAGTCCTTCCCCTCCACTAAAATGGATAAAATCGGCATTGTGGTAAATAAAGTCTTGAGCTTTTTAAAGCTCTTCTCACAGTCATCAGACCACTAGAAAGGAATCTCCTTTTGAGTCAAACGCATCAAGTGAGAAGCAATAGAAGAGAATCCCTTGATGAACCGGCGATATTAGCTAGTAAGACCCACAATATTTTGAATCTCTGCCTTTGTCTTCTTAAGGTCAACCATAATCCTATCCTTGGACACCACATGCCCCAAGAATGCCACAAAATGCAACCAAAACACACATTTTGTGAACTTACTATACAACTTATTTTCCTTTAAAATCCCAAGAACTACTCTCAGGTGTTGCTTATGATCGTCCCGACTCTTTGAATATATTAGCATGTCATCAATAAACACAATAACATAACAATCCAAGTAAGGCTTAAGTATCAAATTCATCAAATCCATAAATGTTGTGGGGGCATTTGTACGCCCGAATGACATCACCAAATCTAATAATGTCCATAATGAGTACGAAAATCCATCTTGGGCACATCTTCGGCCCAGATCTTCTGCTTGTGATACCCGAACCTCAAGTCAATTATTGAAAACACATAAGCACCCTGAAGCTAGTCGAATATGTCATTATTATGTGAGATCAGATACTTGTTTCTGATAGTGACCTTGTTCAACTGTATGTAATCAAAGCACATATGCATAGTGCCATCCTTCTTCTTCACTAACAAGAAAGGAGCACCCGATAAAGATTCACTCGGTCGAATGAAGCCCTTACTCAACAAATCCTGAAGTTGCTCCTTCAACTCCCCCATCTCTGCTAGAGCCATACGGTATGGAGGAATATAAATGGGTCGAGTACCCAGCTCAATATCAATACATAAGTCAATATCTTTTTCTGGTGGCATACCTAGTAAATCTGAAGTAAATTCCTCCGCAAACTAGCTAACTAAAAAAATAGGATAAAGAGGAGAAGGGGACTCCGCACTAATATCTCAAATATGCGCAAGATAATCTAATAAACCCCAGTCCACTAACTTCCTAGCTTGAATATAAGAAATCACTTTCCTAGGAGCAGGTTGGAAGAGCCTCTCCACTTTAACCTCAAAAGACCAGGCATAGCTAGCGTGAACATCTTGGAATAATAATCCAAAATCACATAATATGGTGACAACCAATCCATACTCAATATAACATTAAAATTAAAATCCAACATATCTAAGATAACCAGATCTACCTAAGTGTCGTAACCCATGAAAGTAACTACACACATGGGATATACTCTATCAACAATCACAAAATCACCGACTAGTGTAGACGCACGAATAGGAATATCAAGTATATCACACCACATCTCCAATTTAGCAGAAAATTAGGCAGACATATAAGAGAAAGTAGACCCTAAATCAAATAACACAGTAGAAACTCCTGATACCTGTAATGACTGTGTCTGATGCATTAGCCTCTACACTACCACAGAATACATAGCAATGAGTTTACCCTGCCTCAGACTAAGTACTCTACTGGCCACCTTAACCTGAATGAGCTCCACCTCTCCCCAACTGCGATCTACCATGACCAGGCTGATGGCCACCACAACCCGACTGAGATCCTCCTCAGCTAGTCTAAATACTGCCTCTAGATATCTGTGCTGCGGTCCTAGGTGTGTGACAGCCACCCAAGAACTTCCTAGGGCAATCTCTCCTGAGTTGCCCAACCCTCTCCATAACTATAATAAGCTCTGGCCACTAGGGACTACTAAATAGAGATAGAAGAAAATGAGTTATCATGGTCTGAGTACCAAGACTGAGAACCCCTCGATAACTGGGCCCCACTACGTCTATCGGTAATCTAAAAAGTAGCCTGAACCAGTCGAATAGGTTGCGACTACTGATATCTCCCCAGATAACCATAACCACGATAATTAAAACCACTAAATTGTCTATAGCGCCTAACTCTCTTATTGGGCTTATATCTAGGCAACTTGCCCTTCACATTCTCTACCATCATAATTGTTACACCCTCTAAGTCTCGTGTTTCACTGTGTCATCAATCAATACCGAAGCCTTTGGGAGGTCTATGACCTTATGAAAGGATAATGAATATTTATAGCTTGTTTAAAAGGGTATCAGAGTGTTCGGGAGTTAAATAGATTGAAGAAAGTATGTTTCGACGAAAAAGGGAAAACTAGGAATTTGATGGGACAAGGACTGAGAATCAAATTATTTGAAAGACCATCAAATACCCAAGGTGAGTCATCAACATTCCTGGAAGATCAACGAGAAGCATGACGGACCGTCTAAAGTTTGACGGTCCATCGATTGTACCATTATTTTACGTTTATGCAAAATTTTGACGTGTTTATATTGGGGAATTTCGATCTTCAGCTCATTTTTTCCCAAAACCTAGCCCTAATATTCTCTCTAAATCCTCTCTATCACACCCCAACCCCCCAAACACGACTGGTTGGGATAGGGCCCCGCCATACCCAACTGTATACAAATGCAAAATTGTCATTCCTAGCAACTCTCTACACTGCTCCAAAGGAAAAGAGTATGACACAGTCTAACTGAGTCAAGTCCTATTTTGTGGAAAGCATCTGTATGCCAACCTGTACCTACGAGCATGAAACATAATGTCCTTAAAAAGAGACATCAGTATGACATATGTACTAAATATGTCAAAAAGATAACGAATATAAACAGAAGGTGCAACATATGATATAAGAGTACATAAGTCAACCTGAAACACATAACAAGACTCTGAGGTCCCAGTTGACACAATCATGAAAATGTATGCATGTTTGTAAAAATCAAGATGCTCAGTAGGGCCATATAAAGTAATATACAGCCTCTCTATGGTGCAAATCAGGTCATAATACATATTTATCGTACCCTGCCTTGATGAGGACTTAGTCGTACCCACCCCAAATGTGGGACTCGGTAATATCAAAACCAACTACAGCTGGGTGCACATCTATGTGTCGTACCCAATCGACTATAATACGGCTTGGTATGAAAGTAAATATATATATATATATATATATATATATATATATATATAAGTGCAATGCAAGACAGACTCTGAGGGCCTTATGGAACCAATCAAAGTGACATAAAGTCATTATTCTCCGATTATTTTTATGTAATTGTATTTGTATCATTAACTGAGAGTCATCAATGATTAGGAGAACATGAGATTCCGGAGATTATCAAATCGGGAAAATGCTTCTGAAGCAGAATCACAAGAGTTATGAATTGCGACAATATGGTACAAAAGTAATCACATGCTTTAAATTTAAGAGTATAGTTCCTTTTGAAGGGATGTCATTATCGTCATTCTTGTTTGTCGGTCATGCCAAAAGAATAAAAGAGTATTCCTTATCATACCTTGTCCTACGAGTCATCACACCTAATACGAGTGATTATCTATATCACATAAAAATCTTTATCAATATTAAATCCAAATTCCATAGAAGGAGACATGTAAGTATCTTATCGACAACTTCGAATACCTCGGATTCTTAAATTCCTTTACAAAGAATTCTTCTAAAAATCTGTATCAATATTAAATTCAAATTCCATAGAAGGAGACATGTATGTATCTTATTGATAACTTCGAATACCTCGGATTCTTAAATTCCTTTACAAAACATTCTCCTATAATTCAATCTCACGGCTCCAATCCAAACTATAATTTCCATATCTCATTTAGGTGTTCTTCGATAATTTTAGCATATATGATTCCTTAAGCTTTTTTTATATGCAAAATCTTATGTGATTTGACTTCACAATCCTTCAAACCGAACTTTCCTTAATTCATAACATACATAAGTAATTACATCATCCAATTCAACTCGTATTTAGTATAAAACAGCCCATCAATTCATGTTATGAAGATTTTACAACTTTGCGAAGTTTTGATCGTGTATAATTTTTCATAACTTCTTCCAAATCAAATTAATCATAATCATAGATATAAGAGGATATGATTTACCTTAACACTCCATAATTTCCTCAAAATAGTAGAATATTGTGCTCCAAGGGTTTTCAAGAATCAACTCCTCAAGAAAATGGAAATTCATTCGATAACCACAAGCTTATTCTGAGATTATACTCGTCAGACTCTTCATTAGATTTGTTTTGCACATGTCGACCTTTTTTTATATATGCATGGTTTGGGACTTTTTTGAGTGCATGTGGTTACGTCCCCATTCAGTGGAGTATATATCAAATGCCTAGTCGGCCCATGAGTTATTATGTATATTACAAGTATCAGGATTGGTAAGCTCAGGCCTTAGGGTGTCAGGTGCCGGCCACACCCCCCAAGGTTGGGTGTGACACTAGTATGCTCAGCAATGGTCTCAAAAGAGGCTCCAAAAGCCACTAACTGTAGTGTAGCCAACTGGAGTGGAATAGTCAACCCTCTAACAAATCACCTCACCCACTCTGCCTCAGTAGGAAGAAATGGCACTACATAGCGTGATAATGCATGGAAGAGAGTCTCATACTGTGCCACTGAAGAACTCCCCTTATCAATCTTCTAAAACTCATCTCGCTTGCTCAAGTGCAAGCTAAAAGGTACATACTTCTCGAGAAACACTATGTAGAACCGAACCCAAGATAACAGAGGCATCCCAGTGGGCAAATAATCAACATATACCCTTCACCACTTCTTCACGTCACCTCTAAGCTGAAGGGCCACAAAACGGACTCCTTGAGTCTCAACAATACCAAGAGTATGCAACCTCTTATGGCTTCTCACTATAAACTCATATGCATCCTCCTTAGGCTGAACAAAGAACTCTAGAGGCTTAATATTCGAAAAGTGCTCCCATATCTTCTAGGTCATCGCGGGTCATAGATGTCCCACTAATAAGTCGGGGACCAAACATTGGAGCATGAACCTCATCTATATGCGGAGCTGACATCGTCACAAGCTGAATATTAGGTGTATGAAACTTGATGGTCTGAGTCTGCCCCCCTTATTCATATGTCTGAGAACCACCCGGTGTAGTAGGATGTGCTTCTGTCTGTGAAAAACCATTGAGAACACTCAATAACCGGACCAGTGTATCCTAAAGGACAGGTGTAGCAATAAATCCAGGCTAATCCTGGGTTGGTCCCACCTCCTCTATTACACCATCTTAAGGCTCAATAACCAGCTTAGGGAAATAGATCTAGCATAAGCTTCACCGGCTCTCTGTGCTCCGCCCTAAGTCGGTACTGCTACTCTGGCTCTCTCCTGACCTTGAGCATGTGCTCTACCATGTCCACGCACGGCTAGGGATGGCAACGGATCGGATCTGGATCGGATCCTACTAGATCCAAATCCAGATCTATTTTTCATACCCGGATTCAGATCCGGATCCAGATTTATCGGGTCCATAAAAATCAGATCCAAATCCGGGTCCATCGGATCCACCGGCTCCACGGATCGGATATGGATCTACATGTAAATTTTTTTGACTTGAATAATATTCCCACATGTTGAAACTTTTATGACAAAATGAAACTCAATCTGATTGAAAAAAATGATTGAGTTCATTCAATCAACCTACACAAAGATGACAATTCTTCCAAAATACTGAACAAAGTTTTAGCATCACAAGAAAATAAAGACGATTGACTTCATTAGTGATGCTGAACATGTTGCAACTTTGAGCTAATTTTTGGAGGCTTTAGTGATGCTCCACTTGTAGTTCTACTGATTGACTTCATTAAACAACATAAAAAAATGTCAATCATATATCAAAAGTACCAGTTTTTTTTGCTGATCAAACAAATCAGAAAAAGATACTTAAAGCTTACGGCTAGCAGATTCAAGAAAAGGGGAATTTAAAGAAGAGTAATAATTTTTCTTTTTATAGAAATGAAAATATGGGAAACTGCAGAGAGCATATAGGTAAAATAATGAAACTTCAAAGACAAATTACATGGTTGTGACTTGTGCCTTATCCTGGTTCAACCCTTTATCCAATACATAAATTATGAAAAAAATTTAAGAAAATACTTATAAAATTACATTCTAGGTTATTGATATATTTAATAAAAATTGGATCCACGGATCGGATCTGGACCGGATACGGATCTCAAATAAAAGATCCAGATCCAATCGGTCAAAAATAGATCCGGGTCCGATCCGGATCCATCGGGTCCAAATTTTGAAGATCCATATCCTATAAAACAGATATGGATCCACCGGGTCCAAGATCCATTGCCATCTCTACGCACGGCCAGTGCTGCAGCCTGTACCTCGTCTCTCTCCACATCATCATGAGTGCTCACCATCTGTGAGAGAATAGAAATAAAGGTCAGATACCGATTTGATTCAACTTAGCATGAAAGGAATGAAGAAAGTGAAATTTCCTAAATGTCCCATAGCTTCCTAAAGATAACTACGAACATCTCTGCATCGATCCGCGAGACTCTACATACATCTCTGAACTGATCTGCGAGACTCTACTAGATATTGCTCTTGTATTTAAGACTGTTTAACCTAGGGCTTTGATACCAACTTTGTCAGGACCTCTTTCTGAGTCGTGGTGGAACCTACATAATCCCACAGCGTAGGTGAAACACTCCCAAATCACTAACATGATACGACATAAGTAAAAGTGGAAGATAATGAATTACTACATAAGTTGTCTCATACTATAAATGCAAAATAAGTAATAAGTCTGAAACATCAAAATACCCCCTAAAGATCTAGTCTATAGATACAAGAGCACTAATAATTATGAATCAACTTTGAGAATGGGCACGCAAGACAAAATTGAATACATAGTCTTCATATGTCTCTCAAATGCAAACAAAAGACAGTAAAATAGAGAAAGAGTATCCAAGGGTATGTTGGAGATAGCATCCTCACGCTGAGTGCTTGTAATCAATAATTGAACTAAGCCATAGAGTGGTGCGGAGGTGGTAGGTACTGAATCTGTATCAAAAAAGAATGCAGCAAGTGTAGCATGAGTACACAACGTACCCCCATAGACATCATAGGCCGACAATGACATAAATACATAATCAGAGATAAATAACAAGTTGACACCAAATAATCCAACACTAGAATTTCAATAACCAGGTATGTCACATAATCACCAAGATGTTCATAGATTCTGATGGAAATATCCCCGTGAGCTCAAGGTGTCCAATTGATCCTCAAGGTGATAAGCGCGGGGTTCCAAATATGTTCAATAAACCAATGATAATGTGCTTAAAATGCATGGAAAGTGGAGTGGAGTTGGAGTTATCACATGAAGATCTAAGAAGCATGTTTTATTCGGCCTTCTTATTGGTCTTGGCCGAGACCATGTTTTCTTTTAGCTTGTTGTTTTCTTTTATTTCTTAGCTTAGGTTTTAACTCTTAGCTTAGGACATGATGTAATGTGTAAACAACTCTTAGCTCCAATTAGGACACAATTAATAAACCATGTAATAGGAAAGAGGGAGACAAAAGCCAAAAGGTTCTCCAAAGGGACCAAAACCGTATAAAGTTTGTCCAAGCCACGATGGCAAGGACAAAGGATGACTTGGTCGACACCATGGCAAGGACAAAGGATGACTTGGTCGACACCATGGCAAGGACAAGAGACTTCTACAATATGGATACTTCAAGGACTGACTTTTAAGACAAAAAAGTCATCCAAAGAGAAGGCCAAGAGTTGGCCGAAATTGCTTGTCAAACAAGAACAAAGAATGGAAGCTTCCAAACTAGTTCCAAGAAGATGAAGTCTTGAAAGGACCAATCCATCCCCTTTTCGACTTGAACTCCACAAAGAGGTGTGAAGGAGTTTGAGCTAAAATTTGTCTCCAATAAAGGCCAAACCTTTTCCCATTGATCACACCAAAGTCGAGAAGCCTCTTGTCCAACAAGAAAACCCGAACCCTTTTCCCACTAGGCCAAAAGTTTGTGTCTTTACTTTGTTTTCTAGAATAGTCTTTTGTTTACTATAAATAGGAACCTTAGGACTTGTAAATGATGAGAGTTGATTGATAGAAAAACTTGAGTGTTTGTATTCACTTGTGTGTGTCTACCCTTAGTCGGTTCTTGTGTGAGCCAAACCCTTGGTGTAATAGCTAAGACTGTGTCACTTAGTTCAACCCAAACTAAGGTTTCCCTTCGGTGTAAGTTTGGTTAAGACTTTGTGAATTAACTAAACCCAAGCTTGAGGAACCCCCTTGGTGCTAAGCGAACGTTGGAACTTCTGTGATCCAACTTAGCCTAAGCTTACGGTCTATCTTAAGGTTTCCGGCCAACCTTACTTGGTTAGTATTCGGGCTTGTACTTAACAACCTTGGTCTAGTCCTTCTTAAATTGGTCACCCTCATTAAGGTGGCGACTTGGGCATTAAAACCCTCTTGTCATTATTTTTACCATATCGACCGCATTTCACTACAACCACAATTACTAAACATCCAAACCGAAGCAAACAACCCAACATTTAACCAAGAATCCCTCATTGCCTAACTCGAGTTTGTATCCTACAACTTGTGTTCAACCCTCACTCAAAGTACCATATACGGTTGCCCCTACCTCCCACATTTTCGCATCAACACCTCTACTAAAGTTCATCACCCGAATCAGCCCACAAACACCCGTCCAGTCCAAACACCACCAAGTAGTCCTCATAAAACACTTATCGGAACCTTACTGTTTCAGTTATGTTCCGTTGCCTTTCCACCATCCCACCATCAAACCCCAATCATCAAGAACACCCTAAACCTGTATAGAACATCCCCATAAAACTTATAGACCCAATCCCTTGTAGAAATACCCGAAACAGCCCCCACATCCCCACTGCCTGGAAGTAGCTGATAAATCGAGAACCTCACTGTTTTGGTTCACTTCCGCGACGGTACCACCACCAAACAACCAAATCCCAAATATAATCCTGACCTCCAACCCACCCGTGACAACCCCACAAAATTCCATTAACCGATTCCAACCACAACCACCCGAAACAGCCATCAAACACCACCCTATCCGTCCAAACCGAGAACCACTACTTGTGTCTCATTTTCGGGTCAACTCGATTATCATCCACACCCAACCCACTTACCCAACATCACCCCTCCTTATATCCATCAGATTCCACTATATCTTAAGTATAAAATGGCAAGAATAATCCCCTTCAAGTTACTCAATATCACCCAATGACAGTTTCCAAATCACCAAATTACAAAGATAAGCATAAGAATGTATGATATGAATGAAATGCATATGCAAGGTACCTTTATCAACTTGGTATATAGTTAGTCAAGGTTTTATTATGATATGTACACCCATGGGGGACCCGTGAAGTACATATATCGCTCCTAGCCAGCTAGAATTCCACACATGAATCTGACTAGAGCGCATGACTCATTTTGGAGTCTCAATCATATTGCACGCGTGCAACTCTGCTCCCTACGTATCAATATCATCTCAAGTGCCACAATATCATATTACTCTTAACTTTTCGTTCTCTTAGACTACAGCATATCCATACCACTCTCACATCAAGTCATAAAAATATGAGTGTATAAATGCAATGACAATACAAGGAAATATATCATAATATAATGAGATGCAATCTAGTATAGAGATGATATACACATGCTTTAAAGAATTCAACATCACAAGCAAAATCCAGTCAAATCAGGATATCAATCGAAAGCATTTGTGATGAGTAATCAAACAATAACAAACATGGCCACAACCCACATATGGCGATGAGACCAAATAACAGTAGTCAGAACCAACACAAGGATGGTTCCTCAAACCCCATCATCACAGTTCAACATCGCTACCCACTCAACCGTTAGTCACAACCGGTTGAGGGGGCCCCAAACACGCCCAATACCCCTCAATATTTATAATTTATTATACACTTCTTTCAAAATCTGAAAATGCTACACTGTAGCCTACCACAAAGCCGAGCGGGAGTGCCACCAAATCAAGTCTCGAATACAGTCATTCCCTTCCTTCTTGCCTCGCGATGATCGAAGGCGATTCACGCATATTACATAGATAATAATAAACGTAACACAACAAAAGCAAGATCTTACGTACCTATCACGGGCCCATTCCACTAAGACTAGAACACTAATACACAAAACCTAAGATTACATACTAAACAATCATATCCTTAAGTTAAATGAAAATCTATTAACATTTGATCCCTCAATTGGTCAATAATCAAAAGGCCTCAATTTGATACCCTAGAAATTTCCCCCAATTGAAAACATGCTTCTAGAACTACATTTAGACTTGAAACATGACATTCTAACATAATCCAATCTTATTTCATGATATTAACATCATTTAATCCATAAACCCCCATTAAGATTAACCATACAACTCTCTTAATCTCACAATAAGCATAACTTATCTTCCCCAACTTACATAGTATGCTAAACCACCAATAAAATGACATACAATCATAACTTAAACCATAAAAAGGGAAGGGATCTATTACCTCAAAGTTGGAAATGTTCATAATGCTCGGAAAATACCCTTATGTGGCAATGGTATCATGATAAGTTATTTTGGAAACGTATTTTCTGACCTACGAGTTTATATAGGACACATGAACAGTGATTCACCCAGTAGAATCAACTCCGCTAGAGCGGCTGTGAAAAAAAATTGCTATAGCGGATGTCACTCAACACATCATACCTCACCACAGCGGACCCAAATCCGCTATGGAAAAATATCCCATTTCCCCATCTCTGTTAGGCGAGCCAACATTCCACCAAGGTGGACCCACTAGAGCGGATGCCGGTTCTACCGTGGCACACACCAGACACCAGCATTGAAATATAGCTAAAAACTCCCATCCAACACCCGAACCACTCCCGAAACCTCCTGCACACGAACCAAACATACTCGCATATGGTAAATAGTGCTACAAACTCACTCATACCCTCATATTTGACAAATAACTGAGATAAGGAATACTTTTCTAAATAATAATTCGGGACAAACTATAATCCAAACTTTACAAATAAGGCCATAAAATACATCTGATTCCATCGGGAAGCGAACTGATGACTCAACTAAGTCATGAATGGCCCTCCGAAACTAGTAGAAGTGACGAAACCCATAAATGAACTCATCTTACCAAAAATCAACTTTGAGTCCATCTAACCAACTCTAAGTTTCCAAACTTGGGCTTTTTCATTTGAAACTCATATAAATAGACCTCGATATATGTGCCACCCATCCCAGCACATGAAAAACCCTACAAAGAGTCTATGGGAAGGGTCAATAAGCAACTAACGGTATTTAGCAAAAAAATAACCAAGCGGGTCGTTACACTGCAACAATTATTATTTAGCCAAGAGTTGGGCTCCGTTGAGAAATTTTGGAGGAGTATATGAACTTCGTGGATACCCCATGGGTGTGCATAGAATTTGAATAATTGTATACTAAATAAGAAAGGTACCTGGCATATGCATTGCATTCATATCATACATACATTATTTCATGGATTATCTATTGATGGATTAAGTGTTGGTCTGGTTATTGATTACTTGGTTGAATTCTTGGATCACGAAGGATTGTAATTGATCATTCGACACTTCTGATATGGTTATTGAACTCTTCTAGAATTGGGTAACTTATATGATTACGAACAAAGTAATTTGTTCATTCAGTGAACTATTATGTGGACAATGTGACTTATTTAGTATATTGAACTATTTAGTATAGGTTTATTTGGTGTCAACCTAATATTTGTCTCTTTTTGCATATCTTCCATCATTGTCGGCCTATGATGTCTACGGGAGTACGTTGTATACTCATACTACACTTGCTACATTCTTTTTGGATACAGATACAACTCCTTATACCAGTTTGGGACCTCGAGTTTGAGTCTTAGCTGGTTGATTACTAGTATTTAGGGTGAGGATGCTACCTTCCGACATGCCTTGGATACTCCTATCTCTTTTCCTTGTCTTTTACTTTTTCTTTGAGAGACATGTTTCATAATTTTAGACTACGTTACTTTTCCTTGGCTTATGTACTTGACAGTTCGAGCTCTTGTATTGTTGACCAGATTTATGGGGGTTGCATTATTGATTTTCAGACTTACTTCAAATTTTATATTATGATAGATAGATTTATTAAGTATTTTGTTAATGCTGTATTTCTTATTTACTTTTGTGTTGTGGTTAATTGTGAAGTGTTTCGCCTATCGGTGGGTATAGTACAGGTGTCACCACGAATTTTAAAAGGAGTAGTGACAGATTACCATGTACCTTAGACAAGTTTGATATTATATGGGTCATTTTGGACAGGTTGACGAAATTTGCATATTTCATTCCAGTCCAGACTACTTATAATTCAGAGAAATTAGCCAGGATTTACATCTGAGATAGTTCAATTGTGTGGGGTGCCCATTTCTATCATTTTGTACCTGGGTATATAGTTTACTTCTCACTTTTGGAGGTCTATACAGAGGAGGGTACTAGAGTGGAGCTTAGTATAGCCTTCCACCCTCAGACTGATGGTCAGTCCGAGCAGACTATTTAGGTTTTCGAGGATATCTTGCGAGCCTATGTGATTGACATTGGTGGTCATTGAGACCAGTTTCTACCCTTGGCATAGTTTGCGTACAAAAATAGTTACCATTCAAGTATTGAGATGACACCATTTAAGGCCTTGTATGGTATGAGGTATCTCTCACCGGTCGGGTGATTTGATGCCTTTGAGGTTTGACCTTGGGGTATTGATCTTTTGAGGAATTTGTTGGATAAGGTTAAGTTGATGCAGGATCAGCTTCTTACAACCTAAAGCAGATTGTAGAACTATACATATCGAAAGGTTTGTGCCATTGAGTTTATGGTTGGAAAGAGGGTTTTGATAAAGGTTTTATCTATGAAGGGTGTGATGATATTTGGGAAGAATGTCAAGCTTAGCCTGAGGTTTATTAGTCCTTTTGAGATAGTGAATAGAGTTGGTGAGGTAGCCTATGAGGTGGCTTTACCTCATGGTATATCCGGTGTGCACCCTATGTTCCATGTGTTGATGCTGAAGAAGTATGTTGCTGATGGTTCTCATGTAATTAGATGTGAAGCTTAGCCCGAGGTTTATTAGTCCTTTTGAGATAGTGGATAGAGTTGGTGAGGTAGCCTATGAGGTGGCTTTACCGCATAGTATATCCGGTGTGCACCCTATGTTCCATGTATTTATGCTGAAGAAGTATGTTACTTATGGTTCTCATGTAATTAGATGATGCTCTATCAGAACATAGCTTATGTGGAGGGGCCTATAGCTATTTTGGATAGGCAGGTTTGAAAATTGAGGTCCAAGGAGATAGCACTAATGAAAGTGAAGTAGAGAAATTGCACGATGGAGTAAGCTACTTGGGAGTCTAAGTATGATATGCGGGCTAACTACCCCGAGGTATTTGAGAGTCTAAGTATTTCCTTTTCTTTACTATTCGAAGATGAACATTTATTTAAGTGGTATCTGGTGTAACGACTTGAAAAGTCATTTTGCTTACTTTTCTTAAAATTCCCTAAATTACCCTTCCCGAGTCTTTATTTGATTATTTGTGACTTGAGGGGATGGATGGCTTAGAACCCGAGGTGATCGTGTACATTTCAGACCCTTTTTGGTAAGTTTAGGAAATTCTAAGTTAATAAAATAAAGGAGTTTTACGCATAGTTTACTTTTGGGTAAACATGCTCTTTTGTCGTTTCGTCTGTTCTATTAGCTCCGGAATGAATTTTATGACATAGTAGATCATTTGGTTTGATCTCGAGGGAACCGGGTACGTTTTGGGGGTTTGGTGGTGAAATTGTAGAATTAAGGGTTGACTTCTATCAAACCTGAGCCTTAGAGACCTTTTTCGGGAATTCCTAGCGTGCGAGCTGGTCTGGAATGTGTTTTATGAGAGGAATGCATGTTTCGTTTGTATCCGAGAGGTCCCACGAGTGTTTCAGATATTTCACACAGAGTTAGATGTATTTAGGTTAGTACTGGTGTCTAGTGTTTGCACCAGCGAGCCTATGTTCGCTTTTGCGTGCCTTCCTCTGCAGAGGTTTGGCTCGCAAATGTGAGTTTGACCAAGAAAAGTATACGCTTCGGTGAATAATTTCCTCACATAAGCAAGTGCGCCTCTGTAGAGCCTTATTTTTCCCCAGCACATGTTCGGTAGGTTAAGTGACCTCGCCTTGGTGGATGATTTGTTTGTCGTAGCACATCCGCGCCAGTGAAGTCGATTCCGCTGGAGCGGAATCGTTGTTCCTTATAAGATTATTAAATTTCATAAACGATTTCATTCCCCAAAAATATCATATATTAGGATTGGAGCTCAGGCAATAGAGGTTTTGTTGAGAATTCTAAGTTCGTTCTTTAATAGAGGTACATTTCCACCCTTTGATTATTTTGTAATCATTTATGCTCCTTGCCTTAGTATAATCTTTAAATTGGGGAAGTGATGGATTAGTTTCATATGAAAGATAAGAGGGTGAGAATTGGGATTCGGGGATTAGTTATTGATTTGTTGCTGTTAATAATGTGAACTAGTGTTAATCCATGTTAGAGGATGATGTTTAATTGATTAATTTCATGTTACAAACCCTTTTTTGGAATTGGGGATGATTCTAGGGTTTAAAAATTGGTGTTTTTTTTCAAACTTGCAATTGAGGATCCAATCAGGCTTAGTTTTCAAATTAACTTAAGAATATGACTATTTATCAAGTTTGAATTTTACTATTGTGGGCTCGGGGTTCCTTTGTAGTTCGACTTGGGGATTTTAGTATTATTTATCAATATGGGTACTATTAAACCCGTAATCTCATCTAGTTTGTGTAAATAATTAGAGTGGGCTCTTGAGGAGGCTCAGATGAAAGGAAAAGTTGTTGCATGACTCTTCGGCTTCAAAACAGGAACGTTGAGACTTACTAGACTCTAATACAATGTTTATGTGTTGGTATGCTAATTAATAGGATTAATTGGTCATTAGAGGTCCCGTACTAGTGAGGTGACGAGCACTTGTACGGGTACCGGTGAACTTAAAGGGTAATTCAATAAACTAGTATGTTTTACATGATAGATATTATCTATATAGCTTTCAATCCATGAGCACGGTGCATAAATCCGCTTAGGTTGGTATGATTTTTGATTATTTGGGCTCGTTGCCACAAAACAGGTATTCAATGGTATCAGATGAGTATATGGACCATATGAGTTTCACATGGGTCACGTGACACCTATTGTAGGAGCATGTGTATACCAGGTATATATGCACATTGCATACATTTATATCATCTGCATTGCATTTTGTAATATTCTTGATATGTATTTGATGCTTTCTGTACTCGATGTTAATTTCTGGTGGACTTTATGATCTTATGGCTTTGATAGGAGAAATATTAATACTTGAGACTTATAACTATTATGAGGTAGAGTTGTGAGACTTAATGGGACTAGACGCCCTGAATGGGGTTAGGCTGATTTGGTAATACTGTTGGAAAATGTGATAAGACTTGTGAACCCTGATAATCCCTGTACTTTGTTGAACTATAGAAACTATTGGTAGGTTATGATAACTGAACTGTCTTTATACTTAGCCAACAAATTAATTGAGAAATATCAAAAAGTACAAACCCTCGTCACTTTTATAGTTAGGGTCGGTTGATGATGATGTTGGGTACACGTGTTTCCGTACTCACTCTACACCTTCTACACTTTATGTGCAAGTACTAAGCTGGATTAGAGTAGAGTAGCTTTAGAGCAGATTCCTTGAGATTCATTTCAGGGTCCAGAGTGAGCCGCAGATTCCATCCCGGCACCAGAACTCCTTTTTTATATTTATAATTTTGTCCTTTGTATTTTTAGACAGTACTTTTATTTCATTATTCAGACTTGTATTCGACTATAGAGCTATGTTACAACCCGATCGGTCATTTTGAGAACTGATTCCCTATTTTGGCATATCATCTATTCCAGAAGCTCTGTAGTAATTATTTGACCTGCTAGCAAAATTTGAAGTCAAACGGATGCCATTTCGTTCACTTTGGGAGAAGGTTTCACTATGAAAATTTAAACATTCAATTATTTGGATAATTTTTTTATTTTGAAAAAATGTGCTCTTATTGGAGTTCTGAAGATTCTGTTAGATTTGAAATATTATTTACGACATATAGAAATTGACGGAGCTAATTTTAGAGTTCGTTTGGTTGGTTTTTCACAATTAAATCAGTTTTAGAATTATATATGCCTAATTATAATGAAAAGACATTCACAGAAGAAATAGGACCCAGATTTAAAATTAGTTGTTTCTGCTAGGTCCGAGATGTAATTTATGACATAGTGGAGTCGTTGGTTCGCTTTTTGATCGGTTTGTATATGATTATGGTTGTTGAGCAAGAAACTAGCTTTTGAGATGGTTTAGAGTTGACCAAAGTCAACATCGGATCAAGACATATCCATTTGGGGTTTGATCATTTGGGACTTGTAGAAACTTTCAGAATTGAATTTGGATTTCATTTGGTCAAGATAGGGTGTTTGAGTCATGGGTTTAAGTCGCTACCCCCTTCGACGTTTCAATATACAATTGTATGCATCTGATGTTGTAATTGAGTTTTCATTATTGGAATAGATGCGTATCGCAATTTTTGATCTGTAGCAACTTGAATCGTCGAATTTCGTCTTCGTATGAGGGAGTTATGCCCATTTTAGTTCCGAGAGAAATCGCTAGTTCTGGTGTGTTCGCTAGTGCTGGCCTCTGGGCCGCTGGGGCGGGCTTCTGGGCTATAAAAAATCAGACTGCGTCTCTTTCTTATTTTGAGCATATCTTGAGTTTTAGAGCTCTGTTTGAGGTACTTTTTATGGCGTTGTTCTCGTGTCAACAAGGGGGTGAGTATCTAACCTTCATTTTGTTTTTTTCCCATGATTATTTCTATTGGTTGTGGTTTTTACCCACAATTTGGGTTGGGAAAAATGAGGGGTTTTGACATATAAATGAAATATGCTTTTTCGCAATTTGGGATACAATTACAGGATGGATTTCGACTATTTTTGGTATGTAGACTCTATAAGTCATGTGTAAACTGATTTTTCACTTAATTTCCTACTTTGCCCTTCGTGGCTCAGAATCTTGTTTTGGGTGACTTTAGGGTTCATATTTAAAGTATGTCAATATCGGTACCATTGGGTTCTTATGACTTCCTAGAATAATATTTTGAATGTATCGAACCCAAGTTTCTTATTAAATTACTATTTTTTCCTTCGAGGTGGGGAATGGGTTTTCAGACTAACTTTTTAACCCGAAATTCTCCTAAGACTTTTATGGGTATCCTTTGAATTATATTTTAATGTAAAATTCATAATTTCTAGACATTTCTTATTCTGAGATGTTTCGGAAGAAGAAAGCTTGAGTTGGATAGTTCGGGCCGCATGTTCGGCCTTTCAGGTAGGTTATGGCTTACCTTCTTATCAGACTTCGATTAGTGAAGCGTATGTATAGTTAGATTCTATTGGAGGAAGCATTAATGCCTTCGGGTACGGAGTTGGATTGTATTACTTAGGTTAGTTATTGTTGACTGAATGTGACTTGTTGCCTTTTTGCGGTTATTAGATTTGTACATAGTTGCCATACCTTACTTGTGATATCATTGTCTCTCACTTATCTTGATATTGTCATAGTTAAGGGGAGGAACATAACTTGATACTGATATTATGATAGGTCTCCATGTGTGGCACAATCGGGGATTCATATGATACACTTGATATTGTCATTGCATTGCATTCATCCTCATGTCCATGATATATTGATATTATCTGTGATTGGTGTGATGGTCATAAATGAGAAAGAAACAACAGTGATTATTATGATATTTGATTGTGTAGCCATCTCTATGTTGTGTGATACGGAGTGGCTAGTGGGGTGTTTGGTAGAAGAGTAATGTCTAGGATGTCTTATAATGAGTGACTGGTACATGGACTTCCCGGGTCCCCCATGGGTTATGACTGTTAGGAAGAAGAGATATTCCACCCAGAGCATGTATGTACGGAGATTACATGTGGCTATTGAATATGCATTCATTCTCATCATCTCATTTTAGATCTATGGATTAGATTTGTAAATTGTACTTGTGTTTGGGATTATTATGAGGAATCGTGGAAACTTGGCAGACTTGGGTTTAGCTTCTTCACCATAGGCTATGATTCGGCTATTGATCTTTTTGTACTTGAGTGGTTATTTTTGGACTGTTTTATGTTTTATCTGATTGCGAGCATGTCTATTCTTCAGTCTCTTACTTTATATATGTTAGCTAATTATTGTCGTTCTATGATACCTACCAGTACATAGTGTTTGTACTGATGCTACTTTCGCTATACCCTTTTTGGGGTGTAGACTTGTTGTTGATACATGAGCAAGGTTCTATTAGCTTTCAATAATCTGACGGGGTTCATCTAGACTTTTCTGTTTAATTCTCATTCTAAACAGAAGTTGTATTCAGTTTGTGGTTATACCTTTTATTCCAGTTGTATACTTAAAAACTCTTGTACTATTCGGATCAGATTCCATGGGTAGTGCTATATTCTGCATTATCATATATCTATGTTTTAAATTCTATTGCTCTTATTATTTATCTATGTTGTTGGATTAATCCGTAAGGGACGGGTTCGCCTACCAGGTGGAAAAAGGGTAGGTGCCCGCGCGTTCCCCGATTTTGAACGTGGCAAGCTTTGTACTCGTGACTACTAAATTTTGGGGGATTTCTTTCAAGTTATGTATTAAGTTTTAAGACTTGCTAATACTTCTGTTGTTCCCTTACTTTTCCACATTTACATTATATTATTCTATTTTGGATGACTGTAATTCGCCTACGGGTTAAGTTAGGTGCACTCACGGCACAATGGGATTTTGGATCATGACAAAACCTTCTTATTCTCTTAACTTAGGAATTTCTGAACTTCTCAAAAAGGGTTTGAAACCTACCCAATTACCTCGGAAATGATGCCACTCATCCCCGCAAGTCACAAACAAGGAAATAAAGGCTCAGGAAGGGTGATGTAGGGATTTCTAAGTAAAATAACTTTTTGACTCATTACAAGTAGCAGTAGCAAATTCTACAAATCAACATTCAACACCCAAATCTCACCCGAGACCTACGGGGCACAAACCAAATATGCTACCCAGTGTAAACGAAGCAACAAACTTGCTCGCGCACTTGGATTGCTCATTCGACAATGTTAAGGAACACTTTTTCTATAAATATCTCCTAAATTTCCCAAACTTCACAAACTAGCAAATACTGACTCAAAATAAAATCGAACACCTCGAGAAGTAAACCAAAGACTCGACTAAGTCTAAAATGACTTTTCGGACCTACCGAAAGCGACTAAACTTGGAAATGAACCCGTATACTCAAAACTTAACTTTGGGTCAACTGCTTTTATTTTTAAAACTTCAAACATAGATTTTTATTCCGGAACCTATTTAAATCACCTCGGGAACTGTGCCACCCATCCTCGTTAATCATAAACCCTGAAAATAATTCTACGAAAAGGGTAATTCTGTCAAGTAAGAGTGTTAAGGAAAAAACGACCGGACGGGTCATTACATTATATGGCCTTGAATTGTTACAAAAAAATCAAAATAAGAAAATACAAGTAATTTTGTAATTTTCAAGAGACACTAGTGTTATGAATAGAAACTTGGAGAACATCTTTGAAATTAACCCATGCATTTAATATGTCTAATTAAGCTAACTAGCTCTATGTAAACTACACTCCGATTAATACAAATATAAAATCTAATTTCATTGATCTCTTCCACGATGTTAAACACCATTATTAGTTTAGAAAATATTTACTTGTAGTTGTTTCATGCATCAAAGAAATCATTTCATAATTAAGTATTGTACTATGTTTTATGTATATCTTAATTTAACATTCAAACAATAACAATTACTATCACACCTCAATCTTAAATAAGTTGGAGCCAATTATATGAATCCTCACTTATCATTTTTTGTTTCATTTAAGATCTTCTTACATTATCATACAATAATAACAATAACAACATACCCAGTGAAATTCCACAATGTGGGGTCTGGGTAGGGTAAAATGTACACATGCCTTCCCTTTACCTTGGTAGGTAGAGCGGTTGTTTCTTAGAGACCCTCGACTCAAGACAAAGCACAAGACCAAGAAAAGTAAGACACACAAAGTGCGTAAGTCATGACAGCGCATTCTGAAACAGAAAGAAGCAAAAATAAGCATTATCTAATGCAAGTCCCCTAACCTAAAGGGAAGCTTTTTCTAAGTGGATCGCTTTGCGCAAGACATTGCTTAGGACCAACGGGTCACACGACAGGTACAAGATCTACTTTGCACGTTCCATCCTTCAGCCCTTCGTCTATCGGCTTGGCAGGCAAGCTACCTTGATCCATGTCAGGCCCTGACTCACCCTCCGTGGACGAATCTTATGGAGGAACCCTTAGGTTTTCGGGGCATTGGATTCTCACCAATAATTGCGTTACTCAAGCCAACATTCTCTCTTTCGCTTTGTCTACCACCGCTAAGCCCCGGTTCAGTTCAAGCTGCTGTGAAAGAATTTGTCAAAGTGGTGAAATGAGCTTTCCTATTAAAAGTTGCTAGGTGAATCCCTAAAGTAGATTTGTTCAATCAGCAAGACCCGTCTCTGCAGCATTGGAATCAATATTTTGCTTGGCATAGTTACAGTAAGACTTTCCTGGTCTATTTAACTAACTGAAGCTAGCCGAGATCGAGAGCATTCTTATCATGCAGCTCATGGATTGAAAAGAACATAATTCCATACTCTATCTCATAGATACATATGAAATTATGCGTAAAGCCGTATTCAAGACAAACAAAATACACATAGCAGCATAAATTAAACGACAAAGGACTATAAGGCAATATGATAGGATAAGCGAACCTACAATAATAATACTATAACTACCAGTTTGTAAGTGTAGGTAGGACTACGCTGGACAACCTACTATCCTTCTACCGTAATATGTGTCCTCCATAACCCCCTATCTAAGGTCATGTCCTCAGTGAGTTGCACCTGCGCCATATCCCATCTAATCACCTCTCCCTAATACTTCATTGGCCTGCCTCTACCCCTTATGTACCCATCCATAGCCAACCCTTCACACCTCCGCCCTGAGGCATTTATGTCTCTCCTCTACACATGTCCGAACCATCTCAACCTAGTTTTTTGCATCTTATCCTTCACCGAGGCCACTCCCACTCTGTCTCTGATATCATTTCTAATTTTATCTCTCCTTGTATGCCCACACATCGATCTTACATCCTCATCCCCGCAAATTTCATCTTTTGGGTGTGCGAAGTCTTGACTGGTCAACACTCCACCCCATACAACATGGTAGGTCTAACCACTACCCTATAGAACTTGCCTTTAAGTTTTGGTGGCACATTTTTATCACACAATATTCCAGATGCGAGCCATCATTTCATCCGCTCTGACCCAATACGATATGTGACATCATCATCAATCTCTTAATTCCCTTGGATAATAGGCCCGAGGTACCTGAAGCTCTCTTTCTTTGGAATGAAACGGGTACCAAGCCTCACCTCCATACCTGTCTCAAGTTCGATCCCGTCACTGAACTAACGCTCAGTATTATGTCTTGGTCCTACTCAGCCTGAACTATTTAGACTCTAGAGTCTGTCTCCAAACCTCCAGCTTAGCGTTTACTCGGCTGCGGGTCTCATCAATCAGGACTATGTCATCTGCGAATAACATACACCATGGCACCTCCCTTTGGATTTGTCACGTAAATCCATCCATCACCAAGGCAAATAGAAATAGGCTAAGAGATGATCCCTGGTGCAGCCCCAACATCACTGGAAAGTGCTTCGAGTCTTCTCCTATTGTCCATACCCTAGTCTTGGCTCCATCATACATATCCTTTATTTCCCTGGTGTATGTCACAGGTACACCTCTAACCTCCAAACATCTCCATAGAACCTCCCTAGGGACTTTGTCGTATGCCTTCTCGAGATCGATGAAAACCATATGTAAGTCTCTCTTACTCAGTACATCAGTCGTACTTACGTCCCTTTTGTCGAGGGACGTTGCATTTCATGCCCGCAGGCTCAGGTAGGCAGTGGAAGGTTCGCGCTAGTAGGTTGCTGGTTCAGCTGATATTGCAGCACTCAACTTGATTCAGAGTTGCAGTCTAGTCGTGGTATGATATTTTGCATATGCATATGGGTTGGCGGGGCCTTGTCCCGACCTTATGGTGTCATGTACTCTTTAAAGGCTTGTAGACGGTTGTCATGTGTATAGTAAGTTGTGTGTGGCCCTGTCGACTGTGATGTATGTGTTAGCCAAAAATTCGGTAACGGGCCTCGCGGCCATGATTGATTTCGGTTAGTTGGTAAGTATGTGAGGAGTGGTGCTCGGCAGGTAAGGTCCGTGTGCCCGTCATGGCCCTCCGGTTTGGGTCGTGACACTTTCCAACTGGCTCTGATACCACTTTATTGAAAATGAAACACTCTCACAAATAATTTTTATTCAAACTCAAAAAATATTATAAGAGCACTCTCACTCAACAACAAGATACTACAACTCACTCTTATAAGACTTTGCTTCTTCACTCACTTAGAAGCTCTTAATTTTTCTTGATACCTAAACTAAAACGGGGAGGGATATTTATACTACTTAAGAACAATCCTACACCACTCAAATAAACTAATAAAAAATTACAATAATCATACACCTCATTCTTCTCCATCATTCTAACAATATTTTAAATTACCAAATGATTCACATGCATAATTACCACACCCTAGAAGATTCTAGGTAAAAGACTTGTAGTTTTGGACCTTGATTATGGACTTGGACTCCAATTTGATTGAGTTTGGGTTTAGGCTCCTATAATGGATCAAGTTTATGATCCAACATAATATGAGGGAAACACCATGATTTTGAAGAGAACCATCAATATTTGAGGAAATGACTTTGCAATTGTCTCAACATCAATTAAATGATTACTGGTATGTTCTTCGGTATTTCCGCACTGCCCCAGGTACTGCATAGCTTGACAATAAACTGGTGTTGACAATGGATAAGGGTTACTTGCAACAATAAGTTTTCCAGTCCACATTTTATAGAGTTTGGATTCCATTGAGTAAAGAAAACTTCTTCATGAAATATCAATCAAGTTAAATATATACATGCAGTATTAGGAGGAAAACACTTGTATTCAGTGGAGAAACACTATAGTAGCAAAACAGGAGCAGTTCAATGTATATTGTGATGCAACATAGATAAAACAATTCCACTACAGAATCAGTTCCCCCTATTGCACTGCATAGGTTGATCACAAACATGGAATTGTTAGTATTGGCAACCATTTGTCTAGTTTTTTTACATAAAACATCAGTGACCTACTCAAAAAAGAAAACAACAAATTTACTTTTCCATTTAAAACTCAGAAGCATTTGTAACTTGTTGGCTTCGCCCCAAATCCACTTCTTCTTCATCTTTCAACCCATTTCTGTAACATTTGACTGATATTTCATTTAGATGTTTTTTTCACTTAATGAAAGTCAAACTCTACAATATTTGAATGAAAAAGACATTGCATATTTATTGCTGCAAGTAACCTTTATCTATTGTGTACACCAATTTATTGTCCAGCTATGTAGAATCTGGGGTAGAGTGGAAATATTGAAGCACATACCAGTAATTGACTTGTTGATGCTGAGACAGTTGCAAAGGCATTCCTTCAAGTACTGATGGATAGCCCTTTTCTCTTCAAAATCATGGTGCTTTCCCCATATATTCATTTGTTCAATATTTTTCTTTTCTTGCAGTGTTTTATTTTCTCTCCATTATATGTCAAAAAAGCTTCAAAAATTAAGAGCAATATATAATGCGGTAATTGTGGACAACATAAAAAATAAATGCTATCAACTTTGAAGATAAGGCTTGAATGATGATAATCTTTGCGTAATCTTAAGGTTTTACTCTTTTATCCTCTAATGGAAGGTATTTAATTACATCCTCATCCTGATTTGTACAACTAATTATCACCTCAATCTATATCAATGTTTGCAACCCCAAAAATGCCTTTATATTTTAAAAGTTTCTCATTTTTCATTAGGGTGTTGAAGAAATATTGTGAGTGAATTAGAAATAAGTGAATTTGGTCGATTTGATCAATCACATTCTTCGAGGTGTGTGATTCTTTTTTCTGTTTTTTTTTGCTTTTTTAGTTACATATATTTGACTTCATCCATGTCATGAGAAATGTTATCGTTGGTGATATTTTGCATTTTTTTAATTTTAATTATTATATGGATTTTAGTTTTATTTTTATTTTTTATGTAGATGTTTTAAAAATTTCCATTATTCTCCAATTGAAATTGTTTACGCCATTTACTAACTGTCAATCAATCAATTAACTATATCTGAATCTGAAATCAGTTTGATGGACTATATGCATACTATGTATCTGTTTGTTCTAATTATGGCTCATTTGGCTCCACTACTAAATACATTGATTCTTAACGTAAATTATGATTCTTTGAAATATTCTTGTCACGAACCTAAGTTCCTAAGTCGTGAGGGCACCTATAAATTTCCACCACGGTAGGAGAGACCCTTCCTTTATACATCAATCCCATGCTTAATTAAAGTAATCAAGCAGAATATGATAAGTCTAACTCTTAACATAAATAGAAAGTGCAAAAATATCGTAATAATACAACCAGAGGAATAATGGTCTGCATCGTACAAAGCCACCACCAAATCACAAAGTCTGAATAATACAAATGTCATAGCGGGAATACTGTCTCAGAAACCAAATAAAGGCAATAATGGGAAAAGAGTCTCCGGGCAATGAATCATCCAACATGCTCACCCTAGAAAGACTCAACAACATCCTTGATAGTCGCGAGGTGAAGAGGTAGAGCCTGTCACTTACTCTGCACTCAAAAGAATGCAACAAGATAGTATCAGTACAAACACTATGTACCGGTAGATATCATAGGCAGTCAACAGTTAGCTAACATATGCGTAAGAAAGAAACTGAAAGATAGGCACGCTCACATTCAAGTACAATTAATATTATAGTCTAAGAATAACCAGCCAAATATACAAAGTAGAGTCATGATACAAATATATGAATGAATGATGAATAAATATGCGTATGCAATGCAATAAAGTGGCCACATGATCAATCCGTACATACATGCTTCGGGCAGTATAAATCATCATCCCAACAGTCATAACCCATGGAGGACCCGTGATGCCCATGTACCAGTCATTCCGTATCACATAGCCTATAATGACTCTTCCACCCAAATTCCCCTCTAGCCACTATATATCACTCAACATAGAGATGGCTATGCGATATAATAATGTCATGTGAATCATAAATACTTCCCTTTTCATTTATCATTGTCACGCCAATAGCAAGATCAAAATCAATATACATCATGAAATAAGAGTATATGCAATGCATTAAGAATATCAGGTATGTCATATCAATTTCCAGTCGTTCCACACAAGGACACTTATCACAATACCAGTATAACATCAATTTTCTTCCATATATATGAGTATGCCAAGATACATGAGATATAACTATATCACAATACAACATGATATTTCATATAAGTCCGATAACTATAAGAAGTATCAACTCATAATTAGTCACACTAACCGACCTAAGTATTCCATCCTAACTCCGTACCCTAAGGCTTACATGCTTTCTCCAATAGATTCTAACTACACATACGCTTCGCTAACTGAAGTCTAACCAGAAGTTAAGCCATAACCTACCTGAAAAGCCGAGCGGGAGCCGCACAATCACACTTGTGCCTTGTCATTCCACGGATCACGATCAAACTCGAAGTCTAGTATTATCAAAATCTATGTTAGAATAAGAAATTAACAACATCTATATCATTGCACTAGCCCTTTGGTTCCAAATCGGTTAGCAAAGAAGAGGATAACGGGCCATTAGTGGTAAAACAATCATTTTAAAGGTGAACTATGAAATTAAATAATTTAGGAGTTTAATACCACCCAATAATTACTAAGTCAACTAAAGATTAGTCTAATTTCACGGAATAAGAAAAAACCTCCAATTTGGGTATGAACCTTAGTTTTCAATATTCTAATCTAACAACCTTAATGAAAGATTTAGGCTTAACAAGTACCAAATAATGATCCACCATGCTTAGATTAACAAAACCCACTAATCAATTCACACATTTAAGCTTAACAATTTCACAAGTCCTAATTTAGTTGAACTTCTCTTCCCCAAATAGATTATAGGTCAAGGCCATTATTAAATTAACATAAAGAAGCTAAGTAAAGATAATACAAGGTAAATGAAGGTTACATTAAGAAGAAATCCCTTAGAAAAGCTTAGGAGTCGCCCTAATGGTGCTTGGAAAGTGTATTTTTAAAATGGGGGAGGTTAGGATTTTAAAGACACTTTAATGATTCTCGAAATTCCCGACGTCTGCTATAACGAACCTAGTCATGCTGCAGCGGACCCGCACCAGCGAACCCTCTCCGCACCTGCGGTCTATGATGAAAACTCAAAAAAAAACTCACCGCAGCGGATCACCGTCCTCTGCGGCGAATTCCATCCGCTGGGGCACACTGAAGCTCGCCCCAGCGAGTACACCAACAACCAGAAAAATCAAATCTTATGCAATTACCAACCCGAGATCCAATAATCACTCGAGACCTCCCCGACACAAACCAGATATGTACAGTCGTGTAAAAATACGCTACGGACTCACTCGATGCCTCAAAATTTCAATCGGGGTCTATTTCTACAAGTCAACCTTTAACGGGCTAAACTAGTTCCCAAACCAATAATAAAAAATGCTTCCGAGGGCCTCAGGAACAGAACGAACTATCCCACCAAGTCATAAATGACCATCTGAACATCATGAAATCGATGAAATTCTGAAAAAGTCCGTTTACACAAAATTCAACTCTCGGTCAAAGCTTTCATATTTCAAGGTTCTAATTTCCTAAACTTCCTAGAATTTCCTGATAACTTCGGGATTTGGGTCAACGAGGATAAAATAGTCAAAATACAAGTAATGATGGAACAAGTTGTTACATCAGATACATATTAAACAATTGTTCATCCTCGAGCGACAAGTAAAGGGAAGGAATAGAAAGGTACCTGAGCCAACAAATAATTGGGGATATCTGGCATGCATATCAGACTCGATCTCCTAAGTGGCCTCCTCGATAGGATGATCCTTCTATTGAAATTTCATGGAAGTTATCTCCTTAGTCTGCAACTTTCTAACTTGTCTATCTAAGATCGCTATAGATTCTTCCTCATAGGATAGATTCTCATCAAGAAACACTGAATCCCAACGAATAATATAAGACCCATCCTAATGGTACTTCTTCAACATAGAGATGTGGAACACCGGATAAATACCTGACAAGCCTAGAGGCAAATCCAACTCATACGAAACAACACCAACACAATGTAAAATCTCGAATGGACCAATGTATCTAGGACTCCGCTTTCCCCGCTTTCCAAAATGTATCACACCCTTCATGGACGATATCTTCAGAAGAACTTGCTCACCCTCCATGTCTCGGACATTTTGGTCCACATATATCTTCTGTCGGCTCTTAGCTGTCAGAAGCTTTTCCTAGATAAGCTTCACCTTCTCCAATGACTCTTTCAACAAATCTGTGCCCCGTGGTCGAACCTCAAAAGCATCAAACCATCCCACAAGTGAACGACACCTCCTACCATACAAAGCGTCAAACAACGCTATGTCAATACTGGAATGGTAGCTGTTGTTGTACGCGAATTCAGCCAAAGGTAAGAACTGGTCACAATGACCACCAAAATGAATAACACAAGCTCTCAACATGTACTTGAGCACCTGAATAGTCCTCTCGGACCGTCCATCAATTTGGGGATGAAAAACGATACTACGATCCAACTGAGTACCCAAATATGTCTGCAAAGTACACTAAAAGTGGGAAGTAAATCGAGGGCCTCGATCAGAGATAATAGAAATAGGAATACTTTGCAACCGCACAGTCTCATGATGTAAATCCGAGCTAACTTCTCTGCATTATAAGTAACCTGAATAGGGATGAACTGTGCGAACTTAGTCAGCTTATCCACAATGATCCAAACAGAATCAAACATACTCAAAGTCTTCGGAAGACCTACAACAAAATCCATGGCTATCATCTCCCACTTCTACTCGAGAATGGCCATCCTCTAAAGCACACCATTGGGTCTCTGATGATCAAATCTAACCTGTTAAAAATTACCATATCAAACCACAAAATATGCATTGTCCCTCTTCATCCAACCCCACCAGTAGTGCTATCTCAAATCGCGATACATCTTGGTAGGACCTGGATGAATGGAATAACAGGAACTATGATCCTCCTTCAATATCACATTAATAAAATCGCCAACACGAAGAACGCATAATTGTCGCTTGATCCTCAAAACCCCCTTACCATCAAGCATGACCTCCTTGGCCTCACCATGCTATACTTTGTCACAAACCTTGCATAATTGGGATCCTCAAATTGTCTAGCCCTAATCTTCTCCAAGAGAGACGATCTTGCCTTGACAAACGCTAATACTCGGCCCGTATGTGAAAGATCCAACTGCACAAAGTTGTTAACCAAAGTCTGAACCTCCGTGGATAAGGGATGCTCTGAAGAAAACAATCTAGCCAAGATACCCATACTCACCACATTGTGACTCAAGGCATCAACCACCACATTCGCCTTACCCGGATGGTAAAGTATAGTAACATCATAATCTTTTAGAAGCTCCATCCATCTACGCTACCTTGAATTGAGATCTCTCTAAGTGAATACATGATGTAGGATTTTATGATCAGTGAATACCTCACAACCGACTTGAAGGTGTAGTTCTTCTCATGAATATTCAACTATCTAGAAGCATAGGAAATGACCTTGCCCTCCTAGATCAACACCGTACCCAAACCAATACGAGATGCATCACAATAGGCCGAAAATCCTTACATTCCATGGGTAATGCCATGATCGGAGCCATAGTCAACAAAGTCTTGAGCTTTTGAAATCTCTCATCAAAAGCATTAAACCACTTAAAAGGAACCTCCTTCTGAGTCAATCTAGTCATATGAGATGCAATAGACACAAATACCTTCATGAACTACCGATAATTACTCTCTAACCCCACAAAGCTATGAATCATAATCACTATAGTGGACCTCAGCCAATCTCTAACTACCTCAATCTTATTGGGATCAACCATAATCCCCTCCTTTATCACCACGTTGCCAAAAAATGCAACAGAATCAAGCCATAACTCACATTTGGAAAACTTGGCATAAAGCTCCTTCTCCCTTAACAACCTAAGGACAATCTTCAAATGTTGCTCATGCTCCTCTTGGCTCTTCAACTACACCAAGATATCATCAATGAAAATAATAACAAAGGAATCCAAGTATGGCTTGAAAATGCCATTCATAAAAGTCATAAAATCTGTCGGGGCATTCGTAAGCCCTAAAAACATCACACGGAACTCGTAATGACGATGACGAGTCCTAAAAGCCTTCTTCGACATATATTTAGCCTGAATCTTCAACTGGTAATAGACTTATCTCAAGTCAATCTTTGAATATACCGAAGCACCATGTAGCTGGTCAAATAAATCATCAATGCAAGGAATATGGTACTTGTTACTAATGTTAACCTTGTTCAACTGACGGTAGTCTATGCACATCCTCATTATATTATCCATTTTCTTCACAAACAACACACGATCACCCCAAGAGGAGACATTGGGTCTAATGAACCCCTTATTTAAAAGATCCTACAAATGCTCCTTCAATCCCTCAACTCCGCCAGTGCCATCCTATAAGGTGTAATAGAAATAGGACGAGTGCCTAACTCTAAGACAATACTGAAATTAATATCACGGTCAGGTAGCACACCCGGTAAATCAGCAGGAGACACCTCTGCAAACTCACAAACAACCGTTACGGACTCAAGGGGTGGAGAATCCACACTAGTATCATGAACGTGCGCCAAATAATCCAAACATCCATTATCAATAAGCTTCTTCGCATGGAGGTAGGAAATAATCTTATTTGGAGCGGGACTAGGAGTGCCCCTCCACTCTAGTCTAGGAATCCTAAGCATAGCCAAAGTAACAGACTTGGCATGATAGTCCAAGACCACATGGTATGGAGACAACCAAGTCATGCCTAAAATAACATCGAAATATAACATATCCAGGATCATCAAATATACGTACGTGTCATACCCTATAAAACTAACTAAGCAATTTCGATAGACTCTCTCAACCAATATAGAATCCCCCACCGGAGTAGACACATATATAAGCAAGTCAAGATAGTCACAAGTCAAATCCCAACCAACAACATGATAAGAAGATACATACGAATAAGTAGACCCTAGATAAAAAAAATCGTAGCAGCCAACGACGAACATAAATATTAACTAAGATCACAACATCTGAAGCCCCTACTTCCAGCCTACCCGAAAATGCATAACATTACACACCATCACAGCTGATATGAATAGACAGTGCTTCTTATCTAGAGACCTAAGTACCACCTCTACTGGACTAATGTCCGCCCCTAGATGACTGGAAACCACTGCGGCCTGACTGAGCACCGCCCCTCACTGAAGAACCATCCCCGCTACCAGAAGATGACGGAGTCCTAAAGGTCTGGAACTTGAAGTCCTACTGAGTCCCACTATGTATACCACAGGGACAATCTCTCCTTAAGTGACCCATCTCACCACAACCATAACACATTCTAGGCACTAGAGGCTGATGTACGGAGGTTGAAGAACCGGATGGACCATACCGGTCGGATAGTCTAGAGAATGAACCTCTATGAGACTGTCTAGCCCCATGCCCACTCTGCCTAGAAGGGACACTAGAAGATGTCTGCAACGCTGATTGAACCGGATGGCTGGGACTGAATGATAGGTCCTAGATGACTAAACCCCGCCTCAGTGACTGATAGATCCACTAAACCGACCATGTTTACGGGGGCTCTTCTAACTAGAACCTCCATAATCTTAAACTGTGGCAGCCTCAATACTCATAGCATGATCCACAACCGTCTAAGATGAAGATACCATAGCCATATACTGAAGACAGGAAACATGAAACGAAAGCACCATACCATTGATGAACCTATGAACTCTTTCTGCCTCTGTCAGAATCAGGTATGATACATACCTAGCTAGAAACAAGAATCTGGACTCATACTCAGCTACCGACATACCCTTCTATTGCAAGTGAGTGAACTCGTCTCTGCGCTGATCTCTTAAAGGATGTGGCACATACTTCTCTAGGAAAACCTGGTGAAACTGAACCCATGTAAGTGGAGGTAAACCAGCTGGCCTACTCTCAATAAAGTATCTCCACCAAGTCTTCACATCATCACAAAGATGAAAAGATATGTTTTCTACTCCATGGGACTCAACAATCCCTATCTTATACAACCTCTCACACATATCAATTATGGACTTATGCACATCCTCACTGCGGGTACCATGAAACTTGGGCGGCTCCATCTTCAGGAACCTACCAATAAGCTCCTGATCTCTGATTGTGGGGGTCCATATTTTGATCTGTTCCATTGAATACAAGACTTAGTCTAAGAAATTCTCGATTCCTAGAACTTCCAACACCATAAAAATACCCAGCTCCTGTAGAAGCCCTTATCTGATGTTGCTGGTTAGCTACTATTTGTGCTAATAATTGCACAACATTTTCCACTCCTTGCTCAGAAGACTCAGGTGGCGGAACTGGAGGTACTGTGTCCTGAGGAGATTGAGGCACTTCACCTTCTCTAGTCTCCTCCTAAGGGGGTGGAATAGGTGCTACGTAGGAGTGTGACTCTCCTTGAGCTTTAATTATATCAACTTGGTCGGGCGGGGAATTACTGGTACCTTCACCCCTATCAGTACTGGCTCGATAACTAGCGGTAACTTTTGTAGTAACTTGAATGACTTAAAAGGGAATTAGAGAATGAATTAGACACAAAATCATGTAACTCATCTCTATAGCACGATCTAGGAAGTGAAAGAACAAAAACCATCCCTAAATGCATGGCAGCCTCTTATTTATAAGTGTGGTGCACAACATACCTATAAACTAGACTCTACTAGACACGGCTCGTAGATTTCTTAGAACTGACTTGCTCTGGTACCAAGTTTGTCACACACCAAACTAGGGAGTAGCTGGCACCCAGTGCCCTGCTGGCCCGAGCATACCACTCCGATGACCAGACTTCTATGTAAGTAGAACTTCCGACCGACAATGCCGTACTGGAATATAATAAGACAACAACACTGAATAAGAGGGACTAGCCCAAGATATGTATAGAACAAGACTGAAAAGGTCACAACATGGTTTATCTAAAGACACTTAGCCGACAAGGCTATACATCAACAATAGTACATACTAGATAAGTCTATGAGCCTTTATTAGTAATTGAACTGTTATATGGTCAGGATAGGGACTCGACCTACCCATACTATACATAACTCTGCAAAACTTACTCACTAACTCACCATGAAGCTCTGGTAAATACGAAGCTTACTTATTGACGGTTGAACTCGACAACTCCTATTGTGGTGATCTAGAAAAGCCCCTATCTAAACTTGTAGCATGATCACACAACGCCGCGAGTAATGGGACGTTAGTACGAAATAATATACCCAGTATGTAAAGCATGAATAATAATATGAAACTATAAGTTGTACATAAAGGCATAGTAGCAATATGAAGAGACAAGTTGTAAAAGAAAGCATAAATCCACCTGGGTGCCATATGAGGCGAGTAATGAAATTTCTGAAACTAATATACATCCTATCTAGATGGGCCTTACTGTATAAACTGCCCTCGAGTTATAGTGCGAGGTATATAATATGTCACTTCCCTCAGGCATATTCTGAGGTGTATGTATGGATGCATATGTATGTGCCTATCCGGCTGACTATAGCGCGACATGGTGTGTATTATGTACATATATAGCTACCTACCGACTATTATCAATGGTGGTATGAATCATATGTATACAATAATAATAATAATAACACTTAAGGCCTCTTTGGAACTCAGAACACTTTGACTTTACTTTTGAAACAACTTCTAGTTTACTTTAACGATTAACTCTTAGGAATACTACTTTCCGAAGACTTATGATAAGATAAACCAGTAACCAAACATCAATGATCAGGATATTAGGAGTAACAATGTACAATTATCGACATGAGATTACCATATACAATATAATGAAACTTTCGACATTCCTTTTTGAAAAGAAAATGGTAAACTCTTTGGATTTCATGCTTTCGAAAGAAAGGGATATCCTTACATACCTTTCCCATGAAGCTACAAGTCATCATATAAGTCCTCTTACTTCTCAATGATGATTATCTATATAAAACAAAGGGTCGATATTAATATTGAATCCATATTCAATAGAGTTCTTCATTTAGGAATCTTATTGCCAACTTTAAGTATATAGGTTCTTAGATCTCTTAACATGGGATACTTAGGTAATTCGGTTCCACAATTATCTGAGACATTCTTTCTTAGTTCACAACAGAAACAACCAGTATACTTATCAATATTAACTCATACTCCAAGTAAACAGCCCACAAATCATATCATCATGATTTCGCATGTTTTTGAGTTTCTATTACAAAAATCCTTTCACAACTTACTTCAAATCATCAATTAATCATCACAAAAAGTAGAGGAGGATAGATCTTTACCTTTATGCCTCCAAATCTCCTTAAAATATCAAGTCATTCCATCACTAAGGGTTTTCAAAATAGGTTCAACGCAGAGAAGATGATTTCTATGATTACCACGGGGATTATCACGTTAAACATGCGTATTTTCCCATCAGTTGAGTAACATGGAAGACAATCAAGGAGCGATAAGCTTATTTCAGATTGGACAGTATAATATATAGGATTTTTGGTCGAAACATCATGAGAAATAAGAGGTACCAATATAGTGAATAATGAGGTAATAGACAGCACGACTACCTACCATTGGCAAAGACAACTAATATAAATACTAAAGGAAATAATCGAACCAAGGGGGTAAAACATAGCCATCCACTACAGAAGCCAAATGATGATAATTCTCTGAAGCAGAATACAAAAGAACCCTTCTTAATACTAAAAACTATAAGGATGCTAAGACGAAGAGCTCTATCTAGAGCCCATTAAAGGTATGAATATGGAATAAAGGTAGGGATGAGAACCTCATTATGATCGGAGCATTAGTATGTTGGTCGACAACATATAAGAAGATATTCACTCGAAGTTGGAAGAAGTAACTAAGAACTAGTAGTTGGTATGAAAATACTCATAGTGAGCCATCTTGATCTAAAAGACCAATGCATAACTGACTCGTCAGGCTGCATTGTAATAATCAAATACTGCTGAAAATTTATATTAAGAATATTACATGTTTTCTAGAATTATCTCAAGCTTGTATACAAGCACTCTTTCTACGGAAAATGACTTTTGAAAAACTAGCATTAAAAGGGACTCTGGATGCCAGGATTAACCCCACCTCCGTCTTAAGGAGCCAATTAAGACTATGGTTCAAAACCATCAGATACTAGTGTAAATGTACATATGGGAGTTGGAAGAATTTGGAAACACTCGTCTAAGGAGCTACAACTATTATGTGAAATACTACCAAGTCGACAAATAAGGTTTTATGTACGAAAGAGGAGCATGACTCTTAGTGAGTAACAGAAAAGGATGGAACCCGAAGTAGCAGTGTCGGAATTGATGTAGTAAGTTATAAGAAAATGCTCGAATGACACTGAGATATTGTAAAAGAATTGATCGCATGAGCCAAATAAAACTTGCCAAGAAAGGAAGATTTCATCTGAAATGTTCGGGACCGTAATAATCGAACTCGACTAACAAACATAGTGTCATAAAAATAGTATGTATTCCTAACCATAGATGCCCACCTACCTAGCTTTTATGCTTTGATGGTAAAAATATCTATTAGGTATTTACTCCAAGTGTTGCCATGATAGAAATGTAAAGGTGCAAAATGAACTTACTGAAAGAAGAAATTCCAGGTACATCGAGTCGTCCATAATCTAAGTCTTCAAGTGTGGCGATATGAAAAAAGTGAGAAAGGAATGTACAAAGACAAATGCAAGGGAAGAACATAAGAAGAAATAAACTCGGAAAGTCTTTATCTTTTCAAAGAACCTCGATCACTGACGACCATCGTACTACAACCTTTAATTATATCCCTACTTATATTTCAAAGTGTGTATCATTTTAAAAAAAAGTGAGAAGAAACGTCAAATGAGTTATTCTATTCATCTATCATTTATCCCATGTCGGGAGTAGCCCCATTCCTATTATTGTGAACCATATTTATTGTTGATTGCTTGGTTGAGACCATACTCTTTCCTAATAGAGCCTCTCTAGTCACAGTCTTGTATATTGACAAGTTGATAATATAAAGCAAAGGAAAGGACCAAATCAAATGTCAAGGTTCAACAATTTAGATAAATTACAATTACTAAGTGATATTGTAATAATGAATGTAAGACCATGTGGAGTCGATATTGTATTGAAATTATTGATATAACACTATGAGGAAATATTTATGGTATCTCATTGCGTAACAGATTGAGATAATCCTATGTACAAAAGAAATTCTGCCAAAATTTCCAAAGGATGTAAGATTCGCTATACTCAAGAAATGATGTCCCAACATTCGAGGACGAATGTTCCTAGGAGGGAAAGGATGTTACATCCCATAAATTAATATATCCAATACACCTTAGGGTAGGGATCCTAAGATAAGGAATAGGGTTCCCGTGGGATGACTAAGGAATGATCGAGTTGAAGCCCGGAGAAGTCATTAGAGTTAAGAGTTGCTAAGCCCTTTGTGCTTGCAATATTTACGAAGTGTACGTCATGTCGAACTGATGTGAGATGAGAAGAGTTATGATGGTCATAAAAGGTTAATGAAGGCCTTGGAACAAGATTGGAAGTGTAGCTAAGAGACTCTAAGTTACACTAGTCGTCTTGAGCACGGCTAAGAGTATGGTTAATTGAATTGTGCTCTGATGGCCAGAGACCCATTTCGATGGTCGTTTATCATATTAATGGATGTTAATAAGGTTTATAGATGGTTATAAGTCATTAAGATCAAAGGAATAACATTTCAATGAAGTTTTACGAAGATCGACTGATGTGCTAGAGCATTTTAAGTCGCAGATGGAATCCGCCTCGCGGAAGGGGGGGCGCATATGAGCCAAGGGATCAAGACCAACTCACTGACCTGATATGACCTTGGATATGTGGCCATTGATAGAATATGCGACTGTAGATCCCATAGCATATCAGAGGCGATGCTGACCTTTGTGGTTTATTTAAGAGGTGGCTTGTTTAATTGATCCTCATTTCAATCCAAACCCATCCCTAACACCCGAAAACCTCCCTATACATTCTCTAATGTTCCAAGGGAGATTATCAAGCCAAATAATTATATTAAAACATCTAAAGCTTGCCTAGGTGGGAGATGACACTTCTATGGCAAGATAGTGAGATCAAGATGGATAAGAGCTAAGACAAGCTGATGTAATGAAGGCCGTGAGCTTAATTATCCAACATAAGCCACGAGGTGTGATGTATGTACGGAGAGCTTTGAGTTGGTAAGTGGTTCAGGTCTTGTTAAGGTTAGGGTTGACCCGACATTAAGCAAGGAAGGTGGGGCTTGTCGGGTTCTCGGTAAGCCAAGATGTGGGGTATTTGGCGACGGTGTTGGGTAAATGGAGAAGGCGTCAGGTCAAGGCACTTTGTTTGGTGGTCACGAGTAGAATGAGGATTGGGATAGTGGTCGGGGTTCGGTAGTTTAGTGGTGGTAGGGTCATAGCACAAAGCCAAAACAGTGAGGTTATTGATTTCTCAGGTGGGATGGACAATGGGATGGTTGAAGGCCAATTCAGGTGGAACGACTTGAAGGTGTGTTTAGGAGATTTAGGAATGTGTCTCAGGGGTCTTCTGAGACAGGATGGTAGTGGTGGTTTAGTGGTTTGGTAGTGCTAAGGTTGAGGAAACAACCTAAGACAGTGAGGGTCCGAGGGGTGGGCTCGGTAGGGACATTGGTGTGTATGATGGTGTTTGCATGGAGTTAAAGTTGGTTTCTTATGGAGGCCTTTTGAGAGGATGTTAATAAGGTGTTATGGGAGATAGTAGAGTGGGGAAACAAGTAATTAGAACAAGGAATGTATAAGTATTGTTGGAAACAATCCAAGATACAAACCCAGTCTCAATTCGGTCGATATGTGGTTCTTGGATGGTAACACGAAGATTTAATTGCTCGTGTGGTCTCCAATGATGTTGTGGTCAATTGCACAAGGATTAGGTTGAGGTTTTCTGACCGCGACGCTCAACACTAACCAAGCAAGGGTGATCGAAACCTTATAAAAATATAGGTTGTTCTTCCGGAGATCCAAGCGACCCTCCCGGAGGATCAACTAAGAACTTACAATCCCAGATTGAAAGACTTAGCAAAATGAGTAAACACTCAAGTTTTATATAAAACAACTCTTCCTAATACAATATCCTCAGGGCTCCTTTTTTAGTTGAGAAAGTACCATTCTAGAAAGGAAACATAAAGACATAAACTACACACTTAGTGGACTAGGTGGGAAAGGTCCTCGGCCGAAGGCCTCATGACCAAATCCAATGGCTTCTGGAACCTCTTGGATAGCTTTCATGCATGAATAGTTAGCACTTGAATGAGCTCCTTGGATAGTGTTAAGATGCATGGCCCTTGGACGATTGTGAAGGAAGGAATTCGTCCAACCCCTTGGCTTCTCCAAACCGTGTCTTGGTATCCTCCAATTGAGGAAATCAATACACGGTTCATTCACTTTGAAGACTACACTTCTAGATGGAGCATTCACTTCTCTTTGCCGTGTACATGTCACCATTGGATGAGTCTTCTCTCGGACTAGTCACTATCCCTCATTAAATGTGTCCTAACGTGTAGCTAAGGGTTATTACATAACTTGATGGTGTCCTAAGTAAACTAGTAGCTAAGCTAAGAAGATAAAAAAACAATTTAAAGGCATGGTTAAACAAGGCCTCGACCAAGATCAACATGTAAAGCCGAATGAAACTCAACTCCTTAAGATTATTAAGTGTTGTCACTGAAGCCATTCCAAACTCCATACATTTCAAAGATGTTGGCCTTATGTTTATGGCTCACCATGGACAATCTTGGAACTCTACTTCTTAACTTGAATTGAGGAATTATGCACGGGGTTTGATTTACATCAAGGTGATTTGCTAGGAGTGCCAAAGATTGCCGATAATCCTATGGTTATATGCTTAATGTGGAATGGAATGTGGAATGTGGAATGAAGTGTGGAGAAGTGCCATTAATTTTTGGCTTTTATATAGGTCTTGGTCGAGACCACCTTTTAGCTTGGTTTTAATTTCAAGCTTAATTACTAATTTTCCATTTAGCTTAATTACTAGGACTTGTAATAAAATAGGATGACTAAACCGAGAACCATCTAGAAAGAGAAGCTTTCAATGTCTCCCAATGAGGTAATTCATGAACTAGATAGTTCATGCACTTATCTACATGAAAGACACAAAAGGTTGGCCTAGAGAACATGAAAGGTTGGTCAAGCGTCTTCCCATTCGGCCGAGATACATGGATGACACAAAAGGGTGGCGTAGAGAACATGCATGAGTGGTCGAGCATCTCCCCTATTCGGCCAAGATTCATGTTTGTCTCTTTCTTGTTTCCTCTTCTAGAAGGTCTAGACCTAGTATAAAAAGGAGATGTAATTGATGTAAGGGGATATTGAAGTTTGATGAAATATATTTGAGTTTACTTAAACTTGATATGTTTTCAACTTTTATGTTGTTATCTTAGTCGGACCTTTTGTGGTCCAAACCTTGATCCTTTTGTGGTCCAAATGCCGATACTTTTGTGGGCCACCCCTTGGTCCTTTTATGGTCCAAACCCTCGGTGTAAGTCTAGTTTGAACTTTTGTGATCTAACTATACCCAAGCCAAGGTTCTATCCAATTACTTGTTAGAAACGCATTGAAGGTCTTCTCGGCCTACATTACCTTACCCGCACACGAATTTATTTATCAATTTCGTGCCCCATCCTTGTCCAAACTGCCTAATTCCTTGGACCCCAATACGCTTCAACATTCTTCCAACTCATAACCAAAAGGTCGTCAACCGACTCCTCTCACAAACACCCAAAACCCCAACCAATTCCCCACTGTCCCTATCGCACCCCTATTCCTCCAACCTTACTGTCCCGGCCAGTTTCTACTACCTTACCACCACCCAACTGCCAAATACAAGCCACCAATATAACCTACAACATGTCTAGTTCATCCCCTCCAAACGCCCTAGCCCAACACCTTCAAAATTCACCCGCACACCCTTCACCAAACACACAGTGCCTGGAAACCCACCAACCTCCATTTGACCCCTATTTTCATATCCACCGGGTCCTAATCCAACTCCGACCCACCTAACCATACAATTCCCTCCTTATATACATCAGTTTGGTATCAGAGTAAGGCGTTCCCATCGCACTCCTTGACGCTATGGCTAACATAAATGAAGAACTTCGGAGGATCATAAGTGACTTTTTTGCGGAACAAATGCAAATCATGAGACTAGAGTTTGCAGAGCATGCCATGATTAAGATGTCGAGTCCGGGGAGGAGGTTGCATAAAATAAATTGAGGCATCAAAGGAAAGATGTCCAAAACAACCCGAGGCATGAAATGGAAGATGATCGAAGTCTACAGTTTGATCTTCTAACATTTGATGGAAATATGGACCCGGAAGAATTTCTTGAATGGTTAAGGGACATTAAGAGGCTTTTAGAATACAAGCAATATGATGACCACAAGTGTTTGAAGGTTGCTACATTGAAGTTGAAGGAATTCACTTCTGTGTGGTATAAAACTTCAAAACAAGCCGGTGGAGGAATGGGAAAACCAAGATTGAATCTTGGGACAAACTAAAGAAACATTTGAAGAAGAAGTTCTTGCCCAGGGAGTATGAACAAGACATATACCTCAAGCTCACCAAACTTCGTCAAGGAGTTCTTAAAGTTGAGGAATACATTCAAGAGAAGGTTGAAGTTGCAACATACAACACATTTGAAGATGTATGTCACTTAGAAATCAATTTTGAAAAACAACAAAATAAAGGTACCCCAAAATCCTATGTAAAGCCCACTAATATGAAATAAAAGGGAAGTACCTCTTTTGCTAACCCATTGTATAGCTAAGAAACTGTAGAGAAAGATAAAGGAAATAAAGTAGAGGTTACAAAAGGGGTAGATAGAAGTAGAAAAAGGTGTTTTAAATGTCAATGATTAGGAAAATGAATGTCCTAACCCTCGAGTAATGACTATCGAAGAGTATCAATATTGTGGGAATTCCTTTGTTATTAAGGAACCCAAAGTCAAGGAGGTCATAGAGAAAGATGTTGATCTTACGGAAGAGGGTGAAAGTTTAGTACTCTGACGTGTGTTGAGTGTTCAACTTGAAGTACATGAGGAGACACAAAGAGAGTAACTATTTTACACTCGATGCAAGGTAAATGATAAGGTATATAATGTGATCATTGATGGAAGAAGTTGTACCAATATGGCCTCCATGGAAATGGTGGACAAATTGAAACTACCTACCCGCAGCCATTCTAAGCCATATGCTCTCCAATGGTTGAACAAAGACAAATGGCTAAAGGTAATGAAACAAGCTCTTATTAGTTTTTGGGTTGGTAAGTATGAAGATGAGATATGGTATGACATCCTATCTATGAATTCTTGTCATATTTTATTAGGTCTACCATGGATATTTGATAGGAAAGTACAACATGATGGAGAAAAGAATATAAGTTCTTTTCAAAATGATGATAAGAAGATCCAATTGATACCATTTTCACCTAGTGAGGTGAATAAAATGAAGATCTAAAATGCCAAGAAACGCAAGGAAAAGTCTGAGGCCCTCTTGCTTAATGCATCGGAGATAGAATAAGAATTGAAGAAGGGGAGTTCTATAGGTGCATTAGTGCGCTAGAAGAAGAAGAGTCTTGATGGAGATATGGTTGAAGATCCTGACTCAAAGGAACTCTTGAAGAAATCTGATGATGTGATTCCGGATGATCTTGCACCCGGAAAACCACCAATTAGAGCCTATAGATACCATCCGGAAGAGGCTAAGGAGTTGCAAGAAGATATGCAAGAATTACTAGACAAGGCCTTGTCCGAGAGAGCCTTAGACCATGTGTGGTACCTACCTTGTTCGTACCAATGAAAGATGGAAATTGGCGCATAAGTATCGATAGTCGAGCAGTCAAAAATATCACCATGAAGTACAGGTTTCCTATGCCAAGATTGGATGATCTTTGGGATGAATTGAGTGGGGTCAAGTTGTTCTCCAAGATAGATTTGAGGAGTGGCTACCATCAAATGAGGATACGAGAGAATTGTGAATGAAAAATGGCTTCCAAAACCAAGTATGGCTTGTAAGAATGGCTTGTGATACCATTTGGATTGTGGAATGCTCCCAGATCTTTCATGAGACTCATACACAAGGTTCTATGACCATTCATGGGGTACATAGTATCATCCGAGGACATTCATGTGGATCCATCCAAGGTGGAAACTATCCGGAGTTGGCCCGAGCCTATGACTGTAAGTGAGGTAGGAAGTTTCCATGGTTTGGCTAGTCGTTTCACTCGAGATTGTTGTACCCTTTCTGCCCCTTTCACTGAACTAATGAGAAAAGGTGAGTTAAAATGGTCCCAAGGAGCACAAAGAGCTTTGGAAACCTTAAAGGGAAGGATATGTGAAGCACTGGATCTATACCTTGAGAAACTATTTGAAATTGAGTGTGATACTAGTGGAATTGGTGTTGGTGCCGTCTTGATTCAAGACAAAAGATCCATTGCTTTCTCTAGTAAAAAATTAGGTGGTGCACGACTCAATCATTCTACTTATGACAAAGAATTTTGTATTGTGAGATCCTTGGTCCAATGGGGACATTATTTAAAGTCAAAACCCTTTGTCTTATATTTATATCATTATGTTTGGCCATACATTGATGACGAGAATTTGAGGGCTAATTCTACTAAAGAATGGGAGTATCATGTAAACAAGGTCGTGAGCTTAAGTGTCCAACTTAAGCCACAATGTGATTTTCTAGGAGTGCCAAAGATTTTCGATCATCCTATGGTGATATGCTTAATATGGAAGGGATTGTGGAGTGGAGTTGAAGAACAGACTTGAAGATCCAAGAAGTGCTATTAATTTTTGGCTTTTATGTAGGTCTTAGCCGAGACCATCTTTTAGCTTGCTTTTAATTTCTAGCTTAATTACTAATTTCCCTTTTAGCTTAATTACAAGGCCTTGTAATAAAATAGGATGACTAATCCGAGAACCATCTAGAAAGAGAAGCTTCCAACGTCTCCCAAGGAGGTAATTGATGAACTAGATAGTTCATGCACTTATCTACATGAAAGACACAAAAGGTTGGCCTAGAGAACGTGAAAGGTTGGTCAAGCATCTTCCCATTCGGCCGAGATACATGGATGACACAAAAGGGTGGCCTAGAGAACATGCATGGTTGGTCGAGCATCTCCCCTCTTCGGCCAAGATACATGTTTGTCTCTTTCTTGTTTTCTCTTCTAGAAGGTCTAGACCTAGTATAAATAGGAGATGTAATTGATGTAAGGGGATATTGAAGTTTGATGAAATATATTTGAGTTTACTTAAACTTGATATGTTTTCAACTTTTGTGTTGTTATATTAGTCGGACCTTTTGTGGTCCAACCTTTGGTCCCTTTGTGGTCCAAACACCGGTCCTTTTGTGGGCCACCCCTTAGTCCTTTTGTGGTCCAAACCCTCGGTGTAAGTTTAGTTAGAACTTTTATGATATAACTATACCCAAGACTTCGTGCCCCATTCTTGTCCAAACTGCCTAATTCCTTGCACCCCAATACACTTCAACACTCCCCCAACTCACACCCAAAAGGTCGTCAACCGACTCCTCCCACAAACACCCAAAACCCCAACCAATTCCCCACCTTCCCGATCGCACCCCTATTCCGCCAACCTTACTATCCTGACCAGTATCTACCATCTTACTACCACCCAACCACCAAATACCAGCCACCAATATAACCTACAACATGTCTAGTTTATCCCCTCCAATGCCTTTTCCCAACACCCTCCAAATTCACCCGCACACCCCCCACAAAACACACACTGCCTAAAAACCCGTCAATCTCCATTTGACCCTCTTTTTCGTATCCACCCGGTCCCAATCCAACTCCGACCCATCCTTACATACATCACAAGCTTAGATTTTAAGTTGTTACTTTTGATTAAGTTATGATCCTTGATTTTCTTAAGTATTCTTAAGTTCTTCTAGATTAAAGTGATCATTTGGTAAGGTAATCCATGAAGAAGTTGATATAAAACTCTATAGTGATAATCATAGTTGTTGTCTTGGTTGTTGAATGGTTGTAGTGAAGCCTTGAGGTAACTATGGCTAGATTTCATGGGATATGATTGTTGTAATCTTGTGAAAATTGTGGTTAATGTAAAGGAAGATGAGAATAGCTTAAGTTGCCATAAAAATAAGATGGAATAAAGTGTGCATGCTATGTGTTTTACGGAATGTCACAACGACAAGTTCTTGAAACTCTTGAATGGATTTTGACATGAATTGTCCTTATTACTTAGGTCGCTGATTGTAGTATATGTGCGGAGACATAGAAGATGTATTGATCGTCAACAAGGTACGTTAAGGCTCTTTACTTGATTCTTTTGGCATGATCTACAAATAAGTGTAACTATAAGGACGTCCCTTCAAAAGAAACTCTATTCTCAATATATAAGCTTGTGAATACCTTTGTTTCATACTGTTATAGATTATAAGTCTTATCATTATGTTTCGGGAGCATTTCCCAACTTGATAGTAACTTGAATCTTAGGCCTTCTTATGGCTTTTGTTGATTCTTAACACATGGATATAGACACAGCTACATAAAAATAATCGAAGGGTAACGACCCTGAGTCACTCCAATTAGATTCATAAGGCCCTTCAGAGTCATTTCATGTATTATATATATATATATATGTATCTATTTCACGACACTGCTCCACGCTATAGTTGGCCAGGTAGGCACTATATGTGCACACCACTGTAATTGGGAAGTTTATGATGATGATAGCCCTAAAGAGCAGCTTAATGATGATGAGATAGCCCAGATGTGTGGCATATATATACATATATACATATATAAAGAGTTTTAAAGCAAAGCATGCATATCCCTTGCCCACAAAGGCACTCAGAGTACATGTTGATTCTCTATGACTCCATTTACAATTTCACACTCAATTGTAGTTTCAGTTTTATGCCTCATGTATAGTATTATATTTGTTTACAATTTTAGCCTTACATATTCAGTGCATCTTTCATACTGACGACCCCTTGCTGGGGCACTAAATTTCATGCCCGCAGGTACATATAGAGATTTATATGATACCTCACAGTAGGTGACTCGACTCAACTGAAGGTTGTCATAATCCTTTTTTCGAAAGTTGTCTAGTGAGCAGATAGGTATGGTGGTTGCTTATATGTACATATTTGGGTATGGCGAGGCTGTGTCCCGACCAGATATTATATATGGACTATCTAGAGGCATGTAGACATCCAACTTGTATATAGTAGTTTTGGGTGGCCTTCTCAATGGACCTGTTGTGTTAATATCAGCCTTGTTGTATATATATATGTAAGTTGGGCCTTTTATGCATGCAGGTAATGGTGTCTTTGATCAGGTAATCACTCATTAGAGGCTTTGGCGGCCCCTATATTGTTGGGTATGTTACAGGTATCAGGAGTGGTACTCTCGGGCTCTTGGGCACTCAAGATTGTTGATGATCATTTTGGCCAACTGTCAACACCACAACAACTTTCACCCATATCCAGCCCCTACTCCACATATTCTTCACCAAACAACCTAGCTAGAACTTAGATAAACTTAAATACATGAAGAAGGGAGGATTTTCTCTCCTAAATCAGATCTTTAGGGATGAAACAATGGAAATAGCTTGCCTTGGATGACCATCAATTTCCTTCGTTTTAGATCCTTCAAGATGGTACATGGGTCTTTAACTTGAATTGAAAGAAGAAGAAGAAGAGTAGTGACTGCTTCTTAAGGGTTTTGGAGTTGATTAGTTTGGGAGAATTTCATGGATCCTTTTATTTTTTACTACTTGGAAGTAATTGGTAGAGATGAAGAGGATCAGCCCCTTAAAAGGGCCCTCTTTTCTGACCTACACATCTTTTTTTGTTTAATTTGGGCCTTTCCTTTTAGCAAGTAGGTGACACACCTACTTGTCATCTACTTGCTTAATTAATGGGTTTCACATGCTTCCTTAATCATTTAGACACGTGTCTCATCCTCATTTAATAATCATGATATGTGTTAAGTCACTCAAGATTGTTGAATTGGTAAGCAAGTAGCTCAAGCAAGTATGACGGGTAAAGCAGGCAACTCAATGTTATGTATCCAAAATCTCATTTAATTTTTGAAGTCTCATTCACCTTAACTTGTTTAAGACATCGATAAACCTTTCTAAACCTTGTAGAGGGATTTCATCCTTCTGAGTTTATGTTAGATTTCTTATAAGGACAATGACGTATGAAGTACGAGGTGTAACATCCTTCCCCCTTACAAACATTGATCCTCGAATGTCGTACACAAGTATAGAAATAATCTTTATGTTTTTCTGAAAATTTCGACGGAGTTTCTCCTATAAATGGGACCATCTAAACCCCTATAAACATGCAGAAGATATCCAAACATGCCTCGTCAGGCTATATATCACAAAATACATAAGATTGGACCTCACATAGTCATCAAACGTCAATTATAACAATTTGGAATAGAACTCACCTTATGTGATATATGTATGGAGAGGTAAGTTGGTCTGAGTTTGGCGGGGAATGAGTTGACGCAAAGACGTACTTGAAAATAGGTTCTCGGTTGATTGGTTTTTAGCCGGGTAATGGGTATTAAGTGGTTATTTCAGGTGGATTCAGGGGGAGTTGGATTTAGGTGTTTAGGGAGGTTGTCCCGGGGGTTTTGTGGGAGATTGTGGTGGCAGGACTTTGGTGTTTTAGGGTGCTAAGGTCTCGGAAACTAACCGAAATAGTGAGATCTCGATAAAGGTAGTTTTAGGGAATGGCTTGGTGTTGTCGGGTTTGGATGGGAAGTTATGCTTGGCTTCAGGTGTCGGCCTTTATTATGAGTGTTTAGGAGGTATTGTGAGAGGTGATGATGATCAGTATATCGTAGGTTGGGTTTGGGTGGCTCATGAGTAGCAAGATACTAGCTCGGGTGAAGAATGGACGACTTCGTGAAGTGATGGTACAATCAATATGGCTTGGATAATGATAAGAGGTTTTTAATACCCGAGTTGACACCAAGATAAGGGTGACAAAATTAACAAGGTCTAGACCGGGGTTGCTAAGTAAAATACCGAATACTAACAAAGTAAGGTTGGCCAAAAATGTTAATATAGACCCTAGGATTGGGTTTGGTTGGGTCACATAGTTCCAACGTCCACTCGTACCAAAGGGGGTTCCTTAAGCTTTGACTTAGTTAAGTCACACAGTCCTAACCAAGCTTACATCGAAGGGGAACCTTAGCTTGCGTTTAACTAGGTCACATAATCCTAGCTTCAATTTGCACTAAGGGGTTTTGCTTACACAAGAACAAAAGGTCCTCCCAGAGAACCAACTTAGAATATCAATTCCAGATTGAAAGACTTAGCAAATATGAGTAAACACACAAGTTTTATATTCAAAAAACACTCCATTTTACATTGGCCTAAGGCCTCTATTTATAGTACAAAATAGACTATTCTAGAAAGCAAATGAAAAGACAGAAATTAACACCTAGTGTGAACACATTTGGATTGACTTGGTGACCAAGGGAGTTCGGCCACCTCTTCTTATTCTCTAGGACAATATTGAGGTTTCCCATGTAACCATATTCATGAATTTGTTCGCTCATAAACTCTTCCAACAACCTCATCTTCTTGAAATGTTTAGGAAGCTTCTATTCTTGGTATTTGTTTTGATGATCATTTTGGCCAACTCCTCTTCCCTTGGACGACTTAAAGTCTTCAATATAGCTAACTTCATGAACTTGTTAGTTCATAAAGTCTCTCCTTGAATTCCCCATCTTCTAGATGTCCCTTGTTCTTGCCATCTTGTCCTCCAACTCACGGCCTAGTCATCCCTTTGGAAGACTTTTTGGTCTAGTCACCTTATTGGAAGGCTCTCGGCCTTGTCACCCTTTGCATGGCTTATTAATTGTGTCCTAAGGTAGTTATTACATGGCATACTATGTCCTAAGCTAATAGCTAAGATAGTAAGTAAAATATAAGCTAAAAGAAAATCATGGTCTCGGCCAAGACCAAACAAGAAGGCCAAAAATACAAGACTTTTAAAATCTTCATGTCACAACTCCAACTCCATTGCATTTTCCATGCCATGTTAGGCATAAAAGTGTAGAATGACCTACCATTGTTGGCACTCTTAGCAAAGCTCTTCTCGACTTATGTTGGGAGTTTAAGTTCACGGGCTGATTTACATCAATATCCCCTTCTTTGGAAGAATTTCCCCTCAAATTTGTGCCATTTAAATGTGGTAAAAACATTTCCACCATTCGGAAGGTTTATCTTGTGGACGCCTTCCTTGAAATTTTCCAAATAAGAATCCGAGTATAAGACAAACGGCTTGGACTTGATATGTTGTCCTTGTTGTGCTACGATTACCCTAGAGTATAATCCCTTACCACGGCACAATATATCATTCATTTTTGTGCTAGAGCAAAGGATGGTACCTACTCTAGTTTCATGTTTTATGTCCCATGGCCTTTCTCGGCTGGGCACGGTTAGAACCGGGGCTTCACAAATCTTCCTTCTTAAAGCTTCAAAGACTCTTGTTTCTCCTTGGAACCATTTTATAGGGGAATCACGGGCACAACAATTTCATATGACATGATGAGGATAAGAAGCCGGATCTAAGTAACCATTCACCACAACGAAATTTGTAGGCTCAGAACAACTTTGGATGCATTCCACCTTGGGTTGGTTAGCACTTACATCCTTGGGAGATGTCAAATATCGCAATAATGGATGTGATACCTCATGTAAGGGCGAGTTTGAGATGTCACACCATCCAAACACCATCACAAACCATTTGTTCACACCAAACACAATCCCGAGGGTCATATTCCATGCGTCTTCTTCCCGGGTTCCCATTCAAAGGTAGCCACCTTTAAATTCTATCTTGGTGACCAATTTGGCTCCACTCAACTTATTAAAAGGGTATCTCAGCCTTGGCATAAGAATTGTGTTCCCTATGAGAAAGTTGTTGACCTCTAGGTTTTCAACACACGTGTGCCAAGTTTCACCTTCTCTTGACTCCATCAAGCTCGTGGCCTCGTCCGGATTGCGTTCGTAGGCTTGAGGGTTGGGTAATGAACTTCTTGTAAACAAACCAAGAGAGTGTTAACTACTTTCCATCGATGATATCCCGGTTGCAAGAACATCCACACATACATTTTCAAGAGGTTTCTTCACGGATTCCCTTGGATTTGCATCTCCCCTCGTGTCTACTCCAAGACCTTCCTCACATACCAATGAGTCCATAGGACTCCAATTCTTTGATTCCTCCTCCATCCTCCATGCATCAAGTGAGAGATCTTTGGCTTTACATTTCATCGCACTTCGGATTCTCATGGCCTTCACCTCACTAAGTGACATTCGCAACAACCATATTTTTATGTCATTACTCCAAAGAGAATAGTTATTTCTCTCTCTATTATGTTGTACCTTTCGATCAAGTTGCCATTGTTTTCCCAATAAAATATGACACGCATCCATGGGGAGAATGTCATACCATATTTTATATTCATTTGTTCCAATCCGAAAGATAACAAGAGTTTGTCTTATGATTCTTAGATTTTCTTCTTAGCTCCCCTATTAGAGAGTGTACGAATTAGGATGCTTGTGTGTGAGTAGTTCTAGCTTGTCAACCATTTACACGGAGGCCAAGTTGACACCACTTCTTTCATCAATAATCATGTTACAGACTCTATCTTTTACTTTACATCATGTGTAAAATAGTTGAACCCTTTGAGTCTCCTCATGTGTTTCAAGTTGATCCTCCAACACATGTTGGAGTACTAATCTTCGCGCCTTGGGATGTTTTTCACAACTTCGTATTTAATATCACAGAATGATCCGAAAGTTCCTTTCTTATGGCCTGAGTACGTTTGGCCAAAATGTCACATGCGATCCTCCAATACTTTTGTTTTGAGTAAGCCATAGCGTTGATGCGTGGGATGGGAACGCTTGGATTTGATACCAATTTTTTGTAAGTATGGAGGGCTAAGTGAGGGTAAGTTGGTCTGAGTTTGGCAGGGAACAAGTTGACGCAAAAATGTACTTGAAAGTAGGTTCTCGGTTGGTTGGTTTTCAGCCGGGCAGTGGGTATTTGGTGGCTGTTTCGGGTGGAAATAAGGGGAGTTGGATTTAGGCGTTTAGGGAGGTTTTCCTTGGGGTGTTGCGGGATATTTTGGCGGCAGGAATTTGGTGTTTTAAGGGTGGTAAGGTCTCAGAAATGAACCGAAATAGTGAGGTCTCGGTAAAGGTAGTTTTAGGGAATGGCTTGGTGTTGTCGGGTTTGGATGGGAAGATATGCTTGGCTTCGGGTGTTGGCCTTTATTGTGAGTGTTTAAGAGGTTTTGTGATAGATGAGGATGATCTGTATATGGTGTGTTGGGTTTGTATGACCAACGAGTTGCAATATGCATGCTCGGGTGAAGAATGGATGACTTGGTAAAGTGATGGTACGGTCGATATGGCTTGGATAATGACAAGGGGTTTTTAGTGGCCGAGCCTACACCAATATGAGGGTGACCAATTTTACAAGGACTAGACCAGAGTTTCTAAGTACAATCCCAAATACTAACCAAGTAAGGTTGGCCAAAAACTTTAAGATATACCCTAGGTTTGGGTTTGGTTGGGTCACACAGTCTCAACGTCCACTCGTACCAAAAGGGGTTCCTTAAGCTTGGACGTAGTTAAATCACACAGTCTTAACCAAGATTACACTAAAGGGGAACCTTAGCTTGGGTTTAACTAGGTCACACAGTCCTAGCTTCAACTTGCACCTAGGGGTTTGGCTTACACAAGAACCAAAGGTCCTCCCGGAGAACCAACTTAGAATATCAATTCCAGATTGAAAGATTTAGCAAATATGAGTAAGCACACAAGTTTTACATACAACAAACTCTCCATTTTAAATTGGCCTAAGGCCTCTATTCATAGTACAAAATAGACTATTCTAGAAAGCAAATAAAAAGACACAAACTAACACCTAGTGTGAACGCATTTGGATTGACTTGGTGACCAAGGGAGTTTGACCACCTCTTCCTCTTCTCTAGGCCAAGATTGAGGTTTCCCGTGTAACCATATTCATGAATTTGTTAGCTCATAAATTCTTCCAAAACCTCATCTTTGTTAAAAGTTTTGGAAGCTTCGATTCTTGGTATTTGTTTTGATGATCATTTCGGCCAACTCCTCTCCCCTTGGACGACGTGAAATCTTCAATATATCTAACTTCATGAACTTGTTAGTTCATAAAGTCTCTCCTTGAATTTTATCTTCTAGATGTCCCTTGTCCTTGTCATCTTGTCCTCCAACTCAAGGCCTAGTCATCCCTTTGGAAGACTTTTTGGTCTAGTCACCTTATTGGAAGGCTCTCGGCCTTGTCACCCTTTACATGGCTTATAAATTGTGTCCTAAGGTAGTTATTACGTGGCATACTATGTCCTAAGCTAGTAGCTAAGCTAGTAAGTAAAAGATAAGCTAAAAGAAAAGCATGGTCTCGGCCAAGACCAAACAAGAAGGCCGAAATTACAAGACTTTTAAAATCTTCATGTCACAACTCCAACTCCATTCAATTTTCCATGCCATGTTAGGCATATAAGTGTAGAATGACGTGCTATTGTTTGCACTCTTGGCAATTATTTTCTAGATTTATGTTGGGAGTTTATGTTCGCAGGCAGATTTGCATCTTTATGCTTCTCTCAGAACCTCAGCATTGGCCTAAAATAGGTAAGGATATTTGTGATTCATCTCCTCTTCCACCTCCCATTTCATATATTCTACATTCTTATTCCTCTATAGAACATTCACAGAGGCTACTTCTTTAGTCCTCAACTTGCGGACTTGACGATCTAGGATAGCAATAGAAACCTATTCGTATGATCAGTCCTCTATAACTTAAACATCATCAACCAGTATGATCCAAGAGGGATCTATAACACACTTACTTAACATAGAAACATGGAAGACTGGATGAACAAACTCTAACTCTGGAGGCATGTCTGACCCGTAATCCACTTGTCATATTCATTGAGTTATACGATATGGCCCAATGTACCTCGATTTGAGCTTTTATTTCCTCCTAAATCTCATAACTCCCTTCATAGGTGAAATATTTAAGAATACCCTATCATCAACCTAAAATTCTAAGTCTCATCATCGCACATCTGAATATGACTTCTGGCGACTCTGAGCAGTCAACAATTGCTCTTGAATGAGCTTCACCTGCTCTACTGCTTGATGCACCAAATCAAGTCTGAATAATTATGATTTACCTACCTCGAACCACCTGATTGGAGATCTACATCTTCGGTCGTACAAAGCCTCATATGAAGCCATTTTGATGCTAGCATAGTAACTATTGTTGTTTGCAAACTCAATAAGAGGAAGATGTTGGTCCCAAGATCCTTTGAACTCCAAAATACAAGCTCGTAACATATCTTTGAGTGTATGAATCATACACTCGACCTTCCCATCTGTCTATGGGTGAAAAGTTATGCTAAGATTAACCTAAGTGCCAATATCTTTATGAAATGATCTCCAAAAGTTAGTTGTGAACTGAGCACTTCTATAGGATATAATAGAAATAGGGACACCATGAACATAAATAATTTCCCTTATGTACAACTTCGCGTAGTCCTCGTTTGTGTAGTTAGTTCTGGCCGGCAAGAAATGAGATGATTTGGTCAGCCTATCAATAATCACCAAAATAGAGTCAAACTTATAATAAGAGTGAGGTAACCCTGTAATAAAATCCATGTTAATCATTTCCTATTTCCACATTGGAATTTTAATATTTTGTGTCAATCCACCGCGTTTCTAGTGCTCTATATTTACCTATTGACAATAAAGACACTGGTCTATGAATTCTGCAATGTTCTTCTTCATATCATTCCACCAATACATTTTCTTAATATCATGGTACATCTTAGGAGATCTGGGATGAATAGAATATCGCGAGCAATGGACGTTTGTCTCAATCCACCGCGTTTCTAGTGCTCTATCTATACCTATTGACAATAAAGACACTGGGCTATGAATTTTGCAATGTTCTTCTTCATATTGTTCCACCAATACATTTCCTTAATATGATTGTATATCTTAGTAGATCCAGGATGAATAGAATATCACGAGCAATTGACTTCTATCATAATCTTGTTCCATAGTCCTGCTACATTGGGAACACACAATCGACCCTAGTATCTGAGGACTCCATTCTCATCAATTTTAAAAGTTTTGGTCTTCTTTTGCTTACATCTTCACAGATTTTCCCTAAATTGGGATCTTCCCACTGATACATCTTAACTTCCTATATAAGGGAGGATTCTGCTGCCTTCTGAATCATAAGACCACAATCATCCGAATCTGACACTCGGACCCCCCAAATAGCTATCTAATGAAGTTCTTTAATCAACTCTTTGTTATCAGCCCGCACATGTGCCATATGACCCATATACTTGTGACTAAGCATTCGCTATAATGTTAGCCTTACCTGGGTGATATAGGATGTCCATATCATAATCCTTTAGCAATTCAAGCCATCTTCATTGTCTTAAGTTCAACTCCCTTTGCTTAAATATGTATTGGAGACTCTTATGATCCGTGAAGATGTCTACATGAACATCATACAAGTAATGTCGCCAAATCTGTAAGGCATTAACCACTGCCGCCAACTCCAAGTCATGCATTGGATAGTTCTTTTCATATTTCCTCAATTTCCTTGAAGTATAGGCTATTACCTTACCATATTTCATCAATACACATCCCAAGCTTGTCCTCGAGGCATCACAATACACCGTATAACCCTCTATACCCTCTAGAAGTGTAAGACTAGTACCGACGTTAATCTATCCTTAAACTCTTGGAAGCTCTTCTTGCAAGCATTAGACCATTTAAGCTTTCTACGTTAACTTTGTCATAGGGGATGATATGGAAGAAAACCCCTCTACAAACCTTCTGTATTAGCCAACTAAGACGAAGAAACTACGGACCTCTGATGGAGTCCTAGGACTTGGCCAATAATTTACCACTTCTATCTTTTGAGTATCAACTCTAATTCCCTCATCTGACACTAAATAGATAATAAATGCCACTGAACACAACCAGAATCCACATGTGGAAAACATAGCGTACAACTCACAATTCTGAAACAACTGCAATATAATTCGTAAGTGATTCGCATGTTCTGGCTCCGAGCGGGAATAAACCCAAATGTCATCTATGAACATTATCACAAACACATATAGAAATGGGCGAAACACTCTATTCATTACATCCATAAATGTTGTTAGCGCGTTCGTAGCCCAAATGACATTACTAGAAACTCAAAGTGCCCATACCTCATTCTAAAAGTCATTTTTTGGAATGTCTTTCTCTTTTACTCTCATCTGATCGTACCCCGACCATAAGTCAATATTTGAGAAGCATTTGGCACCTTGCAATTGATAAAATAAATCATTTATTCATGGAAAGGGTTACTTATTCTTATAGTAACCTTGTTCAGATGCCTATAATCGATACACATCCGTAATGATCCATATTTCTTCCGTACAAACAATACCAGCGCACCCCAAAGTAATATACTGGGCTTAATGAAGCCCTTCTCTAACAAATATTTCAATTGCTCCTTAAATGTTTTCAATTCAGATGGATCAATTCTATACGGAGGAATAGATATCGACTGAGTGTTTGTTAACACATCTATGCTAAACTTAATTTCCCTTTTAGGAGAAAGACTCGGAAGCTCATTTGGGAACACTTTAGGAAACTCATTAACCACCGAAACTGAATGAATAGTAGGTCGTTCAACATCATCATCTCTATCCCATACAAGATGGTATATACAACCCAAGAGATAATTTTCCTTGTCTTGAGATAGGATATAAATTTGCCCTTAGGCATTGCAGCATTACCTTTCTATTCTAGAACTGTTTCACCTGGGAACCGAAATCTAACAAACTTCATAAAGAAATCAACATTATCATAATATGATGCTAGCCAATCCATGCCCATAATAACATTAAAATCAACCATTTTTAATTCCACTAAGTCTGCTAGGGTCTGACGATTACAAACAATCACCACACATTTTCAATAGACTCTCATAGCAACTACTGACTCACCTATTGTGTGTATACCTTAAAGATTTAAGTAATAACTCGAGCCTCATACTAAACTTACAAGAAATAAGAGGAGTGGCATATGATAAAGTAGAACCTGAATCAATCAAAGCATAAACATCATGAGAAGAGATGAATAGTATACCTGTGATGTCGTCAGGTGAAGACTCTAGATCCTATCGACCCATCAAAGCATAGATGCAGTTCTAATTACCACCTAAACTAGATGCTCTTCCCCTACCTCCTAAGCTTGATGACTCAGATAGAATCCAGCTTTGAAAGCTGTGGGTAATGACACATTATTGATTGTTCAAGAGCAAAAGAGATGGAAGAGATCATAACATGTTTATAAAAAACTTACTAGTTCATTTGGAATTCGTTCGGGTGGATAACGATGATTTAGAAATTGAGTGTTTTATTATGGGACTAATTTTTTCATTTAGGGTCGGTGGCCTATGTTACATTGACTGAAGGACTTGTAGTATTCTAGAAAACCACCAACAAAGATTCTAGGGATTTCATTTTGGAAATGGATGTATGATGGTATTACCAGCTCGTATAGAAATTGCAAGTAAGATTGATGATAATTTTCGGATGACAACGATTTAGAAAATTCTAGCAGTTTGCATGGTTACTTGGTATGCATTGAGGAAGTACAATTGGTTACGAAAATTCTTCAGAGGGATTAGTCATTTTTCTATGAATTTGGCATGACAAAGTAATCAGTAGGTATGTTTATAGTATGGTGGTTTGGAAATTCGAGGGAAATTGGACTTGTGATGTATATTTATGTGTTCTAAGGTATCTTGGTGCATAGGACAATGTTGATATTGGTACAATTGTGATCAATCAAGGAAATTAAGCAGAGTTAGTTCTTACACTCGAGAATCAGCTGTGGGAGAAATTTCAGTTATGAAGGATTATGAATTTTGGGGTGTTGAGGTATGTTATAGCAGTTTTGATTGACTGAATGAATAAGCGGTGCTATCAATTTATTTTTTGCTGGTTGGGGCTCTCATGAGGTTATCAAGGGGATCCCTTGGTTACTTGTCGGTTTCTGTTCATTCCTTCTTTCTTTGGAGGATGAACATTATTTAATTGGTATCTGATGTAATGACTCGTCTGATATTTTTAGCTATAGACCCTTATTTGACTATTTTACCCTTCCTATGATCTTTATATGGGGATTGTGATATGAGGGGATAGGTGGCACGGATCCCAAGGTCCATTTATATGAGGTTCGGATGAAAAACCAAAAGTTTAGAAACTTAAACTTTGTTAGTTTGACTCAAGGTTAACATTTATCTAGATGGGTTCATTTCTAGGTTCCGTCACTTCTGGTAGTTTTGGAGGGTCCTTTATGACTTAGTCGAGTTATTGGTTCGCTTCCTAAGGAAACTGGATGTGTTTGTGGCTTTATTTGTGAAATTTGATTATTTGGTTTTCCCGAATGATTCTTTAGAAAAGTATGCCTTAGCTTAGTTATTTGTGAAATTCGAAGGTATGAGCGAATTCGTAGCACTGTTTACCATAGAAAAGCGTATTTGTTTTGTGTTTAGGATCTCGAGATTGTTTTGGGAGTTTGTTGGAAGGTTCTAGTTGTTGTTCATGACCTGGCGTCTTGTGTCCGCCATAGTGGCACTAGTGTCCACCACAGCGGCACCATTGTCCACTCTGGCATGTCTTCCTGGCGAGATGTTTTTCACAAGCGTAAAAATTAAATATTGTAGATTTTTGCCATGGCGGATGGTCTATATGTAGGGGCGAGTCAGCTCCTGCAGAGTCGAGTCCGACGTGGTGATGGGTGTGGTGTTAAGTGACCTCACCCCAGTGAGGGGTTTGTCCGTCGCAGTGGGTCTGCTCCAGTGGAGTCAATTCTGCTGGGGTGGAAGTACTGTTCAGGTGTCCTATAAATATTTTTAGATTAGATCTTTTTTCCCCAAATAGTAAACCCTCGAAACCAGTGCTACCTTGGATGAATTTCAGAGCTTTAGGTATATTTTTTACCTTGAGGTAATAGACCCTTTCATTTTTATGACTTAAGTGATGTTTATAAGCTATTTAATTGTGGTTTAGCATGATATTTAGTTGATGGGAAAATACCTTCATGTGTTTATGAGAATAAGAGAGTTACATGGTTGATTTTCAAAGAGGTTTATGGATTAAAGAGTGATATTATTGTAAATTAGAATTTGGTGATGATAAATAAACATGTTTTAAGCTCAATTTGATTATAGAACTTATTTTCAAAAGGGGAAAATTCTAGAGTTTCAAATTGGGGATTTTCAATTATTGTACAATTGGAGATTCAATTGTGTATATATTTACAATTAACTTAAGGATTTTATTACTTAGTATGTAATAAGGGTTTTTTAGTATTAAAGTTCGAGTCTTGGTGACGTGGGCCTGGGTTGGTATTTGAAAGTCTTGTTTGTATGGTCTTTATCTTTGTATGATATGAAATCTTTGTATTAACAAATAATATGTACATGGATAGACTTCGATTGAGTATGTTGTTGTTGTTAGATAGACTTCAACTATCATGAGGCATATCAAATGGACAAGGTAATCATCGAGGCTTTATTTGTTAGAGCTCATGTTTAGCAATGAGGTAGGCTACGGTCTAGTTTTTCAAGACTCTAACAGAAGTAAGTATTAGTTATAAATGTCGAGTGGTATTGGGCGTGTTTGGGGGTCCCACTCAGACGGTTGTGATGAATGGTTAAGTGGGTACCGGTGTTGAACAATGTTGATGGGTGATTTGGGGAATCAGCCTTAAGTTGATTCTGACTGTTTTTATGTGGGTTTGTCCCCATTATGTGGGCTTGTTTCCATATTTGATATTGTCATGTTATTCATCACACATGCGTTGATATAATATCTTGATTGTACCTAAATTATTGTAGTTGGACTATTTGATATGACATCCTGATTGTACTTGGATTATTGTGGTTGGACTATTTAATGTGATATCCTGATTGTACTTGGATTATTATTGTGAACTCTGAAAGCATGTGGTATTCATCTCCTATACTTTGTTACATCTCATACATTCTGATTTTTTACCTTATATTTTCATTTGCATTCATACACTTATGGTTTCGATGATATTGATATGAGAGTGGTATTAAATTGTTGTGGATCCAAGAGACCGGGAAGGCAAGGTACTTATGAGATTTTGGCAACATTGAGATAATGATACTATAGATGGATTGGGTTGCACGCCGCAATAGATATGATATGCGGGGATCGGGGTTACATGCCTGCAACATATATTAATACAACCAAGGGTTAGGCTCTATCGAGCAAGTGTTTCAGAGTGTATATGGACTTTACGGGTCCCCCATACATGTGCATCTCATAGAATTTGAGTGCATGTATATTGGGTAAAGAAAAGATACCTAGAACATGAATTGCATTCATATCATACACATCTCATTGCATTGATTATTTATTGATTGGTAATGTGAATTGGTTGCCATGACTGGGCTTGTGTCTATGGATACCTGGATAACTGAATATGTGAACACTTGGATAAATATTGAATTGGTTGCCATGTGTGGCTTAATTTATTATGCATGGGTTTTGTGGTTATAATTTGAGAGTCTAAGACTTTGATGTCTACTACTACTATGGTCGGAAGTGTAAATATGTCAGGACTATTGTCTAGATCTAGGGAAAATATATGCATTGTGTGTTGTTTGTTAATTGACTGTGTGATTGGATACCGGGTCTAGTAAGGAACCTGCGATCAGTGTTGTTACTATAAAGGTAGATGTTGAATGACATATGTGTGTCATACTATAACTGTATAGATACTAACTAAATCTAAAGCTAAGAAATATAAAGGAGTTAATGTTTTCATGGTTAGCCTAAGTATAATACTCTTGAAATGCGTTCTAAAAAGGTTGTTGTGATCTAAATAGTGACTTGTTTATTGATGTGTTAAGGTTAGGTAAGTGGGGTTAATCTTGAATATGACTTGGACAAGAGAATACTAGTCATGACTACTATGATAGTAAGGTCCCTGTATATGTGAATGGACTGATTGCACTTGACTGTTAATGGAACCTTATGTGAACATTGTGACTACTTGAATCAGTGTATTGATATATGTACAACATGACTTATATGGGCTAATTAACTATCTAGTATATGCTTATCTGGTGTCAACTTGACATTTATCTTTGTTACATATATTCCGTTATTGTCGGCCTATGATGTCTATGGGGGTACATTGTGTACTCATGCTACACTTGATGCATTCTTTTGGATGTAGATAAAGTTCTTATACCAGTTCTGGAGTTTGAGTTAAGTTTGAGTTGGGGGACTTTCAATATTCAGGATGAGAATGCTACCTTCGGACATGCCTTGGATGCTCATATCTCTTCATTTCCTTTTATTTATTTGAGAGACACGTTCGTACATTTGGACTATGTTGTTAGGCGTGTGGCCTATGTTGTTAGGCGTGTGGCCTATGTTGTCCATATTTTTAGACTTTTTATTCAGTTTAGAGCTCTTGTATTATTGACCATGTCTATAGGGGTTGTATTATGTTTCTCATATTTATGTTCTGCATTTCATACTTGATCGACAGTTTATTTAGGTACCTATTATCTTTACACATTTCTTCTCGTATCATGTTAAATGAGTAGGGAGTGGTTCGCCTAATGATGGAGAAAGTGTAGGTGCCACCACGATTCCTAAAAGGATTCGTGACATCTGGATCGTCAGGTTCGCAAGTTGAGGACTAAGGAAGTTGCCTTAGTGAAAGTGTTGTGGAGAAGTCAGAAAGTTGAGGAGGCTACGTGGGAAGCTGCAGAGGACATGAAGTACAGATATCCGCACTAATTTGAGGAGCAAGCAGAAAGTGTAGAAGGTAAATGCCTTCAGTATTCATGTCATGTCCCACGTATATCCATGTCTCATGTATTCATTACTCATGTCTCATGTCCCCATGTTCATGTCTTCATGTACTGATGTCATTCAGTCCCTATGTTCCAAGTCATGTTTCTTTATGTTCTTGTACTCATGCCATGTTCAGTCTCATTCTTAACAATGATTCATCATTCGAGGACGAATGATCTCAAGGGAGAGATATTGTAATACCTTGTACCTTTAAACTAAGCCATATTCATGATTTAGGAGATTAGGAAACTGAGATAGGAGTATGAAGCCAAAATCCATTTCAGTTCAGTGATTCAGAAAATGTATGCCAGGACTTATACGGACCGTACAAAACTATACAGGCCGTATACTTGCACCATACAATGACCGTCGAAAACCAATGGAATACGATGGCTTATACGTCCGTACGTTTTGACCGTAGAAAGACCCCAGACTTTTGATGCTTGCTAGAAATTTCAACACAATGATGTTCAATTTATACGGATAGTACAATTATGTAAGGACCTTACTTTCTGATGTACAAGTTGTACGGACCGTACAATAAGGTCGTAGAATCTTCGACGACTGAATAGTATATATTCACGATTTTCAATCTTTTTCATCCTTTTCAAGCCCTAGCACGAATGTTCTCTCTTCCCATCATTCTGATACACCAAGGTAAGCCTATTCCAAGTACTCTAAGTGGATTCTAACATATATACATGAATTCTAAGTAGAAATTCATTATTTCTAACCTAGGGTTTTCAAGAAACCCAACTCAAGAAATTAAAGTTCAGGCTTTGGGAATTCTTCATCAAGTTAAGATTCTTAATACAAGGTTAGGAGAGAATAATGTATGTACAGCTTCTATCCACATATGGTAACATCATTGTTATTCCCCACACCACTATTTATCCATACAACCCGAATTCTCTCAGACTTAGGGTTTGCTCTAATTCATGATGACCCTATATACATGTAAAACTATATATACCATACTTATATCATGTTTTCATTAATTGTATTCATGATAAGCCTGTCTGTAATCCATGAACACATGTTTTGAATTCCCTGAGTTCTTAAATAAAAGTCATGAATCATACTCAATCCATGAAATTATATACATGTTTTCATACTAGTTATATTATGAAATTATATTCATGTTCAATTACATTTACAATTCAGGTATACAAGTTATATTGATTAAATTCATGTGCTTAAAAGCCAACTATGCCATGTTCATGTATTGGGAGTTGCACAAATTACTGAGAAGGTTTAATAACTGAAACTACGTATGTCAATGTAGGATAAGGATCGATCCGCCCAGTTAGGACGATTCCTTCATGTTACTGTCACTATCCCTTTTAGAAATCGTGGTGGCACCTACACATTCTCACCGGTAGGCTAACCACTTCCCATTTAAATAATACAAAAATATGTAAGAAATGCGGAATTAACAAATACTTAATAAATTTGTCTATCATAATACAAAAGCAGAAATAAGTCTGAGAATCATAAGTACATAGATCTGGTCAATAATACAAGAGCTCTAACTGTCAATACATAAACCAAATGAAATGGAATATAGTCTAAAAGTCTGAAACATGTCTCTCGAAATAAAAGTAAAACACAAGATAAGAGATAAGAGTATCCAAGACATGCAAGAAGGTAGCATCCTCACCCTGAATACTGATGATCAACCGGTTCGGACTCAAACTAGAGGTCTCGAACTGGTAGAAGGATATGTATCTTCATGCAAAAGGGCAGCAAGTGTAGTATGAGTAGACAACATACCCCCATAGGCATCATAGGCCGACAACGATGGAAGATACGTAAAAAGAGATAAATATCAGGTTGACACCAAATAATCCTATACTAAACAGTTCAACAACCCAAATAAGTCACATTGTCCACATAATAGTACAATGAATCAACAATCACTTTGTTTGTACAAGATTTCATAATCATATAAGTTACCCCAATTTAGAATAGTTCAATGACAATATGTCAAGTATCAAAATAATCAATTAACAACCATTCTTCATCAAAGAATTCAACCAAGTCATCAATAACCAATCCAACACTTGATCCATCAATAGATAATCAATGAAATGATGAATGTATGATATGAATGCAATGCATATTCCATATGCCTTTCTCCTCCAGTATACAAGTATTAGGGGTCCCGCAAAGTCTATATACTACTCTAGAATTTCTCAACGGAGCCCAGCTCTTGGCTGAATAATAACTGTTGCAGACATGCAACCCGTTCCTCCGCGTATCATCATCATTTCAATATTGTCAATAATCTCATAAGTATCCTTACATTCCTGGTCTCTTGGACCCATAACATTTCCATAGAACTCTCATATCAATATCATCAGAACCATGAGTGTATGAATGCAAATGACAATACAAGGCAAGAAATCAGAATGTATGAGATGCAACTAAGTATAAGAGATGAATTTCAAATGCTTTCAGAGTTCAATAACATGTAATCCAAGTATAATCATGATATTATATCGAAGCACGTGTGATGAATAAACACAATAATATCAAATATGGCAACGGGCCTACATAATGGCGACAAGCATAATCAACAACAGTCAGAATCAGCTTAAGGTTGATTCCCCAAATCACCCATCATCACAATTCAACACTGGTACCCACCAAATAATTCCTCATAACCGCTTGAGTGGGACTTCCAAACAAGCCCAATACCCTCAACATTTATAACTGATTACGTACTTCTATTGGAGTCTAATAAGAATAAAATGTAGTTACCCAAGAGCCGAGCAGGTGCCACATGCAATCAACTCTTTGCGCTGGCCTTGCCCTTTTGGAGAGCCTCGTAGTAATTGTGGTCTAACACTCATAGACTATACGTTAATATAAAGTTAACACACAATTCAAGGACTTAGTCCTTAATCAAACCAAGAGACACCTAAAACCCAACCACGAGCCCACGGTTCCAAAATCCAAATTTTATTACTTACAAAAAATCATTACATACTAAATAAACATATCCTAGAATTAATTAGAAGTCTAAGCTCAATTGAACCCTTAATTGCAAGATTGAACAAAATCTCCAATTCAGAACCCTATAATTTCCCCCAAACTGAAAAGGGTTTCCATTCAAATTAACCACAACCATATGATCATCTATCATAAATAAATACTCCTTCACAATATTAAGATAAACTAACTCATATTACACCCTTAAATTAAAGATTTAAGCCTCTTATTCTACCATGAAAGCTTAAGAACCTATCCTCCCAAAATAAGGATTAAACTAAGATTAGGAACCTCAAAAACAAGGAATGAAATCAACAAGGGTGAAGAATTTACCTCCCAAGAAGAACATAAGCACAACTTCTGAATTTTCCCCTTAGTAAGCTAAAATACTGAGATAAGATATTTCGGGAAAGTGATTTCGAGCTAGGGATTTCGAGAGGTTTCTTGAAACAATGATTACGCTCCTACTGAATCGACTCTGCAGGTGTGGTATTGCTCTAGTGGAAAGGGAGCTTGCTAAGACACATGCACTTGACACCTTGCCTCAGTGTAGAAGTGGAAACCATCCACAGAGGCACCTCCTTCTCTGTGAGGAAATATCTGCAGGGGTGTAAACTCAACAAATACTCAAGCGGAGATGCCTCTGGAATGGTTTCAACTTCTACGCTGGACCTGAGGATTCGTTGAGTTTTTTCCCCTGCGGATATTTCCTCACAGAGGCAGAGACACATTTGTGAATGGTTTCCACTTCTGTGCTAAGGTGAGATGTCAAGTGATTGCACCTCAGTGAGCTCCCTTTTCGTTAGATCAAGACCACGCCTGCATAATCAATTCCGCAGGAGCGGAATCGCTATTTCAAGAAACCTATTAAATGTCCTAACTCAAAATTACTTTCCTGAAATATCTCATCTCGGTTCTAGCTATTTCTAAGGGGGAATTCTTGAAGGTTGTGACTAAATTCTTCATTAGAGGTAAAATTCTTTACCCTTTATGAATTATTTCATATTTTAAGGTCTCTATTCTTGGTATGGACTATAATTTAAAGAAACTGAGTTATATCCTTAATGTTAGAATAAGTGAGGATGAACTTTGATTTAAGGGTGTAATATGAGTTAGTTTATCTTTATATTGTAAATAAGTATATATTTATGATAGAGGATCATATTGTAGTGTTTTAATTTGAATGGGGAAACCTTTTTCAATTTGGGGAAAATTCTAGGGTTTAGAATTGGGGATTCTGTTCAAACATGCAATTAAAGGTTTATTTGAGCTTAGATCTCTAATTAATTCTATGAGGTGACTATTTAGTAGGTAGTTATGCTTTGTATGTAATAAAGTTTGGATTTTAACATCGTAGGCCCGGGGTTGGTTTTACGTGGCTTTTGGTATGCTTAAGGACTAAGTACTTGTATTGTGTGTTAGAATTATATTAATGTGTAGTCCATGTGTATTAGAATATGATTATTATGAGGTGCTCCAAAAGGGCAAGGCCAGTGCTGATAATTGATTGCACGTAGCACCTGCTCGGCTGTGAGGTAGGCTACGATTTATTCATATTAGACTCCAATAGAAGTATGTAATCAGTTATAAATATGAAGGGGTATTGGGCATGTTTAGGGGTCCACTAAAGCAGTTTTGATGAATGCTTAGGTGGGTATTGGTGTTGAAATTATGATGGGTGATTTGGAGAATCAACCTTATGTTGATTCCGACTATTATTGATTGGGCTCATCGCTATATTTGCTATTGTTGTGTTTATTCATCAAGCATTATTTAATATGAGATCCTGATTGTACTTGGATTACGTGTTACACCCCGTAGTTTTGCATCGCACTGTGACGTCAATGGATATCAAAGTCCCGAGAAGAGATACAACCCTACGGAAGCATAATGAAGTTTTACAGGTTGGTTATGAAGGTACTAGAGTGTTTGGTTGTTAAACGGATCGAAATAAGTATGTTTCGACAAAAAATGGAAACTAGCTAACTTGGCGGGATAGATGATGGATCGTCAAATACCCAGCCTGAGCCATCAATTATCCATGAAGTTTGACGGGGAAGATTGATGGACCATCGGATGTTTTACGGTTACCATCAAATTACGGAAGAGAAGAAATTTTGTAGGGTTTAAATACAGGATGAACGATTTAGGGGTTCATTTCCTCTATGATCAGACTTAAAACATCCTAGAAATCCTCTCTAAAGTTCCTAATCACTCCAAAGTCAATTCCTAAGCAAATTTCGCATGATTAATGCTACAAATTCCATGGTAATCATAAGAATTGTCTTCTTCATGTTGAGTAGGGTTTAGAAATCCATGGAATTGGGGAAAATCTCTGACTTGAGAAGGTTTGGTTGCATTGAGGTAAAATTCATCCTCCTCTATCTATATATGTGATTAATTGATGATTTGAGATAAGTTAATTTTCGTAATAAATAACCCATAAACTTATGAAGTTAAGATATGTTGAGTTGTGGGCTGTTTTGTTGGAATTGTAAGTTGATATTGGTTGATATATTGATTGTTGGTATTGTAAACCTAAGAGGGTATGTGTCGAATAATAATGGGGCCAAATTACATGAATACCCCTTTCATTAAATAAGACTAAGAACATTTTTAAGTCAAGGCGATAGCTAAGATACCTAAGTAAAGTTTCTTACTGAGTATGGATTAGATGTTGATATGGGTCCTTTATTTGCTATAGATAAGCAGTCCTTAGGAGTACAAAAATGTATAGCTTCGTGGATAAGGTATGTAGGTTTATCCCTTTCTTTCAAAATCATGAAATCCACAGGATTGTCATTTTCGAAAAGAAACGCTAAGAACTCCATTCTATTGTGTATCGAAATTTCATATTGAGAAGTATTGATTGTTATTCTAGTTCTTATGATTCTCGGAGTTTATGAGTCTCTAAGAGGCACAAAGAGCCATTGTTATCATAGTCTATTGTTCACACCCCGAGTCCCCTTCGGTATTGATATAATTTTCATTGGTATCAATATCATGCATACAATAATGATCATATAGAGGATCAAGTTGCATATTCCGCAATAATACATATAGAGGATCGGGTTGCACATTTTGCAATAATACATATAGAGGATCGGGTGGCACGTTCTGCAACATATACATATAGAAGATCGTCTTGCACATTCCGCAACATATACATTTATTGGATCGGGTTGCGCATTCCGCAACATATATATATGATGGATCGGGTTGCACATTCTACAACACATACATGAGTTGGTGTAAATATTGCATTGCATATTATACATATACCCAAGGTTAATGACACATTATACCTACCCATACTATACATAACTCTATAAAATGATCATTACCTATATGACCAGAATTATTTGGGAATACGAAGCTCACTTTCTGACAACTGGACTCAATAGCTCTTACTGAGGTGGCATCGTAGAGTCCCTATCAGAACATGCGGCATGAACACACAGAACCCCCAGCCAAAAGGACGTCAATATGAAATAATATACTGAGTATGTAAATCATGAATAATACTATGAATCTTTAAGTTGTAAGGAAAATCAGGTAAGTAATATGAAGCGAATAGCTGTAATGGAAAGCATGAGCAACCTAAGACACATAAGAGAACAATGAAACTCTAAAACTTAATATGACCTGTCTGGGCAAGTCTTTATTGTACAAACCATCCTCATCTTATAGTGTGAGGTATAACATATCATTAACCTTGGGTATATGTATGAATATGCAATGCAATATGCACACCAACTCATGTATTGGTTGTGGAATGCGCAACCCAATCCATCATATGTATATGTTGCGGAATGTACAACCCGATCCAATAAATAGATATGTTGCGGAACATGCAACCCAATCCAATAAATGTATATGTTGCAAAATGTGTAACCCAATCCAACAAATGTATATATTGCAGAACATGCTACCCGATCCAGTAAATGTATATATTTGTGTGCATGATATCAATGCCAATGAAAACTATATCAATACCAAAGGGAACTCAGGGTGTGTACAACAGACTATGATAGCAGTGGCTCTTTGGCCTTCATAGAGACTCATAAACTCTTTGACTTTATTTATTGCATGATTTTTTAGTCGATTTGACAACTATATTTTAGAAGCTTCCTTTTGAAGACTTATGATACGATCATCAGCCAATAACTAGGATCGTAAGAACTTGAATAATAGTGGATACTTCTAAATATTAAACTTCGATAGACAATAGAGTGGAGTTCTCAACATTTATTTTTGAAAAGGATAATCTTTTAGATTTCATGCTTTTAAAAGAAAGGGATAGCCTTACATACCTTATCCACGAAGCGGTACATCGTGCTATAAGCTCTCGTACTCTTCAAGCCCGATTATAGATAGCAATTAAAGGGTCGAGACCAATACCTAATCCATATGGAATAAGAAACCTTACTTAGGTGTCTTAGCTATCACCCTAACTTAAAAAGGTTCTTAGTCTTGTTTAACATAAAGGGTACTTATGTAATTTGTCCCCCCAATTCTCTGAAACATACCCTCTTAGGTTTACTATATCAACAACCAATATCAACTTACAATTCCAACAAAACACCAAATAACTCAACATATCACAACGTCATAGGTTTATGGGCTTCGCGATGAAAAAAAGACCGTGAACTTAAAGTTCCAACGTGATCCATGAGGTGATATGCTCGGAGTGACAAATATTGTCAATCGTCCTATAATAATATGCTTATTGTGGTATGGAGTATGGAGTGTAATTGAAGAAAGGACTTGAAGATTCAAGAAGACATCATTTTCGGCCTTTATATAGGTCTTGGCCGAGACCACTTTCTTTTAGCTTATTTTAAATTCCTAGCTTAATTATTAGACCTTGTAATAGAATGATATGACTAAGCAACCCGTGTAATAGGATAAGGTGACTAGGCCAAAGGACAATCTAGAAAGGGGAAGCTTCCAACATGCCCCAAGGAGATAATTCATGAACTAGCTAGTTCATGTACTTATATACATGGATGACATAAAAGGGTGGCCTAGAGAACATGGAGATTTTGTCTTCTCCCTTCCCCAAAAGGACCTAACCCCTTCCCCTTCCTCATTCGACCGAAGTGAGTGTATGTGTCTATCTAGTTTCTCTTAAAGAAAGGTCTAAGCACTAGTATAAATAGGACATGTAGTTGATGTAAATAGACATTGAAGATATATGAAATATATTTGATTTTTACTCAATTTGCTAAGTTATTCAACTTTTGTGTTGCTTATCTTAGTTGGTCCTTTTGTAGTCCGAACCTCGATCCTTTTATGGGTAACCCCTTGGTCCTTTTGTGGTCCAAACCATCGGTGCAAGTCTAACTATACCCAAGCCAAGGTTCTATCCGGTTACTTATCACAAATACATTGAAGGTCTTCATGGATTTCATCACCTTGTTCGTACCTGAGTTTGTCTAACAATCTCGTGTTCGATGCTTATCCAAATTACCTGATTTATGTCACCCAAATACACCACAACACTTCACCAACCTCCACTCAAAAGGTTATTAACCGAAACCTCCCAAAAATACATGAACACCCCAACCAACTACTCCGCCGTCCATACCGAGTTCCACCGTCGTACCTTACTGTCCCGATCAGATTCCTCCACCTTACCACCATCCAACCACCAACATAACCATAAACGTGTTTAGTCCCTCCTCTTAAAACACCTTAGCCCAAAACCTTCTAAATCTACCCCTATAACCCCCACAAAACCACACTGCCCAAGAAATCGCATTTAACTCGACAACGTACATTTGACTCCCATTTTCATATCAAACCGGCTCTAATCCGAATCCGAGCAACCTACCACATATTCCCCTCCTTATATACATCACTTCGGCTACGAAGATCCTTTTACAACTTATCTTAAATCATCAATTAATCACATATATAGATAGAGAAGGATGAATTTTACCTCAACGCAACCAAATCATCTCCAAATAGTAGCTTGCCCAATTTCTAGGGTTTCAAAAATTTCCTCTCCACGGGGATGTTTCTACGATTACCGCGGGGATTATCACATTAATATTACGTGGTTTTTCTTGTAATTGATCTTGGAATAATTTATAACTTTGGAGAAGATTTTAGGGGTATTCCTAGGTCTAGTTATGGAGGAAATGAGTCCCAAATGACCAACCCACTTATAAACCCAAAAAGAAAAAATTCACCACCGTACTTCGATGATGGAATTGGCGGTCCATCAAATGATCTATGGTCCATCAATCCTGACCGTTATTCTGCCACCTGAGATTAGAATTTCTCGGGCAGTTTGACGGTACACTCTATGGACCGTCAACCTTCCAACGGATCAATCTTCTCTGTCAAACTTCCTGGAAGATTGATGGCTTAGGCTGGGCATTTGACGGTTCATAAAAGTATTTGATGGTCTGTCATCTGTCCCGTCAAGTTGCCTGATTTCCTATTTTTATTGAAACATACTTCATTCTATTCGTTTAACTCCCAAATACTCTGGTATCTTCATAACCAAGCGCCAAACCTTCATTATGCTTCTGTAGGGTCGTATCTCCTATAAGGACTTCAATATCAATTAACGGAATGCGAAACTATGGGGTGTAACATCCTTCCCCCCTTAGGAATATTTTTTCGCGAATGTTAAAGATATTCTTAACTTCTGAGGGTTCTAAAAATTTCAGCAGAGTCTACTTTATAAACAGGACTATCTAAATTATGATCAACATCCCAAATATATATATATATATATATCTAATTCCACAAAGGGTGATATAATCACAAAATATGATCAACTTGGCCTCACACTACCATTTATAAATGCAAGAATCAAGAGGGTTAGCCATAACTCACCTTAACTGTCCGTTGTCATATTCTAAATTGTACCTGTCACCTTTGCCTCAATATTAATACCTGAATAAGACATAGGACTTAGAATTTTTTAATAGAATTGAAACAAGAGAATTGTATTGCACGAATATCGGTGTAAACTTAAAGACTGAAATAGGTAGGGGTATTTGGATTTCGTATTTTCTTCGTCCTCCAAAGTTATCTCTTCTGTATTATTATTCCTCCATAGCACTTTAACAAAGGAAACTTATTTAGTTCTCAGCTTTCAAACTTGGCGATCTGGAACAACTACTATAGTCTCATCAGAAGTTAGATTCTCGGTGATCTGTACATCCTCTACAGGAGTAATATGGGAGGTATATCTAATGCACTTACGCAACATCGATACATGGAATACCAGGTGAACTTCTTCTAACTCTGAGGGTAACTCAAGCTCATAAGCCACCCGTCCTATCATGCGGATGATCTTGTATGGTCTGATGTATCTAGGGTTAATTTTTCCTTTCTTGTTGAATCTCATAACTCCTTTCATAGGAGAAACCTTTAAGAACATCCAATCGTCAACAACAAATTAAAAGTCGCGGCGTCGTACATCTGAATATGATTTTTGTCAGATTTGGGCAGTCAATAAGCACTCTTGGATAAGCTTCACCTTCTCTACTGCTTGCTATATTAATTCAGGGCCTAGTTCAAACTAGCCAACTGGGGATCTACACTTCCGCCCATACAATGCCTCATACGGGGCCATTTTGATACTGGAATGATAGTTGTTATTGTAAGAAAAATCAATGAGGGGTAAATGAGCATCCCCAGTACCTTTTAAATCCAATACACAAGCTCGCAGTATGTCCTCGAGCGTCTGGATCATGTGCTCAGCTTGCCCATCAGTCTGTGGCTGAAAAGTTGTACTAAGGTTCACTTGGGTGCCTAAACCTTTCTAAAACAACTTCCAGAAGTGAGTTGTAAACGGAGCACCTCTGTCGGAGATGATAGATACTGTAACACCATGCAATTGAACTATTTTCTTAATATATAACTTGGCATAATCCTCCACCGAAAAAGTAATATGAGCATGTAGGAAATGAGCTGACTTCATATGTCTTTAAACGATAACCCAAATGGAATATAACATCCAATAAGAACAGGGTACACTGGTAATGAAATCCATGTTAATCATTTCCCACTTCCAAGTAGGGATTTCAATTTGGTGCAGCAAACCTCTAGGCTTCTAATGCTCGATCTTAACTTGCTGACAATTTGGGCATTAAGCCACAAATGTTGATATGTCTTTGTTCATGTCATTCAACCAATAAACTTGTCGAATGTCATGATACATCTTCGTTGATCCAGGATGAATGGAATATCTGGATTGGTGGATTTCTTCCATAACCAACTTTCGGAGTCCTCCAACATTTGGTACACATAGTCGACCCTGATATCTAACGACTCTATCTCTCGTAAGTTCCAATATAGGCTTCTTCTATATAGGAATTCCTTATTTCATTTGGACCAATGCAAGGTCCTCCAACTATTTTTCTTTCACCTCCGCTATCAAAGACGACTTTGCGGTATTCTGCACCACCGCGCCCCCGTTATCTGTGTCCAAGAGTCACACATTTAAAATGGCTAAGTGACGTAGTTCTTTGGTCATTTCCATCTTGTTAGATTCAATACAATACAAACTTCCCATAGACTTGCGACTCAAGCCATCTTCTTTGCCTTAAATATCTACGTCATAGCTTGGCCCAATTTCTAGGGTTTCCAAAATTGCCTCTCCACGAGGATGATGATTTCTATGATTATAGCGGGTATTATCACATTAATCTTATGTGGTTTTCCTTGAAATTGATCTTGGAATAATTTAGAAATTCAGAGAGGATTTTAGGTGTATTCCTAGGTATGGTTATGGAGGAAATGAGCCCTTAAATCGACCAACCTGCTTATAAACCAGGAAAAAAATCCATTTCTATACTTCCACGTGGGATCGACGGACCGTCGAATGATCGATGGTCCATCAATCCTGACCATCGTTCTTCTACCTAAGATCAGAATTTATCAAGCAATTTGACAGTACACTCGATGGACCACCAACCTTCCAACTGTCCGACAACATTTCGACAGTGCATCAATCTTCCCCATCAAACTTCCTAGAAAATTGATGGCTTAAGCTGGGCATTTGACGGTCTGTCATATGTCCTGTCAAGTTGCCTAGTTTCCTGTTTTCATCAAAACATACTTTCTTTGATCTGTTTAACTCCCAAATACTCCGGTACCTTCATAACCGAACGGTAAACCTTCATTATTCTTCTGTAGGGTCGTATCTCTTCTCAGGACTTCAATATCTATTGACGTTATAATGGGATACAAAACTATGGGGTTTAACATGAGCTTCATTTTCCCAGAGCATTTTGGTTATACATGTATGGAGTATTTTGCAGATTTATGTATAGTATGGGTAGGTCGGGGCCCTGTCCCAACCATATGTAAGTTCAGTTACTCGTAGAGACTCACAGACTTGTTTTGATATGTACAGGGTGACGTATAGCCTTGTCGGACCATTTATGACCTTGTAGATCTTATTGTCTATATATGTTGGGTTAGTCCCTTTTTATCAGAGTTATTGTTGTGATATATCTTAGTATGGCCTTGTCTGCCGGAAGTTCTCCTTGCATAGAAGATTGGTCATCAGAGTGGTACGCTCGGGCCAGCAAGGCACCGGGTGTCGGTCACACACCCCATTTTCGGGGGTGATAAACTTGGTATCCGAGCAGGTCAGTCCTAAGAAGTCTGTGAGTCATGACTAGCAGAGTCTTGTTTATGGGTGTGTTGTGCACCACAGAGGTTGTCAGGCATTTATGGATGGTTTATGTTCTTTCATCTCACAGATCATGCAATATAGTTGAGTTGTGAAAATTCCAATCTAACTCATGTTTTACCCAGTTTTATTTCTGATAATAACCAGAAAGATGTTGGGAAACTCGTATTCAAATCCAGTCCATGAAAGATTCTGATTAAATTATAAATAAACCATATATGCGAGTATGATATTGAAATTTCATAGTATAAGCGACTGCCTTCCATTTATATATGAAGGAAGCGATGTATGTCCAAAAATATAAAGCATCAACTTAGAAATATAGGAGGAGTAAGGTGATAGAGGTTCCTAATGTCTGAAGTATAGAAGATTGTAATGAGGCCAAAATCCAGATGACAATGAACAAGGTAATGTTATTCCACCTTCAGCGGTGATGGAATCCTAGTAAGAAGTAACTATTTTTGTTATTGATATATTAGCATAAATGGACATAGTATCAAATGAAATGGGACCTCAAGATATAGCAAGGATTTAGAATGATCCTCAACATAGATGGTACCAAAGAATAGTACGGTTAGGTAGTGATACCTACCTTTTGAGAACATATACATGATGTACCTGGGAATCGTTAGCCAAGTATGACCTTGAAAGAATTCAAAGATTAGTAGGCCAAGCATGAATCCCTTTGTGTGGAAGATAAATTTTTCCCTTGACGTGACTCCTGTTAGGAAGTAGAGGCGATGAAGGAGTTAGACATAGGAAAGGTTATATTATGAGGGTATAGACAAGGATAGAGGGTGAGATTGGTAGCAAGAGAATAACACAAACGTAAATGAAATACTAGAATAAAGTTATAAAATGACAAGTGTCATGAAATAACGTATAGAAGGATGGCAAGCCGTGGCCAATAAAGATATAAAGTGCTAAAGCAGTGACGGTTAGAGGCACCCCTCGGAAGGTGTGTACCTGACGTGCCCAGGAAATAGATGGTCGAATATGACTTTTAAGAATATTGAAGGTCCAGGGGGGAAAGTAATGAATCCTTCATGTGCAAGTTACATGTTTTTCAAAGAAAGGCTCCTGTCCATAGAGTAATGTAGAAATTATAAATTCCTAGAAATGAGAGCAATTAAGAAGGAAGACATTAAAAGTAAGAACATATTTTGTTACAAGTATTCAGAATAAGATAAGGAGTAAGGATGATAGCAAGAGGATAATATAAGAATGAGGCTCATCGGAATAAATGTGAGGAATGACTGAGAGTCACAGAATAAAGTATGGTAAGGTGACTAGAGCATAGTTGAGTAAGACAAAAAGGTAAGAATAAGTAAATACCGAGTTGAGAAGAAGAAGGTGTTATGAGACCAAGCATATTAGGAAATTTGAATTGATAATGGTCAACAGAGTATACCGATCAAATGATCTAGCTAAATGAATCAAGAAATATCGAAAATAAAGGGTCTCTTCAGTCAAATGAAACACATGTCAGAAACTTGGGAGACGACTGTAACAAAATATATTGAAAAATTATGGAGTAAACAATCAAATAGTAAGAGAATAAGGGGCAAAAAAGAAAAATCCTTAAATGTTATCAAGAAAGGAGTCTTAAAGTTAACGTCTTGATTAGAAGATAACAAGTTTATTGTAATGGAGCATATTAGTTGTGAACATGTGGCATCTTATGTGTGCAACCGATTTAGTGGTCTCTATTAAGAGAGAATTGCTTTAAGGCAAGTTATAAGTTATTAAAGGATCACATGCTACAGAGAATGTCGATTTAACGACCTGATATTTCATGAATGAAGTCCCCAAGCATAAAGAGTAGCATATGGGATATAGTATGGGAAATAACCGACGTAGACTCATATGATGGTTTAGTAAGAAGATGCGGAGGTTACAATGAAGAATTCCCAGACAAACAAGATTGTGTTATCCAGTTGTCGATATGCTATGACTATCAAATGGTATGTAGGTATTAACGTTAAGAAATTATAGGTGGTGGCCTTCCAATTAGAAGAGATAAAGCAAGGATAAGAGTCGTCTGATATATGAGACTCATAAAGGAAAAGATAAGGAGTAATCAACATAGTGGAATATGTAAACCAAGGAGGGGTCATTTAGAATTAACGAATAGAAGGGTAAGTCGAGTTACATCAAGAGATGATGTATGTTAAAGCTTAGAAGCAGGATATCCAGAAGGTTGGACGAGCCGTCAGTTGATATAGCATTTCATATTATAAGATGGTCTCAGAGCCTGGAGTTCTAATTTTACAATAAGTAATCTCAACTCTCATGGAGTATATCAGATAGAAAGTAATTGCAAACAAAAGGACTAGTATGAAACAAATCAAGATAAAGAAGTATGAAACCTGGAGATGAAGGAAAACAGTTAGAGGTCGTGCTCTGAGTTAGTACCACCAGAGCAAGAGCGAGAGTAAGAGTAAGAAGGATAACTACGGGCAGTTAAAGGGCCCTAGATCTTGTAGGAATACATGACGATGTGATTTCTGTAAGTATATTGCTAAAGATATGTTAGCCAATAGACAAAAGAGGAATTTACTCCAAATATGGAGGTTTGAGTATGGATGTGTACCCAATAGGGGAAGATGACAACATTTTGTTGCCAACTATGTTGGTCGAATAAGACACAAAGAGTTGAGGTTGTTTACACTTAAGAGCGGCTGGGAAAGCCAAAGAGAATTTCAGACCTAAGATTTCATGTCGGCAGCAGTTAGCACACATTAGAGGTGCGACATGATATCTTTGGTAACCACGAAGACCTCAGGTACACCCTTAAGCGACAATAGTTGAATTCAAAGATAAACTTCATCCATAGACAAGTTACAGTGATATAAAGACTTATGAGCCTTCTTAAAGAGAATAATAGTTCTCGAGCTTGAACGTAAATAATGAATATCCCAGATGATACATTATAGCATGATTCTCCTTAAAAGAGAGATGTTTCAGAAGTTAGACTTCAATGAAAGGATATTTCGTGAATGCGATGAGAAGGTAAGAGTATAGATTGTTCCTTCAACCATTTGAGAATACAAGAATGAGACTCAATAAAGATAGAAATATTATACCGAAAACTCAGTGATGCCTCCCTTAGATAATGAAATAGAGGAATAACCATACAGGGATTTGATCCAATTACAAGTAAATAGAAAGTTTGACAGAATAGAGTGCCAGCCTTCAGGACGACATAAGATAAATGGTATAAGCAATTTAGCCCATCTAGAGGCAGGGGAGAGAGAAGATTCGCCAAGGAGGTTTAGCAGTTAGCAAGTGTAAGGGGTCCAATTTTAGGACTCCACTGATAATAGATTTGTAGCACACAAAGTATCAATATTGCCTATGTGGTAAAGTAAAGAAGTAACAATGTGGGAAATTAGAGTTATACTATCGAAAGAGAAAGTTCTGCGACAAAGAACGCTAATGTTTAAATTAAAGAGAGACGTAGTTCCCCGATACCTAGGTTGATCATGCATCCCAAATCTAGCTAATTGAGAGACAAGATTAGAGTAAAGGTGTTTCATTCTCTCTATTTTATTCATCCGGGGTTTGACAAAGACGTACAACCCTACCCAAGACATGTATTGAGGTAATAATGAAAAAGAAAAGCAGTGCTAAGTTTTGGAATAGAGACCCCATGGTTAACTAGTAACGATAATGCAGTAGAGGCCCAGTTGGCTAGTGGAGAGAAATACAGATTTCCATCTGGAAAGGATAAAATGATTCAAAGATAAAGTGCAGTATGGGTTTATTGTTGATCTTATCAGAAATACTGCTTCATGTAATCAATAGTCAATATATATATAAGTTTGACCCATTTCTTGCCAAAATAGAGTGATCCGCATAGTCGAGGAATATACTAGCTATACACTGAAAGGGATGTGATGATTTCGGGACATTTTAACTGTCTAATGAAGAATAAAGAGGTTCGGATACAATAAAATTCTAAGACTTATCTAGGAAGGTTTAGAAGCACAGAGAAAGCCCTGATATAGCTCATTCCTATATAGGCAGTCAAGTCAAGCGTACGATTCAGACACTCGATGATATGATGCGGGCGGATATGTTTGACTTAAAATGGAATTGGGATGGTAACTTACCCCACAACGAGATGCGTATTATAAAGATTACTATGTCGCCATCAGGACAGATCCTTATGAGACCTTGTCTGGTTGGGAATAAAGATCATTTATGAATTAACTTGATGTAAGAATATAAGACTTGCTTAAACCTGTGTTAGTCTTGTTAGTTCCCAAAAGTGGAAGAGATAAATCTTCTTTAGTTGTAAGTCTTAATAGTCCAAGATTTCCAGAAGTCACCCGCCGATGTGCAATGCCAAGACTTAAAGAACATCAGTCATGATTGGGTATCCCTAAGATTTTACTCATAAAAGTGTAACGAGAATTCGACCGAAAAAGAAAATTTAAACCACAGATACAGCGGGTCGTATGGTATTACTTCGACACCTGGATAAATGACCCTTGAGCTTGAGATTACCTCTAAATCCAGAGGCAAATTATTCAGATTCTCTCGTAATGATATTATAAAAGTACATAGGATATTCCTCTTGTGTATTGCATGAAGTGTTCAGATACCAAAGACCTATCCTATGGGGAGGTCCCAAATATCATTCTTTAATATTAAGTCCAGAAGTTTAAAATTGAACATATAGCATCCATTAAAGTGTTGTGGAGGAATAACAATAAAGAAAAGATGACTTGGGAGGCCGAAAAAGATATGAAGTCCAAATATCCTTACATATTTCAGTCTTCAGGTGTTGGTGTTGATACAAATGGGACAGGTGCATCTCAGAATACAGTTAAGGTTCGTCAATTGTACTCATGATAGGTCATTATGATTGTCATGAACCTGTACATAATCCATGAATGCATGTTTTGAATTTCATGACTTCTTAAATTCAAGTCATAAATCTATGTTACTAAAACTATGATGTTATACATATTTTTCATGATTTATACAAATTATATTATATAGTTATTCACATGTTAAATTATAATGACAAACCATGTTTCACAAGTTATTTTCAAGAAATCCATGGACTTACAATCCAACTCTTTTCAAGTACATATTTTGGAAGTTGCATCCAAACATATTCAAAGAAGATGAGATTTTTTAGGAGCCAAGTTCATGCATTCTTCTACATGGGAACCACAAAGGGGTGTGAAAGAGATTGAGTTCATCCTTGTCCCAAAGTAAACCCGAAACCTTTCCCATTGATGGAGTTGAAGCCGAGAACTTCCTTGTTCCCCAAGCAAATCGAGACACTTCTCACTTGTCCATACTTGGCCGAGAAGTTCATGTAGTTTGTGTCCTTTTGTTATCCTTCTTGAATAGTCCATGTACAACTATAAATAGGACCCATGGGATGTTGTAAAAATCAGAGTGGATTAAATATAAATTTGAGTTTTACTCATACTCTAAAGTATTCAACTTGTGTGTTATCTACCTTAGATTGGTCCTTGTGTGGGCCTTGGTTCTTGTGTGAGCCAACCCCTGAGTGTAAGTTGAAGCTAGGACTTATGTGACCTAGTTAAACCCAAGCTAAGGTCCTTTCGATGTAAGTCTTGGTTAGAAATTGTGTGACATAATCAAACCCAAGCTTAAGGAACCCCTTTGGTACAAGTGGACGTTGGAACTTGTGTGATCCAACAAAACCCAACCCTAGGGTATATCTTAAGGTTACCGGCCACCCTCACTTGGCTTGTTCATGGGCTTGTACTTAGCAACCCCAGTCTAGACCTTGTCCAATTGGCCAAACTCATCTTGGTGTCGACTCGAGCATTAAAACCCTCGTGTCTCTATCCTTGTCATATTGACCGTCCAAACACTTGGTTGGTACCCGAGATTGCATCTCGTGCCTCGTGTTCATTCTTTGTCCAAACCACTTCATTTCTGCAGCCACCACATCCTACAATACTTCACAAACACCCACAACAAATGCCAACACCCGAGACCACGCATATCTCCCCGTCCAAACCCTACAACACCAAACATTCCACTAAAACAACCCTCACCGATACCTCACTATTTTAGTAAACTTCTGGCATCATCCACCACCAAACCCCGATCATCAAGACTACCCTCAACATACCCGAAACACTCTCATAAAATCCCTAAGTCCAACTCCACCCACAACTATCCGAAATAACCCCACAACACCACCCTGCCCTGTTAAGCCGAGAACCCCAATCTTGGTGTCCATTTTCATGTCAACCCGAATATAACCAATACCCGGCCCACTTTCCATCCAACACCCCTCCATGAAATTAGGGATCGTAAGGACCACGACCCGTCATGGCTTCAAAGAGAAGTCATCTTTTGGGTATTTTAGACGTCCCATTTATATTTTCAATCAAATATTATCCCCTCCCTCTTTTTATAAAATAAACTATGTCTGACCTGAAGCCCCAAGAGAGGATACGTAGGAAGCCCTTATCGGGCCTAGTCTAGGAATTGGTTCAGCTAGAATGAAATTAGGGATAATTTTTATGTAACCCGAACCATGGAAGGCCCTGATTTCCCACGGAGGGATACGTAGGCAGTCTACATAAGACTGGGCACTTATATTATATAAATTATAATCCCCCTATTTAGAAGAGTTTCTTGGTTTCAACAACGTCGTGGTAGCACCGTAGACCTTCAAACCAAAACCTTCAAAACCAAAACAGCCAAAATAACTAAAATACCCCCAGAATGGAAAATTAATCAAGAGTTATGATCGAATACATGAATCTATGTATTTTATGTGCAATTTATCTATGATATCTTATATTTATTATTTTCCACTAACGTTACCAACGTCATTTTCCTTTCAGTATTTCTTTTCTTAAAGAGTGGGTTGATCCGTGTTGTATCATACTAGCATACTTCACCAGATTGAAAGTTGTAGCAGCATCCCTTAACGAACAAAACCAAGCAAAATGACTACTACTCCGAAAGACTCGCGTAACAAGGACGCTCTAGTTATAGAGGACCTCGTGCGTCAAGACCTTCAGAATCTGGCACCTCACGAAGTCTTGATTAACTTGTTGTTTCGAAACACCGCCGACCTCCAGAAATAGGTCACGAAGAATAAAGTTATCAATGCTTACAGAAAGGCAGCCACTAAGACAAGAAGGCCTCCACCGCCTTTTCCATCCATGAGCTCGCCGATACCCGAGAATTTTCCAGCCACTAATACCCATATTGGTACCTCATACCAGACCCCGCCTCTAGTAAATTCTACCTACATAGCTGGGATTTTTGGCTCAGCACCTTTATATCCGCCACTCATCAAATACCCAAAATTGCTTTCACTCCCAAAAACCGCCCAGCGCACCCCATAGAATTTTTTCACACCCCAATTACCCATATTGACTCTTCACCCAAGCTTGACCATTATGAATAAATAGAAAAATCTTGGAGGGCCGAACAAGATAGAAGGGATAGGGATATAGAGCAGAAGATGGTAGACCTGCTCGAGAAATCCAACAGAGGTTCTCAAAAAACTATGGGCCTAAGCTATAACGACTTATGCATGCATCTGGGCCTAGACTTGCCTAAAGGATTCAAGGTACAAAAGTTTGAATTCTTTAATGGGACAGGGAATCCCAAGGCTCATCTACAAGCATATTATGACCAATTGGTCAGGATCAAGGGAAACCAGGCTCTAATCATGAGGTTGTTTAGCCAAAGCCTCACGGGAGAAGCATCGAAATGGTCACAGCCCTACCTACGCCAATGGGACACCTAGGAATACATGGCAGGGGCCTTCATAGAAAGTTTGTTCTTTAATGTGGAAACCATGCCTGACCGTTACTACTTGGAGAAAGTCAAGAAAAAGTCTACTAAACTACAGCGAGTATGCGAGTAGATGGAGGGATGAAGCTGCTCGAGTACAACCACCGATGAGCGAGGATGAACTAGTTTGTCTTTATCCGATCAAAGGAATATGATTTCTATGATCGAATGCTATCTATGGCTGGGAGGCCATTCTCCGAATTGGTAAAATGGGAGAGGCGATAGAGAATGGCCTCAAATCGGGAAGGATTGTCAGTGTAGATAACAAGGCTAGTCTACAGAGCGCCACCGGGGCTACAAGAAAGAAACAGGAGGATGTGGCAAATATCTTCCACACCCCGAGCCCAAGAAGTTAAAAGAAGGAAGGATCATAGTCTTCCATCGACATATACCAGTATCAACCTCCAAGCAAATACATGTTATCCCCATACAACCTTGTGCCGTTATTCTACGCACAGCCTAATTATCAAACACCAGCTCGTGCCTATCAAGCTCTACCGCTAAACTACCAAACACCAATACCCATTTACCAAGCTCAACAACAAAACTATCAAATGGTTTCTAAGGTCCATGGACGTTCACCCCACTTCTAGAAACTCAAACTAAGTTGTTCGAGGGGCTGAATGCTACCAGAATGATCCACATTATTCTGCCAAAACCTGCTAACCCTGGGAGTCATTTTTTTTTGCACCGACCAGACTTCTACATATCACTCCATAGGGAATAGACAAAGTACAGAGGACTGTCTCAATCTGAAACATAAGATCCAAGACTTTATTGATAAAATGGGACATTATATTGAAAATGGCAGTACCAAATGTGAACACCAATCTTTTGCCCAATCACAGTACTAATAATATTCATATGATCAAGTGAGAAAATGATCGGGTCATATGCAGGTTCTTAATACATGAGTTTGTCGAGCGCCTAGAATGAATACTAGCCTCTCTTACCCTCTAAGAATGAACTAATTATAAAGTAATAATCCCAGCACCAGTCGTGCCTCAAGTATCGCAGGAGATAGTCCAAGCCCCAAGAAAATAGTTTGTCATCCAAGCAGTGGTGGCTCAGGTAATGACAAGATTAGGGAGATTCTATACTCTTAAAAAACTAGCGTAGGGAGCGCCCCGTAGAGAAGGAAATCAAAGAAGGCCCATCACTAAGAGAGACGCCGAATATTTTTGGCGCAGAATGCAGCCAAAAGAATATTCCATCATTGAACATTTAAATAAGACGCCGGCCTAAATATTGGTAATGGCACTACTATTGAGTTTGTCATAACATTGTCAGGCCCTGATGAAAGTACTGGATGAAGCACATATCCTAGTAGGAACAAGCAGTGAAGCATAGGCTGACATGGTAGGCCACATCATTGGGGGCCACCATATTTCCTTCAAGCCGAGTTACTAAAGAAATGAACAACCCACAACAAGGTTCTCTACATCACTGTAAAATGTAGGGACAAAGTCGTAGCTTGAGTATTGGTCGACAACGTGGCTGATCTTAACATATGCCCTGAATCTACACTCAAGCAGTTAGGTTATGATACTAGGAAAATACACTAGAACCGTACTAATGTGAGAGCTTTCGATGGAGCGTAGCATGATCCTATCAGTGAAATAGACCTCAACTTACAAATGAGTCATGCCGAATTCATGACTGAGTTTAGGTCATGGCGATCACTACCAACTACAATCTATTATTGGAATGGCCTTGGATACACATGGCCATAGCAGTATCGTTGTCCCTCCACCAATCATTGAAGTTCGTATGGGAGAATCATGAAGTGGTAATTCACAGAGCGAGTATCATTCATAAGTACCTAAATAACTTTGTACCAGTGATAGAGGAAATTCCTAAAGACACAAATTTCCATATGGTAGAACTCGTGGGAGCTACCCACAAAGGGGATGATGAAGAGAGTTCTATGCCACCATTCTACAAGATAATCGTTGCCACAATGCTCCAAAACATATTTGAACCCGGCAAAGGTTTGGGCAGAGAGCTCCAAGGTATCAAGGAACTGGTGTCAATTCTGAGAAATTATTACCATTTGGGCCTTGGGTACATCCCAAACTCTGAAGAAGCCTCTGACGCTGATCAAAAGAAGAGGGATCCCCCACAGTTATGTAAGTTACTTCTAGATCTGTACCAGTCATTCCCAGCCAAAATTCTTATACACAACGGTGGAGACACAGAACATGGTTTAGGGATGCTGTTTGAAGAGAAAGAGTGTGTGGTGATACATGAGAAATGCTCTAAGTTTTGCACCATCCACAATTGCTAATCCGGGTGAGCAACTGTCCAACTGGACCTCTACCCCGTTCTTGGCTCCTCGATAGAGAGAATGAATTTAAATTTGCTTTCAAAATTAGTGAAAATTGGCTAAGGCCCGAATATTCACCATTTACATCTTTATTTTTCACGTAATTTTTGAAAAACAAAAATAACTCGATATTGATCTAAGTCAGGACCACAATTTGTACTTATTTTATCAAATTAATGAAAGCCTCCATTTATGCAAAAAAATAGTCTTTCTATTTTATTAATATGTTTTTATATACTAACCATGCTTTGCCTTATTTTTTTACAATAATAATAATAAAACAACTCATAATTTCATGACATATCGCAAGACGGGTGAGTCGAGTGATATAGAAGAAAAGGAATATGAGAGGTATGATGAAGAAACTGAGTTTTCATAGGATCTCGTTGACGAAGAAGATCAGTATGAAAATAGGTAGAAGCCTAATTTAGACAAACCGAGGCAATCAACCTCGGGGACGAGGAAGCAGTTAAGGAAACCAGGATAAGAGTACATTTAGAAGCGCCCAGAAAGAAGAACTAATAAATCTACCAAGAGAATATGTTGATACGCAGATATGCTCGGGTTAAGAACAAACATCGTGGACCACAAGCTATCCATCAATGAGGGATTCACCCCGGTCAAGCAGAAGATCTGATAATTCAAGCTAGATCTGAGCATAAGAATAAAAAATGAGGTTGAAAAGCAGATAGTCAGGGGTAGTGGAAGTAACTCCATACGCTACATGGTTGGCTAACATGATGCTTGTCCACATACACATCGATAACTGCGCGAAGCAAGAGTTATAGTCATTTATGAATTTTTTCACCGGTTACCATCAGATCCTAATGAGCAAAGAAGATGCACAGAAAATTGCCTTTATCACTCCATAAGGAGTATACCATTATCGTGTAATGTTGTTCGACCTCAAGAACGTCGGCACAACTTACATGAGAGTGATGACCGCTATCTTCAATGACATGATGCACAAAGAGATAGAAGTCTATGTGGATGATTTCATAATCAAATCACGGAAAGCTCAGATCATATCATGCACTTGCGAAAGTTCTTCGATAGACTTCACAAGTTCAATTTGAAGTTGAATTTGGCCAAGTGTGTGTTTGGAGTGCCTGTCAGGAAATTGTTGGGATTCATAGTCAATCGCAGGAGCATAAAGCTAGATCCCTCGAAGATCAAAGCCATTCAGGAATTACCACTACCAGAGACCAAAAAGGACGTCATGAGTTTTCTTGGAAGGCTGAACTATATTAGATGCTTCTTAGCACAGTATACAATAATCGTGGAACCCATCTTCAAGTTTTTGAAAAAGAATGCGCCCACCAAATGGACATACGAGTGCTAGAAGGCCTTCGACACTATCAAAAGATATCTTTCCAATCCGTCAGTCTTGGTCCCTCCCAGACAGAGGAGTCCACTGTTGTTGTATTTATAGGTATCGGATAATCCATTTGGTTTCTTATTGGCGTAACACAACAAAATTGGGAAAAAGAGCGAGCCATCTACTATCTCTTTAACACCTTGTACCTTCGGGCTAAGATTTGACCCATAGAATGGAAACATAACAGAACCATGATGAAATGTGTAGGAAGTGTTTTGAAATCTAATCAAGTTATAAGAAGATTCTTTGGGCAAGGTATAGTCAAAAGCTACTCTATGGGCCACGTTTACAAGTGAGATTGCACAAAGCCTCACTTCAAGAGGGTATACGGAATGATAGATAAGGAATTTGGAAAAACCTTCCTTCACGAAAGTTAAATATTTTTGAAATACCTTCCACACGGTATATTATGGGGGTAAAACAAACATTTGTACAAAAAGTTATGTATGATTTGCTAAATAGTGTTCTGCCAATCTATAAAAATGGGTCGTAAAATATTTTGCAGGCTATAAAAATTCCCAAAATATCCAGCACACTGTTACGGTTTTACGGTATGATCTACTGGCCGTAAAATGGGACAAAATGAGCATAAAATGGGTCCGATAGCAACTTTAAAACTTCATTTTTTGGCTTTTTCACTTCACTCTTCACATCCTCAAGCCCTAGAATGACCATTCTCTCTTCCCATCATCCTCTTACACCAAGGTAAGCCTCTTCCACGTGATTCCAAGTATTTATAACATCACCACATGAATTCTAAGTGAAAATCCATTGTTCCTAACCTAGGGTTTTGAAGAAAACCCATATCAAGGTTCAAGATTAAAGCTTTTGGAATACTTCTTCAAATATTTAGACTTTCTCAAGTTTTTTTGAGCGATTAAGGTATGTAGAGCTTCTATCCATGTGTGGAAACATCATTGTTCTTCCCCATGCCACGTTCATCCATGAAACCATAAATTTCCATAACTTAGGCTTTTTATTATATTATCATGATAACCCTAATTACATGTAATATTATATATCATGTCTCTATTACAATTCGTCAATTGTATTCATGATAGGTCATTATGATTGTCATGAACCTGTCCGTAATTCATGAATTCATTTTTTTTATTCCATGAGTTCTTAAATTTAAGTCATGAATCTATGTTACTCAATCTATGATGTTATACATATTTTCATGATTTATACAAATTATATTATATATTTATTCACATGTTAAATTATAATTACAAACCATGTTTTACAAGTTATTTTCATGAAATCCATGGACTTAAAAGCTAACTACTCAAGTACATGTTTTGGGAGTTGCATAGATTACCGAGAAGGCTCAAACAATCTGAAACTACATATGCCAGTGTAGGATAAGGATCGCTCTGCCTAGAGGACGATACCTTTAGATTATTGATTGGATCCATTTATGTCATGTTCATGTCTCATACCCCAGCATGGTATGGGACCGCTCTGCTGGTCGGGCAGGTATGAAACTCCACGTACTCATATGGTGATTTCATGTTATCGATTATACTACTGCTCTCTCCACAGATATACAGATATACAAGTTTACAGTTATACAGATTTTATACCTATTATTATATTCATGTCAGATCATGTTCATGTTCATTAGTCTGTTTCAGTTTCATGTTCCTATTATCTTCATATGCCTGCTTATTCTTTGAGTTGCTTTACATACAGTACAATTCAAGTGTCCTTACATCCCTTTTGCTCAGGGCCTGTACTTCACGGTACAGGTACTAAGTTTCAGGATGAAAGATCTGCTCGTTAGGATTTTTCTCATTATCAACTATTAGTGAGCCCCATTTCCTTTGGTGTGTTAGTCAGTTATTTTACATGTCATACTTATTAGTAAAGGCATGTCAGAGCCTTGTCCTGGTAAATAGTTTTGCAGTAAGACTCATGGTTCAGAGGTTTCATAGACTAGACTATTTTATCATGTCATGTTAGTTTCAGTTATTCTGACTTATTATATTTTCAGACTATTTTTGTAATATACTTTCAAATATAAACTCAGTATTATGTTTCACATGTTTTTAATCACTACTATAGCATATTTTGATGCCCATATTGATTAGCAAGTCATGTGGTTCTCTCGGTCACATGCAGTCAGGCACCAAGTATCGTGTTTGGCCCCGGCATGGTTCGGGGCGTTACAATCTTAGTCAAAAGTTCACCATCTGTGAGTCAAAGTACACCTTTGTAGAGAAAACATGTTGTGCTCAGACATAAGTAGCACAAAAGCTAAGACACTACTGATCGGCTTACACTACTCACCTCATCTCCAAGATGGATCCTTTGAAGTACATATTTCGTCAACCCATACCTATAGGAAAATTGGACAAGTGGAAAATGCTTCTAAGTAAATTTGACATCACATATGTGGTCCAGAAAGTTGTCAAGGGATAGGCGTTGGCTGATTTGCTAGCAGAAGTCCGATCAACGAAGAGTACCACTGAAGACGTATTTCCCAGATGAGAAAGTGATGAAAAATGAAGAAGACACAGTCAAAACATACTCAGGATGGAGAATGTTCTTCGACGGTACCGCCAATTACAAAGGTTCAGGAATCATAGATATTTTGGACTCAGAAATGGATCAGCATTACACAATGGCAGCAAAGCTCAACTTCCGATGTATGAACAATATGGCAGAGTACGAAGCCTGCATTATGTGTCTTCACATGTCCAACAACATGGACATTCAAGAATTGTTGGTGATAGGAGACTCAGATCTGCTAATTCACCAAGTTCAAGGAGAATGTGCTACTAAGAATGAGAAGATACTTCCATACGTAAACCTCGCACAAAGATTATGCAAGAGGTTCAAAAATATCGACTTCCAGTACACGCCAAGGGCTCAAAACTAATTCGTCGATGCTCTTGCAACCATAACATACATGATACATTATCCTAAAAGCAGTCACATTGACCCGCTAGAGATCAGCATCAGGGAAGAATACGCTTACTGCTCCCACATGGAAGTGAAACCAGATGGTAAATCACAGTACACCGACACAAGCACATACTTGCAAAAGGGAGAGTTTCCCAAGAATATCACAGCCAACCAAAAGAAGACCATTAGGAGAATGGCCAATGGTTTCTTTCTAAACAAGGGAGTACTCTACATGAGGATGCCCTATCAAGGGCTACTCAGATGTGTTAATTCCGCATAAGCCACAAAATTGTTAGAAGAGTTACACATCGGGACTTGTAGTCCTCACATAAACGGGTTCATCCTAGCCTAGAAAATCCTGAGGGCAGAGTACTACTGAATGACCATGGAAAATGATTGCAGTAGATTTGTGCAAAGATGTCATCAATGCCAGATTCACTGAGATCTAATTAGAGTCCCACTGAGTGAACTCAATGTCATGAGATTACCCTGGCCATTCGTAGCTTGGGGCATAGACGTCATTGGGCCCATAGAGCCAGTCGCATGCAATGAACATTGCTTCATTCTGGTAGCCATAGTAATCTTCACAAAATGGATCGAAGCTACTTCTCAGAAGTTAGTGACAAAGAAAGTGGTAGTATACTTCGCACGAAACAACATCATATATTGATTCAGCATCCCGGAGTTGACCATAACTGACAATGGATCAAATACGAATAGTCATCTAATAAAGGATATTTGTGAACAATTTCGCATAACTCATCGGAACTAGATCCCTATGGGCCATAGATGAACGGAGTTGTAGAGGTAGCCAACAAGAATATCAAGAGGATACTAAGGAAAATGACAGACTACTACAAATGTTGGCACTAACAGTTGCCCTACGCATTTCTAGGATACCGAACAACAACTCGAACTTTATCAAGAGAAACTTTGTACTTACTTATCTACGGTACTAAAGTGGTGATACCTACTAAGGTAAAGATACCATCACTATGAATCATACAAGAGGCAAAGTTGTACCACGATAAGTGGGTCCATAAAAGATACGATCAATTGACTCTAATCGACAAGAAAAAGATGGTCGTCGTTTGACACGGATAACTATACCAACAGAGAATAGCACGTGCCTTCAACAAATGGGTTAGATCCCGAATCTTTCAAATAGGATAATTGGTACTCAAACGCGTGTTTCCACGTCAAGATGAGTACAAAGAAAGATTGGCACCCAACATGCAAGGGCCCTACATGGTGGGCAAGGTACTATCAGGAGGAGCTATAATCTGTGCAGAAATGGATGGCCAAGAGTGGCCCAAGGCAACCAACCCAGAAGCAATCAAGAGATACTACACGTGAGGACACGCCTTTTCAATTTGTAATCACATTTCTTTACTTGTAATCACATTTTCTTTTTTTGTAATTTCATTTCTCAACTTGTAATAGCAATAAAAAAAAACAAATGACATTTCTTTGTAATATGAACTATGTGATGACCTGATTCCTGAGGTGGGATACGTAGGCCTTTAGGACTCGGTCGCATTATTATAAAAATCAACCATCTTTGTTCGAATCTACGTTCTACTTGATTACTGCTACGACAAGATACGTAGGCGCTCTTTGCGCTCGATCGAACAAAAAAAACTTAAGAAACCCCTAGGAAGTCTTTGAGACATAAAGATTCGAAGATCGCCTCACAAATGTACAAGTATCTCCAACTCGCAATTGGGGCAGAATTTTGAGATCTTCTCAAAAATTCTACCAACAAATCCAACAACAGAATTTTTTAGAGTTCCACAAATAAATTTGTCACAAGAGTTAGCCAGTCTTAAACTTTCAAACTAGAGCAGAATTTTTTAGAGTTCCACAAACAAATCTGTCACAAGAGTTAGACGGTCTTAAACTTTCTATTGGGATAGAATTTTTAAGAGGGACTTAAAAATTCTTTCATGATGATTCAACAAATAGAGTTCGCCGCAAAATAGCCCTTAACTGGGGCAATCTCAAAAATCTCACCAGTATGAACAAGGAGCACGACCAGAGCTCCTGGGACAGTCGAAGAACCTCACTCGAAGTGTATATGTCATGACATTGAGTTAATCATTTTAATATGATAAAATACTTTAGTCAAAAACCATTTTATGATCAACATTTTTCAAACACTTTTTCAACTTATAGCTTAAATTCATCTCTCATAATACTGATCCCGATGGGGTTGATACTTGAAAAAGCAGAGAAATGATGCAGCATGAGCCGACGGTATAGGTCAACCGTATAAAAACTAATGATTTTTCTATGTTTGCCGGTTCCCAAAATGTCGTCTGAGGGACAGCAATTTATTCCACTAACTTGTTTGTTCATGAAATAGGTACAACAAAGAAGAAACTATGACACAGAAAGATGACAATTGGGTCAATAAGGCCATTCAAGTGATAAAGTGCCATCAGGGAGGCATAATTGATCCAAGAGATCCATTAAAACGATAAAGTGCCACTAGGGAAGCATAATCTGACTATAAGAGCCATGAAAGGCCAAAGCACCACCTGGGAGGCACAATTTGGCCATGAGAACCATAAAAGGACAAAATGGTCATGAGAGCCATAAAAAGACAAAATGACTATTTGACCGAGAGAATCATAACTGGCGAATGATGAAAGGAAGACAATCTAGCTGAGAGGGTCATATTTGTCATGTGCACACACCAATAGTGTGGAGGTGGCATTCGCTTAACAAAAATATGCATGAGCCAATAGTGCTAATGGTGGCATTCGCTCAACAAAATATGCACGAGCCAACGGTGTCGCAGGTGGTATTCGCTCAACAAAAATATGCACGATCTAACGATGTCGCATGTAGCATTCGCTCAACAAATATATGCATGAGCCAACGGTGCCGGAGGTAGAATTTTTTCAACAAAAATATGCACGAGCTAATGGTGTCGTAGATGACATACTCCCAATGAAAATATACACGAGCCAATGGTGTAAGAGGTGGTATCCTCTCAACAAAAATACATGAGCCAACGGTATCGTAGGTGACACTCGCTCAATCAAAATTTGAATGAGCCAATGGTGCCGGAGGTGGCATTCGCTCAACAAAAATATGCATGAGCCATTGGTCTCGCATGTGAAATTCGCTCAACAAAAATATGCATGAGCCAACGGTGTCGGAGGTGGCATTTGCTCAACAATAATACATGAGCCAATAATGTCACAAGTGACATTCGCTCTATAATAATTTGCACGATCCAATGGTGTCGCAGGTGAAATTTGCTCAACATAAAAAATTGCATGAGCCAATGGTGTCATAGGTGTCATACGCATAATAAAATTTAACAAGAGCCAGACGGTGTTGGAAGAGGAATCCGCTCAAGCAACATTCAACCAAATAAGTCACACAAGTCAGATTGTGTCGGAGGAGTCACCCGCTAAAAAGTAGTTGCCCGAGAAGGAACAATGAACAAAGCCACACAAGTATGATAAATAATAATAATCAACTTGTCAGGTCCTAGCAAATGGAAATAGGTTGGAAGCTACCGGAGGAGGGAAGCGAGCATACCAAATCCAAACGCAACTAGAGCAAATATGGAACTTGATGTTAGGCAGCCGGTCGAAATAATGTACCAATGAGAGTTAAGCTCTATGTACATGAGCTTCAAGACCACTCTATACTAAACTCACTCGCAAACTACAAGGGATTTTGTTTTAAAACCCCGCGACCGATCGAGCACACACCAGAAAGGTCTTTAAAAATCGTCAAAGGCATTCCCACATAAGGGATATCCTTTTAAGGCCATTGAGTCGAACTATAAGTGACCCGATTTTTGAAAATCGGGGATATGTAGGCTAACTCAACACTCGAGGATCGGTCACATTCCAATAAAATCATTCCGGAAGTTTCTAGTTTGGGGATTTTGGCTTTATTTGTTGGCTTTCTAGAAGTTTAATTGAGTCGAACTACAAGTGGCCTGAATTCTCAAATATCTTAAGATATATAGGAAAACCAGAGACCAGGGTCTATCCATATGTTTCAAAAATTACGTAAAAACAAAAGGTATTTTCCAATTGGTCGGCTAAAAATTAGGTCAGTCAAATTTCGCTACTCATGGATGGTCTTGCCATCCCCGAACAACAAAAGACAGTTGTTGAAACCTAACTTTTAACCTCCAATAATTTTATTAAATTATTCAAAGTTCTCGAGTCACAGATGAAGTGAAATATACTTTTTATAAAACAAAAAGGATTTTAAAAAATTATTCTGGAAATATTTTGTCATTTTATTTGACAAAATATCATCCAATATATTTATTGTATACCATATCCTATTTTTCACATTATTTTGATCATTAATTGTTATTTTAGATTTTTAAAGATAATTATGAAATTAATTTGTCTTAAAAATTCTCACATTTAAAGAAATCAATATTCTACTCCGTCAAAATTGGGAAGTTGTTTAATTAAATAGGGTAATTGAATTACGTCTCAATTTCAAATTATTTTGTGTTTAATTTAAAAAATCCTTGCCTGACTTTAAGATTTTAATTTGCAAATTATATCAAATTTGGGCTTAATTTAAAGCCTATGATCTAATTTGGTTGTATTTGAAATGATTTGGACTTTTGTTAATTTAAAACATTGCAAAATATGGTCGTTGCTTTAATTTTCATTATTAAATACAATTTGGTCCCTTGACGACGGAAGCCAAAAATAATTTTGGTACGTGCATAAAGAGGTTATGGACTAGTATCATATCATAAATTATGATATTGAGTGTATGAAGGTCTTATAAGTTATCAAGGTTTAAGTTAATTGGGTTCACGGAATTAATTATGTGGGATTGATTAATCATGATGGGGGGACAAGAGTTAATGGGGGTTCTGTACGTGTAATGCTTACACTAAATGCCTAAGGTGACTAGCCTAAGGGGTTAATGATGGGCAATCACTTAGATGCATTTCATCCTAAGTTAGACAAATCATTTAAGAGTAAAACAGTAGCATAAGTCAAAAGGCAGCAATTGGAAATTAGTTTTTGAAATGCTCAAAGTGGACGTTTTTTTTTACCATCAGAAGGCACAACATTTCGATTCAAAGGCAGTAGCAAACATAAATTTTTCTCCTGTCCAATTCAATATTATGCAGCAACGTGTTTTTACTACTTTTAAGTGTGGGTTTGAGATTGGGATTTAAAGGGAGATTAACACGTCATAGTTATTTCCAGGATCGTAAATTGAGGTATGTTAATGCAAATTGTTTCTTTCTTTTGGCATGTTACATGTACCAAAATAAAACTGTGATATTGCTTCATAATTTATTCTACTCCTAGTAGTTAAGAATACTCATGTTATTGATTCCTATGCTAAAAGCATGTCTAAATATGGTTCAAAGTCCTTATTGAGGCATACGGAATATGTGTTGATATTCACAGTGTTAGCCTAAGGTGCAAGGATATTATGTCACTCGGGGTATTTTATTGACATTCATGCATTTTCACTTGCATTGCATTCATATATTACCCTGGACCGTTGGTGTTATGCACACTACTATATGGTAAATATTATATATATATATATATATATATATATATAGGGGATATGGGGAAAAGGGAAAGACGTTATATACGCACACTACCTGCAGCTGGTACAAACTATCACAAAAGAGCCCGAAGAGGCCAAAATGATATGATGATGTGATGTGATACATGTATGGCTTATTGGTCCCTTTTATCGGGGAACGCTGCATTTCATGCCCGCAGGTTCGCATAAGCAAGGTGACGGCCCACGTGAATAGGTTGCCGATTTCAACGGATTTTGGAAGCACTCCTTTCTTTTCGGGGTGTCGGTCTGATTTTGGTATGATACAGTTTTGCGTGTCTATATGGGTATGGCGGGGCCTTGTCCCGACCTTTGATGTTGCTACTCTTAGAGGCTTGTAGACAGGTTTTCTGTGAGTAGTATACTTGTACGGCCTTGTCGGCCTTAGTACATGTATATATATAAGTTGGTTACCTAGTTGTTCATAATTTTCTTTCGGCTTAGTCCATAATTAATTATGATTAGATGTTCATGGTAAGAATAGTGGTACCCGGCGGGTGGAATCCGGGTATCCGTCGCGGCCCTCCGGTTTGGGTCGTGACACATGTCATGTCTAATCACCTTCCTATAGTTCTTCTTTGGCCTATATCTATCTCTCATAACTCCTACTATTGCCAACCTCTCACACTTTCTAACTGACGCATCCTCACACCTCATCTTCACATGCCCGAATCATCTCAGTGTCGCTTCTCTTATATTGTCCTCCACAGAGGCCACTCCGATCATATCCCGTATAACTTCATTTCTAAGCATATCTCTCCTAATATTATCACACATCTGTCTGAGTAGCCTCATCTCCGTTACCTTCATCTTTTGAACGTGAAAGTTCTTGACTGGCCAATACTCTGTCTCATACAATAATGATAGTTTAACCATCACTCTATAGAACTTACCTTTCAACCTATGAGACATTTTCTTATTACAAAGCACCCAGGAGGTGAGCCTCCATTTCATCTACATTGCTCCAATACGGTGTACGACATCATCCTCAATCTCCCCGTCTTCTTGTATTATGGATCTAAGATACTTGAAGCTTCCTCTTTTGGGTATAACTTGTGCCTCAATCTTCACTTCTGCATCTGTCTCCTATGACATATCGTTGAACTTGCACTCCATATACTCTGTCTTAGTCCTACTTAACCTAAAATCTTTAGAATCCAAAGTCATTTTCCAAACATCTAACCTATCGTTAACCCCACTGTGTATCTCGTCAGTCAGAACTACTTGTCTATAAATCACGTACAATCACGACACCTCCTCTTGAATATGTCGTATCAATTCGTCCATCACTAAGGAAAATAAAAATGGGCTAAGGGATGATCCTCGATACAACCCTATCACGATCGGAAAGTGTTCAGAATCACCTCCCACAATCCTTACCCTAGTCTTGTCACCCTCGTTCATGTCCTTAATTGTCCTAATGTGGGTCACATGCATACCTCTAGACTCCAAACATCTCCAAAGGACCTCGTGAGGGACTTTATCATATGCCTTCTCTAAATCAATGAATACCATGTGAAGGTCTCTCTTTTTGTCCCTATACTGCTCTACTAATCTCCTGATAAGATGAATAGATTCTATGGTCAATTGCCCTGACATAAATCCAAATTAGTTCTCAAATATTGACATATCCCTCATAATCCTCATGTCGCCTATGCTCTCCTAGACCTTCATAGTATGGCTTAGCAACTTGATACCCCTATAATTATTGCAACTCTGAATATCACCCTTGTTATTTTACAATGGGACTATTTAACTCCATCTCCATTCCTTTGGCATCCTAGTCGTCCTAAATATGACGTTGAACAATCGAGTCAGCCACTCCATACCTGTCTCCCCTACATTCTTCCAAAAGTCTACCGGGATCTCATTTGGTCTAGTCGCTCTTCCCTTCCTCATCTTACGAATAGCCAGCCTAACCTTCACAACCTTAATGCACCTACAATACTCAAAGTCTCTACGACTCTCGGAATGCTCTAGCTCCCCCAGCACGATATCTCATCCCCTTGTTCATTCAGGAGCTTATGGAAGTACGTTTGTCATCTTCGTCTAATGTGTGCATCTTCGGTCAACACTTCACCATTCTCTTTCTTGATGCACTTCACTTGATCCAGATCGCGATACGTCCTCTCTATCTTACTGACGAGCCTATACAACTGCATATATCCACATTTGCGTTTGAGCTCTTCATACAAGTACTTAAAAGCTGTCGAAATTTTAGTTATGAAGGATTATGAATTTTGGGGTGTTGAGGTATGTTATAGCAGTTTTGATTGACTGAATGAATAAGCGGTGATATCAATTTATTTTTTGCCTGTTGGGGCTCTCATGAGGTTATCAAGGGGATCCCTTGGTTACTTGTCGGTTTCTGTTCATTCCTTCTTTCTTTGGAGGATGAACATTATTTAATTGGTATCTGATGTAATGACTCGTCTGATATTTTTAGCTATAGACCCTTATTTGATTATTTTACCCTTCCTATGATCTTTATATGGGGATTGTGATATGAGGGGATAGGTGGCACGGATCCCAAGGTCCATTTATATGAGGTTCGGATGAAAAACCAAAAGTTTAGAAACTTAAACTTTGTTAGTTTGACTCAAGGTTAACATTTATCTAGATGGGTTCATTTCTGGGTTCCGTCACTTCTGGTAGTTTTGGAGGGTCCTTTATGACTTAGTCGAGTTATTGGTTCGCTTCCTAAGGAAACTGGATGTGTTTGTGGCTTTATTTGTGAAATTTGATTATTTGGTTTTCCCGAATGATTCTTTAGAAAAGTATGCCTTAGCTTAGTTATTTGTGAAATCCGAAGGTATGAGCGAATTCGTAGCACTGTTTACCATAGAAAAGCGTATTTGTTTTGTGTTTAGGATCTCGAGATTGTTTTGGGAGTTTGTTGGAAGGTTCTGGTTGTTGTTCATGACCTGGTGTCTTGTGTCCGCCATAGTGGCACTAGTGTCCACCACAGCGGCACCATTTTCCACTCTGGCATGTCTTCCTGGCGAGATGTTTTTTCGCCGAAGCAGAAAATTAAATATTGTAGATTTTTGCCATGGCGGATGGTCTATCTGTAGGGGCGAGTCAGCTCCTGCAGAGTCGAGTCCGACGTGGTGATGGGTGTGGTGTTAAGTGACCTCGCCCCAGTGAGGGGTTTGTCCGTCGCAGTGGGTCTGCTCCAGTGGAGTCAATTCTGCTGGGGTGGAAGTACTGTTCAGGTGTCCTATAAATATTTTTAGATTAGATCTTTTTTCCCCAAATAGTAAACCCTCGAAACCAGTGCTACCTTAGATGAATTTCAGAGCTTTAGGTATATTTTTGACCTTGAGGTAATAGACCCTTTCATTTTTATGACTTAAGTGATGTTTATAAACTCTTTAATTGTGGTTTAGCATGATATTTAGTTGATGGGAAAATACCTTCATGTGTTTATGAGAATAAGAGAGTTACATGGTTGATTTTCAAAGAGGTTTATGGATTAAAGAGTGATATTATTGTAAATTAGAATTTGGTGATGATAAATAAACATGTTTTTAAGCTCAATTTGATTATAGAACTTATTTTCAAAAGGGGAAAATTCTAGAGTTTCAAATTGGGGATTTTTAATTATTGTACAATTGGAGATTCAATTGTGTATATATTTACAATTAACTTAAGGATTTTATTACTTAGTATGTAATAAGGGTTTTTTAGTATTAAAGTTCGAGTCTTGGTGACATGGGCCTGGGTTGGTATTTGAAAGTCTTGTTTGTATGGTCTTTATCTTTGTATGATATGAAATCTTTGTATTAACAAATAATATGTACATGGATAGACTTCGATTGAGTATGTTGTTGTTGTTAGACAGACTTCAACTATCGTGAGGCATATCAAATGGACAAGGTAATCATCGAGGCTTTATTTGTTAGAGCTCATGTTTAGCAATGAGGTAGGCTACGGTCTAGTTTTTCAAGACTCTAACAGAAGTAAGTATTAGTTATAAATGTTGAGGGGTATTGGGCGTGTTTGGGGGTCCCACTCAGACGGTTGTGATGAATGGTTAAGTGGGTACCGGTGTTGAACAATGTTGATGGGTGATTTGGGGAATCAGCCTTAAGTTGATTCTGACTGTTGTTATGTGGGTTTGTCCCCATTATGTGGGCTTGTTTCCATATTTGATATTGTCATGTTATTCATCACACATGCGTTGATATAATATCTTGATTGTACCTAAATTATTGTAGTTGAACTATTTGATATAACATCCTGATTGTACTTGGATTATTGTGGTTGGACTATTTAATGTGATATCCTGATTGTACTTGGATTATTATTGTGAACTCTGAAAGCATGTGGTATTCATCTCCTATACTTTGTTACATCTCATACATTCTGATTTTTTACCTTATATTGTCATTTGCATTCATACACTTATGGTTCCGATGATATTGATATGAGAGTGGTATTAAATTATTGTGGATCCAAGAGACCGGGAAGGCAAGGTACTTATGAGATTTTGGCAACATTGAGATAATGATACTATAGATGGATTGGGTTGCACGCCGCAATAGATATGATATGCGGGGATCGGGGTTACATGCCTACAACATATATTAATACAACCAAGGGTTGGGCTCTATCGAGCAAGTGTTTCAGAGTGTATATGGACTTTACGGGTCCCCCATACATGTGCATCTCATAGAATTTGAGTGCATGTATATTGGGTAAAGAAAAGATACCTAGAACATGAATTGCATTCATATCATACACATCTCATTGCATTGATTATTTATTGATTGGTAATGTGAATTGGTTGCCATGACTGGGCTTGTGTGGTCCAGTCGCTAAGATACTTGCAAAAGAATTGACTATGTTACTACTATACACTAAAGGATCTAGGCTACTAAGAACTGAGAGCAATCATAGAGACACAGACGAACTTGTAACAATCCCTTGAAAATTAGCAGTCATTAACCAATAGTACCCTCGCTCACATAAGACGGCAGTCCTTCTCACTAGTAAACAACACTTGCTACTCTCTATCTACATTCATCATGTTTAAACATCCTTCATTTGAAAAGATTAGGTGGGCTAATCGTATTAAAGCTGGTTGTCTTAGAGATAAGGCTAAACTCTTAGAACAACTTAGTGATTATAAGTTTCGACTTAAGTATTATCAAGAGATAGCCCCCCTTGAGGAGGTTTCCAGAAACCAACCCATAGCTGCGAATGAAGTTATTCGCGAAGAGATTATCCGCATCAAGGATATGCTAACCCAAATACACCAGCTTATAGCGGCCCAAGTCTCCCTGATAGAGAATTGTAATTGGCTGTTAAGCCGATATTCCTCCCAGTACTGACCATGGATTGCTCTGAACGTCACAGCATCATGAACAGTGAGAATCTCTCCTCCTCGACTATTAAGATAGCGAAGGTAGAAAGAGATCTACAGAACTGGGACATACCCAAGCAACCTTTCAAGACTATCTATGAAACTGGTAAGTTTGATTTTGTAAAAAATTACAATATTAAAACTTGTGAATCTACAATAGCTATAAATAATTCCAAGGAAATTATTAAGCTACTGTCTTCTAGAGATATCATTAATTACAGAAAAGATTTTAACTTTCTTCACATTGGTCTAGTCCAAGTTGCAGTTAAACCCCTATATCGCCTAGGGTTAGATACCCCCATCTGTCTTCTCCTACGAGATGCCAGAATGTTAAATTTGGAAGATTCACTCTTGGGAGTTTTACAAAGTAACCTTGCCAGAGGTCCATTTTATTTTAACTGTTACCCAAATTTCTCGGTTGATATTCAGGATGAGAATATCCTAGATACCCTAACCTTGAACATCAAAACCAAGAATATGAACAGCAAGGTGAACACCAAAGAAATCGCCGTAATTTACAGAGTTTATTACAGGCTCATGAAAACCACCCTAGCCCCCAAGGCTAAGCTGATGAGTAATAAGGGCGTTACAATGCTCATGGAAGCTAACCAAGAGCACAGCAACGTCTTCGTCCCCAGAATGCTTCGCTGGGATGAGACTCTCACCAAAGACGAATGGCGCTTTGACGCTATTACTCCCCAGAAAGTTGAACCTGAAAAGTCCAGGATTCAAGAAGTAGTTCAACACTAAAATGGATCAGTAGATTTAAAATTCCTTAGATCCAATTCAGGAAGTTCTTCCAAAAGATTCTCTATAGATAGAGTATCTTCCTCAAAAACCCGGGAGGAGGATTACGATGAAGACGCTTTAATCAAAGAATTAGAGCACAAGAATAGAGGAGTAGACTTCTCTACACCCGTCCCTAAGGTCCACTACAACCCTGTAGTCAACCCAGGTAGCCCTACCCCCAGTGACCTTAGAGGATCACTAGGAATGATCAAAGGTGATAACACTTTTAAGATTAACTCAGAGCTCCTTAAGAAAAAATGGGAAGACCCTGAGAATGCCGTTAGAAGAGATTGGTATGTCAAAACATACTCTGAAGTAGAAATACTAGCTTTCAGGAAAGCTTGGATTTCCGATATGAAAAGACTTCACTGCAACATAGAGTTCTTTAGATGGTTTCAAGTATCTGGCCAACTAGGTGACAGACCTGACTCCTTAAGAACCATAGTTAGCAAGTGGTATACCAGTTCTAGGACGATCGATGCGGTCATTCCTCCCCTAGAGAAAATTAGCATCCTAGTTGAAGGAGAAGTTATAGAAGCTGCCCCCTTCAAAAGAGACATCCCGAATCCTACAGGACACCCCACTAACAGTGATGTGAACAAACTCATCCAACAAAACAACTATACCAATCAGCTGTTACATACAATATCAACTCAGACTACCAAGACCAACAGTAGGGTTATATCCAAACCCAGTTCTTCCAGAGATAATAAAATAGCAAACCCACTGTTCAGAACCCCTGAGTTCAAAGCTAGCAATTACCCCAGCCTGTCTAAAACGACGGAATAAGATATCAGTATACTAGATAGGATCGAAGCCAAACTTCAGGACCCTACCAGTAGCAAATCGGCCATAAAGACCATTACCAAATAGGGAGCTGATCTCAACAGATTAGCAAGACAAGTAAACATCAAGAACTTCTACCTTAGGGCCTCATTCCCTGATATGCAATTTGAAGAAGATCACTTCATGACCCATTCCGCTCATTCAGGATCTGAAATTGTTGAGTGGAACATAGATGGCCTGGCAGAAGGCCAAATCTACAACAGGCTCCATGAAATGGGTATTGCCATAACCGCTCTTAAGATTAAGAAGACGGAAGATAAGCAAGCTGCTTGCATGATAATAGCAGGTTTTACGGGTATGCTGAAAAATTGGTGGGAACTATCTTACCGAAGAACAGAGGCAAAATATCCAGAATTCCTATTCCTACCACCAAGAGACTAAACCAGATGATGTCGTAGAACAGAAAATAGTACAGGATGCCACCGCTACCCTTATATATAGCATAGCCAAGCACTTCATAAGAGAACCTAAGATTTTCCAGGAGAAAAGCCTACAGATTCTTAGCAACCTAACCTGTCCTAAACTTCATGACTTCAGGTGGTACAAGGATATCTTCCTGAACAAAGTGATGATCAGAGAAGATTGTAACCATGACTATTGAAAGGAAAAGTTTATCAGTGGCTTACCCCCCCCTCTTCGCTGAGAAGGTTAGAACCACCATAAGAAACAAATTCGACGGCGACATTCCCTACGGTAACCTAACCTACAGAGATATTATTAGCCTCATAAACCTCACAGGCCTTGAGCTTTGCACAGACCTAAAACTTAGGCATCAGCTTAAGAAGGAAGGTAGATTAGGCACTACAGAACTTGGAAGTTTCTGTCAAGACTTCGGTTATGCCAAAGTAACCGCCCCTTCTAGAGCCGCAGCCAAAAAGCACAAAACGGCTAAGAAACCCAGTACAGCACCTAGAAGGAACTTTAAGAACCCTTCTAAGAAACCCTAAAAATCTAGAAGAGCTCCTAAACATAAGGAAGCCTCAACCTCAAAAGAAGTTTCCAAATGCTGGAATTGCGGTAAGGCAGGTCATCTAGCCAGCTCCTGCAAAGTACCAGGGAAAAAGAAGGATAAAATAAATCTCCTAGAGCCCAACCCAGAACTGAAAGAAAAACTCTTCAGTATCCTTGGAGAAGCTCCCAGTGATTCATCAGCATCAGAAGAGTATAGTGATGAAGATCTCCTAGACCTCGACTATAACTCAGATAGCTCTTATTCTAGCAGTGAATGCATCTGCTCAGGAACTTTTTGCTCCTGTGGGTCAGGCAGTGTCAGGGTTATCTCTAAAGATAGCCAAGAATTCTTCCTTGACATGATCGAGAAAATCGATGACGAAGAACTAAGAAAGCAATACCTAGCTGAGCTTAAAAAGCTCATCATCCACCATAAAGATAGTAAGACTACGGTAGAACCTTTCAATATGAAACTTGCCCTAGGTAAGTTCAAATCAGGTAAAACCAAAGATTCTCAGACCACTGTCACGGATTTACAGACTGAGGTAGCAAGCCTCAAAACAGAAATCAAAGATATCAAAGATATCAAAGATAGGCTTAGTTCCCTTGAACTAGAATCATTTGCCAGTAAGGTGGTCAGAGACGCCAATGAATTAATCTATGGACCCTCAACCTCCAAAGAGGTAGCCGAAGAGTCAGAAGAAGAGAATGACAATGAGAACACCATGAGTTTAGAAGCCTCAAGTCTAAAAGTCATCTCTAGGGTTAAACCCATATCCTACCACATCCCTATCAGGCTCTACGTCAACAAGAGTGTTATTCTAAATAAAATTGCACTGTTTGATACCGGAGCAGATCAGAATTGTATAGCGGAAGGCCTTATCCCTACCAAGTATCTTGAAAAAAGTACTTCAAAACTTTACTCTGCTACGGGAGAAAAGCTCAAAATCAACTACAAGCTTTCCAAAGCCCACATCTGCAACAATGGAGTCTGCTGCATAAATGACTTCGTCATTACCAGGGATATCACAGAGGAAATTATCCTAGGTACCCCCTTTGCAACACAAATCAAGCCTTACACAGCCAACCTTGACGGTATTTACACAGTATCCTTGGGTAAGGAAATTATCTTCCCCTATCTCAATCCCATCTCCAGAAAAGAGAGTAAGTTTGTCAAAGACTCCTCTACTTTTAAGATCAGGATGCTTTCTAACCAGATTGACTTTCTGAAGGATGATATCCAAATCAAAAGAATCGAGTCGGCTCTACAAACTCCTAACCTTACTAGAAGGGTTGAAGACATGCTCGAAGAAATCAAGAAAGAAATCTGCTCAGATTTACCTAATGCCTTTTGGGAAAGGAAAAGACACATGGTGAGCCTACCATATGTCGACAACTTCAATGAAGAAGCCATTCCTACTAGAGCCAGACCCATTCAAATGAGCCATGAGCTCATGGAATATTGCAAGAAGGAGATCGATGATTTACTCCAAAAGAAAATCATCAGACCATCAAAATTCCAGTGGAGTTGTTATGCGTTTTACGTAAACAAAAGCTCCGAACAAGAGAGAGGGGCCCCCAGGCTAGTAATCAACTACAATCCTCTCAACCAAGTTCTCAAATGGATTAGGTACCCTATTCCTAACAAAAGATACCTCTTGAAAAGAACCTACAAGGCCAGAGTCTATAGTAAGTTCGATATGAAGTCAGGATTCTGGCAAATCCAGATAGACGAGAAGGATAAGTATAAAACTGCCTTTAACGTCCTTTTTGGACAATTTGAGTGGAATGTCATGCCTTTTGGGCTTAAGAACGCTCCGTCAGAATTCCAGAATATCATGAACAATATTTTTAACAGCCTGAGTATGTTCTCAATTGTCTATATAGATGATGTCCTCATATTCTCAGAAACCATTGACCAGCATTTCAAACACCTCAAGGCGTTTGTCAATATGGCCAAGATTAACGGCTTAGCCGTAAGTGCTAAAAAGATTAAGATTTTCCCGACCTCCATAAGGTTTCTAGGTCATGACCTTTACCTAGGTACATATAAACCCATATGTAGAGCCATTGAGTTCTCAATAAAGTTCCCAGACGAAATAACTGACAAAACTCAGTTGCAGAGATTCCTAGGAAGTCTCAATTACGTCGCGGATTTCATCCCCAAAGTTAGACAAATCTGTGAGCCCCTTTACAAAAGGCTTAAGAAAATCCCAGTTCCCTGGTCTGAAGAACAGACCAAAGCAGTTTTACAGGTTAAAGAAATTGTTCAAAAGCTTCCCTGCTTAGGAATACCCAACCCCGAGGCTTTTATGATCGTCGAAACAGACGCATCAGATATTGGTTATGGAGGCATCCTTAAACAGAGAGTCGCCCCCCAAACCATGGAACAGTTAGTAAGGTTTACTTCCGGAGTCTGGAACTCCGCCCAAAAGAATTACAGCACGGTGAAAAAAGAAATTTTATCCATAGTACTCTGCATTACGAAGTTCCAAGATGACTTAGTAAACAAAGAATTTCTATTAAGAGTTGACTGCAAAGCAGCCAAAGATGTCTTACAAAAAGATGTTAAAAACCTTGTTTCAAAATAGATCTTTGCCAGATGGCAAGCACTCCTATCCAGCTTCGATTTTCAAATCGAATTTATCAAAGGTGAAGACAACTCTCTACCTGACTTTCTAACTAGAGAATTCTTGCAGGGTAACAATGAGGCCAAGCCTACCAGGCTCCCGCCCGACGAGGCCACCGTTCCAGTTAAGACCTGAAAAAAGGTTAAAAAATCCTTTCATCCCAGACAAGGTCTCTAACCCAGCTCTTGCAGCCGCCTATGAAAATAGGTACACAGTTTTGGGAGTACTCCCTAAAGCACAGGCAGAAAAGCCTACAGCCGCGCCCTTTAAGGCGTCTACATCAAAGGTCCAGACTAAAGAAAGCTATGAGATGAAGCCACCAGACGCATACTCACAAGCAGTAAAACCAGGTACTCCTATAAAAAAGGAAGCAATCCAGACTGCCAACAGCACCCAACCTCCGAAGTGGGATTTCATAGTGCACCAAACATTACCAATAATGGCCTTGGACAAGCAGTATGAGAATTTTAAAGTGCAGGATCTTATAAAGCCTTGCTTCACAAATTACCAGTATGTGGATTCCTAAGATCCTCTCAAAACCAGGCATTTTTACGAGTTCATCTTAGTCGACACAGATTCGATAGAGGTTGAACACAGTTACTACAAAAATAACCCAGAGAACATTGAATTTTCTAAATTCACAATAAAAAAGATTTTAAGTCCTTTCGGATGGTATGTAGATCACCTGCACACTCCAATCCCATTTTCAAAAGTCTTTAAGCCAGCGACCTATAATTGGTATGATTATAAGGATGCATGGTTTAATTTTTTATATATCAGACCAAACTCCCATACATGGTTCGTCAAATATGCGGAGAGTTTAAAAGAGAAAACCATTCCCCGTTGGTTCTATGAGTGGTGGAATATTTTTGGAGGAACACTAGAGATAGTACCTCCCAGTTTTGCACAAAGTTATCCCAGTTTCCTGAAAGAGCAGCAAATCAGCACTCTTCCAACCCATATTAAAGATTGCAAATTTTTTATCAACAAGCGAGTGTCTTATATTATTAATTGGTCCTTGGACATCCATGAGATGAACAGGATTAAATATCTCAGTCGCTTAATCCGTATTAAGGGTTGGAGTCCCAGAGCAAGAGTAGAGGCTAAAAAGAAAAGCCCTACTACTTCGGGATCCACTTCTGCCTCAAAAGCAGAAACCAGAAGAAGGCTCCTAGAAGCCTTGTCCAAACTAGAAGATGATGAAGAAGCCTTAGAGCTCTTAGACACTGCTTCCAGTTCTGGTGAACCATATAATGGAGATATGCTTGCCCCTAGAGGAATAGCACAATCTTATTATTTGGAAAACCCATAAAAGAAGAAAATGACAAAAGTCGTAAAACAGGTGGCACAAAAGCCAAAAGAAATAATTGACAAATTCAAGAAAGCAAGCGGCACAAAAGTCACAAAGCAAAAGCAGAAAAGCAAAAGCAAGGAATCTCACACAGTAGATGACCCTTCACAAAAGTAACAGACGGATGGCCTTTCAAGAAAGCAAGAGTCATTCACTAAAGTTGTAACTTTATTTCTCGAGGCCTATTTAAGGTTCTCAAATTGTATCCTTAGAGGCATCACCCGAAATTCCTTAACAGAAATTTCTCTCTGCCTCCTCTATCATATGTATGTTTTCCTTTTCATTCCCCATGTTTGAATAAAAGTTTGTAAGTATTTCTGCTTATCCGCTGCCTTTTACCTTCTTCTTATTATGTTTACCGACGGGGCTCGAACTCGCAGCTTCCGCCTTGAAAATATATGCATTGTGTGTTGTCTGTTAATTGACTGTGTGATTGGGTACCGGGTCTAGTAAGGAACCTGCGATCAGGGTTGTTACTATAAAGGTAGATGTTGAATGACATATGTGTGTCATACTATAACTGTATATATACTAACTAAATATAAAGCTAAGAAATATAAAGGAGTTAATGTTTTCATGGTTAGCCTAAGTATAATACTCTTGAAATGCATTCTAAAAAGGTTGTTGTGATCTAAATAGTGACTTGTTTATTGATGTGTTAAGGTTAGGTAAGTGGGGTTAATCTTGAATATGACTTGGACAAGAGAATACTAGTCATGACTACTATGATAGTAAGGTCCTTGTATATGTGAATGGACTGATTGCACTTGACTGTTAATGGAACCTTATGTGAACATTGTGACTACTTGAATCAGTGTATTGATATATGTACAACATGACTTATATGGGCTAATTAACTATCTAGTATATGCTTATCTGGTGTCAACTTGACATTTATCTCTGTTACATATATTCCGTTATTGTCGGCCTATGATGTCTATGGGGGTACATTGTGTACTCATGCTACACTTGATGCATTCTTTTGGATGTAGATAAAGTTCTTATACCATTTCTGGAGTTTGAGTTAAGTTTGAGTTGGGGGACTTTCAGTATTCAGGATGAGAATGCTACCTTCGGACATGCCTTGGATGCTCATATCTCTTCATTTCCTTTTATTTATTCGAGAGACACGTTCGTACATTTGGACTATGTTGTTAGGCGTGTGGCCTATGTTGTCCATATTTTTAGACTTTTTATTCAGTTTAGAGCTCTTGTATTATTGACCATGTCTATGGAGGTTGTATTATGATTCTCATATTTATGTTCTGCATTTCATACTTGATCGACAGTTTATTTAGGTACCTATTATCTTTACGCATTTCTTCTCGTATCATGTTAAATGAGTAGGGAGTGGTTCGCCTAATGATGGAGAAAGTGTAGGTGCCACCACGATTCCTAAAAGGATTCATGACATCTGAATCGTCAGGTTCGCAAGTTGAGGACTAAGGAAGTTGCCTTAGTGAAAGTGTTGTGGAGAAGTCAGAAAGTTGAGGAGGCTATGTGGGAAGCTGCAGAGGACATGAAGTACAGATATCCGCACTAATTTGAGGAGCAAGCAGAAAGTGTAGAAGGTAAATGCCTTCAGTATTCATGTCATGTCCCACGCATATCCATGTCTCATGTATTCATTACTCATGTCTCATGTCCCCATGTTCATGTCTTCATGTACTGATTTCATTCAGTCCATATGTTCCAAGTCATGTTTCTTTATGTTCTTGTACTCATGCCATGTTCAGTCTCATTCTTAATAATGATTCATCATTCGAGGACGAATGATCTCAAGGGAGAGATATTGTAATACCTTGTACCTTCAAACTAAGCCATATTCATGATTTAGGAGATTAGGAAACTGAGATAGGAAGTATGAAGCCAAAATCCATTTCAGTTCAGTGATTCAGAAAATGTATGCCAGGACTTATACAGACCGTACAAAACTATACAGGTCGTATACTTGCACCATACAATGACCGTCGAAAACCAATGAAATACGATGGCTTATACGTCCGTACGTTTTGACCGTAGAAAGACCCCAGACTTTTGATGCTTGCTAGAAATTTCAACACAATGATGTTCAATTTATACGGATAGTACAATTATGTAAGGACCTTACTTTCTGATGTACAAGTTATGCGGACTGCATACAATAAGGTCGTAGAATCTTCGACGACTGAATAGTATATATTCACGATTTTCAATCTTTTTCATCCTTTTCAAGCCCTAGCACGAATGTTCTCTCTTCCCATCATTCTGATACACCAAGGTAAGCCTATTCCAAGTACTCTAAGTGGATTCTAACATATATACATGAATTCTAAGTAGAAATTCATTATTTCTAACCTAGGGTTTTCAAGAAACCCAACTCAAGAAATTAAAGTTCAGGCTTTGGGAATTCTTCTTCAAGTTAAGATTCTTAATACAAGGTTAGGAGAGAATAATGTATGTACAGCTTCTATCCACGTATGGTAACATCATTGTTATTCCCCACGCCACTATTTATCTATACAACCCGAATTCTCTCAGACTTAGGGTTTGCTCTAATTCATGATGACCCTATATACCACATACTTATATCATGTTTTCATTAATTGTATTCATGATATGTCATTATGAGTGTCATAAGCCTGTCTGTAATCCATGAACACATGTTTTGAATTCCATGAGTTCTTAAATAAAAGTCATGAATCATACTCAATCCATGAAATTATATACATGTTTTCATACTAGTTATATTATTAAATTATATTCATGTTCAATTACATTTACAATTCAGGTATACAAGTTATATTGATTAAATTCATGTGCTTAAAATCCAACTATACCATGTTCATGTATTGGGAGTTACACAAATTACTGAGAAGGTTTAATAACTGAAACTACGTATGTCAATATAGGATAAGGATCGATCCGCCCAGTTAGGACGATTCCTTCATGTTACTGTCACTATCCCTTTTAGAAATCGTGGTGGCACCTACACATTCTCACCGGTAGGCTAACCACTTCCCATTTAAATAATACAAAAATATGTAAGAAATGCGGAATTAACAAATACTTAATAAATTTGTCTATCATAATACAAAAGCAGAAATAAGTCTGAGAATCATAAGTACATAGATCTGGTCAATAATACAAGAGCTCTAACTGTCAATACATAAACCAAATGAAATGGAATATAGTCTAAAAGTCTGAAACATGTCTCTCGAAATAAAAGTAAAACACAAGATAAGAGATAAGAGCATCCAAGGCATGCAAGAAGGTAGCATCCTCACCCTGAATACTGATGATCAACCGGTTCGGACTCAAACTAGAGGTCTCGAATTGGTAGAAGGATATGTATCTTCATGCAAAAGGGCAGCAAGTGTAGTATGAGTAGACAACATACCCCCATAGGCATCATAGGCCGACAACGATGGAAGATACGTAAAAAGAGATAAATATCAGGTTGACACCAAATAATCCTATACTAAACAGTTCAACAACCCAAATAAGTCACATTGTCCACATAATAGTACAATGAATCAACAATCACTTTGTTTGTACAAGATTTCATAATCATATAAGTTACCCCAATTTAGAATAGTTCAATGACAATATGTCAAGTATCAAAATAATCAATTAACAACCATTCTTCATCAAAGAATTCAACCAAGTCATCAATAACCAATCCAACACTTGATCCATCAATAGATAATCAATGAAATGATGTATGTATGATATGAATGCAATGCATATTCCATATGCCTTTCTCCTCCAGTATACAAGTATTAGGGGTCATAAAGTCTATATACTACTCTAGAATTTCTCAACTGAGCCCGACTCTTGGTGAATAATAAGCATTGCGGACATGCAACCCGTTCCTCCGCGTATCATCATCATTTCAATATTGTCAATAATCTCATAAGTATCCTTACATTCCTGGTCTCTTGGACCCATAACATTTCCATAGAACTCTCATATCAATATCATCAGAACCATGAGTGTATGAATGCAAATGACAATACAACGCAAGAAATCAGAATGTATGAGATGCAACTAAGTATAAGAGATGAATTTCAAATGCTTTCAGAGTTCAATAACATGTAATCCAAGTATAATCACGATATTATATCGAAGCACGTATGATAAATAAACACAATAATATCAAATATGGCAACGGGCCTACATAATGGCGACAAGCATAATCAACAACAGTCAGAATCAGCTTAAGGTTGATTCCCCAAATCACCCATCATCACAATTCAACACTGGTACCCACCAAATAATTCCTCATAACCGCTTGAGTGGGACTTCCAAACAAGCCCAATACCCTCAACATTTATAACTGATTACGTACTTCTATTGGAGTCTAATAAGAATAAAATGTAGCTACCCAAGAGCCGAGAAGGTGCCACATGCAATCAACTCTTTGCGCTGGCCTTGCCCTTTTGGAGAGCCTCGTAGTAATTGTGGTCTAACACTCATAGACTATACGTTAATATAAAGTTAACACACAATTCAAGGACTTAGTCCTTAATCAAACCAAAAGACACCCAAAACCCAACCACGAGCCCACGGTTCCAAAATCAAAATTTTATTACTTACAAAAAATCATTACATACTAAATAGACATATCCTAGAATTAATTAGAAGTCTAAGCTCAATTGAACCCTTAATTGCAAGATTGAACAAAATCTCCAATTCAGAACCCTATAATTTCCCCCAAACTGAAAAGGGTTTCCATTCAAATTAACCACAACCATATGATCATCTATCATAAATAAATACTCCTTCACAATATTAAGATAAACTAACTCATATTACACCCTTAAATTAAAGATTTAATCCTCTTATTCTACCATGAAAGCTTAAGAACCTATCCTCCCAAAATAAGGATTAAACTAAGATTAGGAACCTCAAAAACAAGGAATGAAATCAACAAGGGTGAAGAATTTACCTCCCAAGAAGAACATAAGCACAACTTCTGAATTTTCCCCTTAGTAAGCTAAAATACTGAGATAAGATATTTCGAGAAAGTGATTTCGAGCTAGGGATTTCGAGAGGTTTCTTGAAACAATGATTACGCTCCTACTGAATCGACTCTGCAGGTGTGGTATTGCTCTGGTGGAAAGGGAGCTTGCTAAGGAACATGCACTTGACACCTTGCCTCAGTGTAGAAGTGGAAACCATCCACAGAGGCGCCTCCTTCTCTGTGAGGAAATATCTGCAGGGGTGTAAACTCAACAAATACTCAAGAGGAGATGCCTCTGGAATGGTTTCAACTTCTACGCTGGACCTGAGGATTCGTTGAGTTTTTTCCCCTGCGGATATTTCCTCACAGAGGCAGAGACACATTTGTGAATGGTTTCCACTTCTGTGCTAAGGTGAGATGTCAAGTGATTGCACCTCACTGAGCTCCCTTTTCGTTAGATCGAGACCACGCCTGCATAATCAATTCTGCAGGAGCGGAATCGCTATTTCAAGAAACCTATTAAATGTCCTAACTCAAAATCACTTTCCTGAAATATCTCATCTCGGTTCTAGCTATTTCTAAGGGGGAATTCTTGAAGGTTGTGACTAAATTCTTCATTAGAGGTAAAATTCTTTACCCTTTATGAATTATTTCATATTTTAAGGTCTCTATTCTTGGTATGGACTATAATTTAAAGAAACTGAGTTATATCCTTAATGTTAGAATAAGTGAGGATGAACTTTGATTTAAGGGTGTAATATGAGTTAGTTTATCTTTATATTGTAAATAAGTATATATTTATGATAGAGGATCATATTGTAGTGTTTTAATTTGAATGGGGAAACCTTTTTCAATTTGGGGAAAATTCTAGGGTTTAGAATTGGGGATTCTGTTCAAACATGCAATTAAAGGTTTATTTGAGCTTAGATCTCTAATTAATTCTATGAGGTGACTATTTAGTAGGTAGTTATGCTTTGTATGTAATAAAGTTTGGATTTTAACATCGTAGGCCCGGGGTTGGTTTTACGTGGCTTTTGGTATGCTTAAGGACTAAGTACTTGTATTGTGTGTTAGAATTCTATTAATGTGTAGTCCATGTGTATTAGAATACGATTATTATGAGGTGCTCCAAAAGGGCAAGGCTAGTGCTGATAATTGATTGCACGTAGCACCTGCTCGGTTGTGAGGTAGGCTACGATTTATTCATATTAGACTCCAATAGAAGTATGTAATCAGTTATAAATATTAAGGGGTATTGGGCATGTTTAGGGGTCCACTAAAGCAGTTTTGATGAATGCTTAGGTGGGTATTGGTGTTGAAATTATGATGGGTGATTTGGAGAATCAACCTTATGTTGATTCCGACTATTATTGATTGGGCTCGTCGCTATATTTGCTATTGTTGTGTTTATTCATCAAGCATTATTTAATATGAGATCCTGATTGTACTTGGATTACGTGTTACACCCCGTAGTTTTGCATCGCACTGTGACGTCAATGGATATCAAAGTCCCGAGAAGAGATACAACCCTACGGAAGCATAATGAAGTTTTATAGGTTGGTTATGAAGGTACTAGAGTGTTTGGTTGTTAAACGGATCGAAATAAGTATGTTTCGACAAAAAATGGAAACTAGGTAACTTGGCGGGATAGATGATGGATAGTCAAATACCCAGCCTGAGCCATCAATTATCCACGAAGTTTGACGGGGAAGATTGATGGACCATCGGATGTTTTACGGTTACCATCAAATTACGGAAGAGGAGAAATTTTGTAGGGTTTAAATACAGGATGAACGATTTAGGGGTTCATTTCCTCTATGATCAGACTTAAAACATCCTAGAAATCCTCTCTAAAGTTCCTAATCACTCCAAGGTCAATTCCTAAGCAAATTTCACATGATTAATGCTACAAATTCCATGGTAATCATAAGAATTGTCTTCTTCATGTTGAGTAGGGTTTAGAAATCCATGGAATTGGGGAAAATCTCTGACTTGAGAAGGTTTGGCTGCATTGAGGTAAAATTCATCCTCCTCTATCTATATATGTGATTAATTGATGATTTGAGATAAGTTAATTTTCGTAATAAATAACCCATAAACTTATGAAGTTAAGATATGTTGAATTGTGGGCTGTTTTGTTGGAATTGTAAGTTGATATTGGTTGATATATTGATTGTTGGTATTGTAAACCTAAGAGGGTATGTGTCGAAGAATAATGGGGCCAAATTACATGAATACCCCTTTCATTAAATAAGACTAAGAACATTTTTAAGTCAAGGCGATAGCTAAGATACCTAAGTAAAGTTTCTTACTGAGTATGGATTAGATGTTGATATGGGTCCTTTATTTGTTATAGATAAGCAGTCCTTAGGAGTACAAAAACTTATAGCATGACGTATAGCTTCGTGGATAAGGTATGTAAGTCTATCCCTTTCTTTCAAAATCATGAAATCCACAGGATTATCATTTTCGAAAAGAAACGCTAAGAACTCCATTCTATTGTGTATCGAAATTTCATATTGAGAAGTATTCATTGTTATTCTAGTTCTTATGATTCTCGGAGTTTATGAGTCTCTAAGAGGCACAAAGAGCCATTGTTATCATAGTCTATTGTTCACACCCCGAGTCCCCTTCGGTATTGATATAATTTTCATTGGTATCAATATCATGCATACAATAATGATCATATAGAGGATCAAGTTGCATATTCCGCAATAATACATATAGAGGATCGGGTTGCACATTTTGCAATAATACATATAGAGGATCGGGTGGCACGTTCTGCAACATATACATATAGAAGATCGTCTTGTGCATTCCACAACATATACATTTATTGGATCGGGTTGCACATTCCGCAACATATATATATGATGGATCGGGTTGCACATTCTACAACACATACATGAGTTGGTGTGAATATTGCATTGCATATTATACATATACCCAAGGTTAATGACACGTTATACCTACCCATACTATACATAACTCTATAAAATGATCATTACCTATATGACCAAAATTATTTGGGAATACGAAGCTCACTTTCTGACAGCTGGACTCAATAGCTCTTACTGAGGTGGCATCGTAGAGTCCCTATCAGAACATGCAGCATGAACACACAGAGCCCCCAGCCAAAAGGACGTCAATATGAAATAATATACTGAGTATGTAAATCATGAATAATACTATGAATCTTTAAGTTGTAAGGAAAATCATGTAAGCAATATGAAGCGAATAGCTGTAATGGAAAGCATAAGCAACCTAAGACACATGAGAGAACAATGAAACTCTAAAACTTAATATGACCTGTTTGGGCAAGTCTTTATTGTACAAACCATCCTCATCTTATAGTGTGAGGTATAACATATCATTAACCTTGGGTATATGTATGAATATGCAATGCAATATGCACACCAACTCATGTATTGGTTGTGGAATGCACAATCCAATCCATCATATGTATATGTTGCGGAATGTACAACCCGATCCAATAAATAGATATGTTGCGGAACATGCAATCCAATCCAATAAATGTATATATTGCAAAATGTGTAACCCAATCCAACAAATGTATATATTGCAGAACATGCTACCCGATCCAGTAAATGTATATATTTGTGTGCATGATATAAATGCCAATGAAAACTATATCAATACCAAAGGGAACTCAGGGTGTGTACAACAGACTATGATAGCAGTGGCTCTTTGGCCTTCATAGAGACTCATAAACTCTTTGACTTTATTTATTGCATGATTTTTTGGTCGATTTGACAAATATATTTTAGAAGCTTCCTTTTGAAGACTTATGATACGATCATCAGCCAATAACTAGGATCGTAAGAACTTGAATAATAGTGGATACTTCTAAATATTAAACTTCGATAGACAATAGAGTGGAGTTCTCAACATTTATTTTTGAAAAGGATAATCTTTTAGATTTCATGCTTTTAAAAGAAAGGGATAGCCTTACATACCTTATCCACGAAGCGGTACATCGTGCTATAAGCTCTCGTACTCTTCAAGCCCGATTATAGATAGCAATTAAAGGGTCGAGACCAATACCTAATCCATATGGAATAAGAAACCTTACTTAGGTGTCTTAGCTATCACCCTAACTTAAAAAGGTTCTTAGTCTTGTTTAACATAAAGGGTACTTATGTAATTTGTCCCCACAATTCGCTGAAACATACCCTCTTAGGTTTACTATATCAACAACCAATATCAACTTACAATTCCAACAAAATACCAAATAACTCAACATATCACAACGTCATAGGTTTATGGGCTTCGTGATGAAAAAAAGACCGTGAACTTAAAGTTCCAACGTGATCCATGAGGTGATATGCTCGGAGTGACAAATATTGTCAATCGTCCTATAATAATATGTTTATTGTGGTATGGAGTATGGAGTGTAATTGAAGAAAGGACTTGAAGATTCAAGAAGACATCATTTTCGGCCTTTATATAGGTCTTGGCCGAGACCACTTTCTTTTAGCTTATTTTAAATTCCTAGCTTAATTATTAGGCCTTGTAATAGAATGATATGACTAAGCAACCCGTGTAATAGGATAAGGTGACTAGGACAAAGGACAATCTAGAAAGGGGAAGCTTCTAACATGCCCCAAGGAGATAATTCATGAACTAGCTAGTTCATGTACTTATATACATGGATGACATAAAAGGGTGGCCTAGAGAACATGGAGATTTTGTCTTCTCCCTTCCCCAAAAGGACCGAACCCCTTCCCCTTCCTCATTCGACCGAAGTGAGTGTATGTGTCTATCTAGTTTCTCTTAAAGAAAGGTCTAAGCACTAGTATAAATAGGACATGTAGTTGATGTAAATAGACATTGAAGATATATGAAATATATTTGATTTTTACTCAATTTGCTAAGTTATTCAACTTTTGTGTTGCTTATCTTAGTTGGTCCTTTTGTAGTCCGAACCTCGATCCTTTTATGGGTAACCCCTTGGTCCTTTTGTGGTCCAAACCCTCGGTGCAAGTCTAACTATACCCAAGCCAAGGTTCTATCCGGTTACTTATCACAAATACATTGAAGGTCTTCATGGATTTCATCACCTTGTTCGTACCCGAGTTTGTCTAACAATCTCGTGTTCGATGCTTATCCAAATTACCTGATTCCTGTCACCCAAATACACCACAACACTTCACCAACCTCCACTCAAAAGGTTATTAACCGAAACCTCCCAAAAATACATAAACACCCCAACCAACTACTCCGCCGTCCATACCGAGTTCCACCGTCGTACCTTACTGTCCCGATCAGATTCCTCCACTTACCACCATCCAACCACCAACATAACCATAAACGTGTTTAGTCCCTCCTCTTAAAACACCTTAGCCCAAAACCTTCTAAATCTACCCGTATAACCCCCACAAAACCACACTGCCCAGTAAATCGTACGAACCTGACAACGTACATTTGACTCCCATTTTCATATCAAACCGGCTCTAATCCGAATCCGAGCAACCTACCACATATTCCCCTCCTTATATACATCACTTTGGCTACGAAGATCCTTTTACAACTTATCCTAAATCATCAATTAATCACATATATAGATAGAGAAGGATGAATTTTACCTCAACGCAACCAAATCATCTCCAAATAGTAGCTTGCCCAATTTCTAGGGTTTCAAAAATTTCCTCTCCACGGGGATGTTTCTACGATTACCGCGGGGATTATCACATTAATATTACGTGGTTTTTCTTGTAATTTATCTTGGAATAATTTATAACTTTGGAGAGGATTTTAGGGGTATTCCTAGGTCTAGTTATGGAGGAAATGAGCCCCAAATTGACCAACCCACTTATAAACCCAAAAAGAAAAAAATTCACCACTGTACTTCAATGGTGGAATTGGCGGTCCATCAAATGATCTATGGTCCATCAATCCTGACCGTTATTCTGCCACCTGAGATTAGAATTTCTCGGGCAGTTTGACGGTACACTCTATGGACCGTCAACCTTCCAACGGATCAATCTTCTCTGTCAAACTTCCTGGAAGATTGATGGCTTAGGCTGGGCATTTGACGGTTCATAAAAGTATTTGATGGTCTGTCATCTGTCCCGTCAAGTTGCCTGATTTCCTATTTTCATTGAAACATACTTCATTCTATTCGTTTAACTCCCAAATACTCTGGTAATCTTCATAACCAAGCGCCAAACCTTCATTATGCTTCTGTAGGGTCGTATCTCTTATAAGGACTTCAATATCAATTAACGGGATGCGAAACTATGGGGTGTAACATCCTTCCCCCCTTAGGAATATTTTTCCGCGAATGTTAAAGATATTCTTAACTTCTGAGGGTTCTAAAAATTTCAGCAGAGTCTACTTTATAAACAGGACTATCTAAAATATGATCAACATCCCAAATATATATATATATATATATATATATATCTAATTCCACAAAGGGTGATATAATCACAAAATATGATCAACTTGGCCTCACACTACCATTTATAAATGCAAGAATCAAGAGGGTTAGCCATAACTCACCTTAACTGTCCGTTGTCATATTTTAAATTGTACCTGTCACCTTTGCCTCAATATTAATACCTAAATAAGACATAGGACTTAGAATTTTTTAATAGAATTGAAATAAGAGAATTGTATTGCACGAATATCGGTGTAAACTTAAAGACTGAAATAGGTAGGGGTATTTGGATTTCGTATCTTCTTCGTCCTCCAAAGTTATCTCTTCTGTATTATTATTCCTCCATAGCACTTTAACAAAGGAAACTTATTTAGTTCTCAGCTTTCGAACTTGGCGATCTGGAATAACTACTAGAGTCTCATCAGAAGTTAGATTCTCGGTGATCTGTACATCCTCTACAGGAGTAATATGGGAGGTATATCTAATGCACTTACGCAACATCGATACATGGAATACCAGGTGAACTTCTTCTAACTCTGAGGGTAACTCAATCTCATAAGCCACCCGGCCTATCATGCGGATGATCTTGTATGGTCTGATGTATCTAGGGCTAATTTTTCCTTTCTGGTCGAATCTCATAACTCCTTTCATAGGAGAAACCTTTAAGAATATCCAATCGTCAACAACAAATTAAAAGTCGCGGCGTCGTACATCTGAATATGATTTTTGTCAGATTTGGGCAGTCAATAAGCACTCTTGGATAAGCTTCACCTTCTCTACTGCTTGCTATATTAATTCAGGGCCTAGTTCAAACTAGCCAACTGGGGATCTACACTTCCACCCATACAATGCCTCATACGGGGCCATCTTGATACTGGAATGATAGTTGTTATTGTAAGAAAACTCAATGAGGGGTAAATGAGCATCCCCAGTACCTTTTAAATCCAATACACAAGCTCGTAGTATGTCCTCGAGCGTCTGGATCATGTGCTCAGCTTGCCCATCAGTCTGTGGCTGAAAAGTTGTACTAAGGTTCACTTGGGTGCCTAAACCTTTCTAAAACAACTTCCAAAAGTGAGTTGTAAACGGAGCACCTCTGTCGGAGATGATAGATACTGTAACACCATGCAATTGAACTATTTTCTTAATATATAACTTGGCATAATCCTCCACCGAAAAAGTAATATGAGCATGTAGGAAATGGGCTGACTTCATATGTCTTTAAACGATAACCCAAATGGAATATAACATCCAATAAGAACAGGGTACACTGGTAATGAAATCCATGTTAATCATTTCCCACTTCCAAGTAGGGATTTCAATTTGGTGCAGCAAACATCTAGGCTTCTAATGCTCGATCTTAACTTGCTGACAATTTGGGCATTAAGCCACAAATGTTGCTATGTCTTTGTTCATGTCATTCAACCAATAAACCTGTCGAATGTCATGATACATCTTCGTTGATCCAGGATGAATGGAATATCTGGATTGGTGGATTTCTTCCATAACCAACTTTCGGAGTCCTCCAACATTTGGTACACATAGTCGACCCTGATATCTAACGACTCTATCTCTCGTAAGTTCCAATATAGGCTTCTTCTATATAGGAATTCCTTATTTCATTTGGACCAATGCAAGGTCCTCCAACTATTTTTCTTTCACCTCCGCTATCAAAGATGACTTTGTGGTATTCTGCACCACCGCGCCCCCGTTATCTGTGTCCAAGAGTCACACATTTAAAATGGCTAAGTGACGTAGTTCTTTGGTCATTTCCAGCTTGTTAGATTCAATACAATACAAACTTCCCATAGACTTGCGACTCAAGCCATCTTCTTTGCCTTAAATATCTGCGTCATAGCTTGGCCCAATTTCTAGGGTTTCCAAAATTGCCTCTCCACGAGGATGATGATTTCTATGATTATAGCGGGTATTATCACATTAATCTTACGTGGTTTTCCTTGAAATTGATCTTGGAATAATTTAGAAATTCAGAGAGGATTTTAGGTGTATTCCTAGGTATGGTTATGGAGGAAATGAGCCCTTAAATCGACCAACCTGCTTATAAACCAGGAAAAAAAATCCATTTCTATACTTCCACGTGGGATCGACGGACCGTCGAATGATCGATGGTCCGTCAATCCTGACCATCGTTCTTCTACCTAAGATCAGAATTTATCAAGCAGTTTGACAGTACACTCGATGGACCACCAACCTTCCAACTGTCCGACAACCTTTCGACAGTGCATCAATCTTCCCCATCAAACTTCCTAGAAAATTGATGGCTTAAGCTGGGCATTTGACGGTCTGTCATATGTCTTGTCAAGTTGCCTAGTTTCCTGTTTTCATCAAAATATACTTTCTTTGATCTGTTTAACTCCCAAATACTCCGGTACCTTCATAACCGAACGGTAAACCTTTATTATTCTTCTGTAGGGTCGTATCTCTTCTCAGGACTTCAATATCTATTGACGTTATAATGGGATGCAAAACTATGGGGTTTAACATGAGCTTCATTTTCCCAGAGCATTTTGGTTATACATGTATGGAGTATTTTGCAGATTTATGTATAGTATGGGTAGGTCGGGGCCCTGTCCCAACCATATGTAAGTTCAGTTACTCGTAGAGACTCACAGACTTGTTTTGATATGTACAGGGTGACGTATAGCCTTGTCGGACCATTTATGACCTTGTCGATCTTATTGTATATATATGTTGGGTTAGTCCCTTTTTATCAGAGTTATTGTTGTGATATATCTTAGTATGGCCTTGTCTGCCGGAAGTTCTCCTTGCATAGAAGATTGGTCATCAGAGTGGTACGCTCGGGCCAGCAAGGCACCAGGTGTCGGTCACACACCCCATTTTTGGGGGTGATAAACTTGGTATCCGAACAGGTCAGTCCTAAGAAGTCTGTGAGTCATGACTAGCAGAGTCTTGTTTATGGGTGTGTTGTGCACCACAGGGGTTGTCGGGCATTTATGGATGGTTTATGTTCTTTCATCTCACAGATCATGCAATATAGTTGAGTTGTGAAAATTCCAATCTAACTCATGCTTTACCCAGTTTTATTTCTGATAATAACCAGAAAGATGTTGGGAAACTCGTATTCAAATCCAGTCCATGAAAGATTCTGATTAAATTATAAATACACCATATATGCGAGTATGATATTGAAATTTCAGAGTATAAGCGACTGCCTTCCATTTATATATGAAGGAAGCGATGTATGTCCAGAAATATAAAGCATCAACTTAGAAATATAGGAGGAGTAAGGTGATAGAGGTTCCTAATGTCTGAAGTATAGAAGATTGTAATGAGGCCAAAATCCAGATGACAATGAACAAGGTAATGTTATTCCACCTTCAGCGGTGATGGAATCCTAGTAAGAAGTAACTATTTTTGTTATTGATATATTAGCATAAATGGACATAGTATCAAATGAAATGGGACCTCAAGATATAGCAAGGATTTAGAATGATCCTCAACATAGATGGTACCAAAGAATAGTACGGTTAGGTAGTGATACCTACCTTTTGGGAACATATACATGATGTACCTAGGAATCGTTAGCCAAGTATGACCTTGAAAGAATTCAAAGATTAGTAGGCCAAGCATGAATCCCTTTGTGTGGAAGATAAATTTTTCCCTTGACGTGACTCCTGTTAGGAAGTAAAGGCGATGAAGGAGTTAGACATAGGGAAGGTTATATTATGAGGGTATAGACAAGGATAGAGGGTGAGATTGGTAGCAAGAGAATAAAACAAACGTAAATGAAATACTAGACTAAAGTTATAAAATGACTAAGTGTCATGAAATAACGTATAGAAGGATGGCAAGCCGTGGCCAATAAAGATATAAAGTGCTAAAGCAGTGACGGTTAGAGGCACCCCTCGGAAGGTGTGTACCTGACGTGCCCAGGAAATAGATGGTCGAATATGACTTTTAAGAATATTGAAGGTCCAGGGGGGAAAGTAATGAATCCTTCATGTGCAAGTTACATATTTTTCAAAGAAAGGCTCCTGTCCATAGAGTAATGTAGGAATTATAAATTCCTAGAAATGAGAGCAATTAAGAAGGAAGACATTAAAAGTAAGAACATATTTTGTTACAAGTATTCAGAATAAGATAAGGAGTAAGGATGATAGCAAGAGGATAATATAAGAATGAGGCTCATCGGAATAAATGTGAGGAATGACTGAGAGTCACAGAATAAAGTATGGTAAGGTGACTAGAGCATAGTTGAGTAAGACAAAAAGGTAAGAATAAGTAAATACCGAGTTGAGAAGAAGAAGGTGTTATGAGACCAAGCATATTAGGAAATTTGAATTGATAATGGTCAACAGAGTATACCGATCAAATGATCTAGCTAAATGAATCAAGAAATATCGAAAATAAAGGGTCTCTTCAGTCAAATGAAACACATGTCAGAAACTCGGGAGACGACTGTAACAAAATATACTGAAAAATTATGGAGTAAACAATCAAATAGTAAGAGAATAAGGGGCAAAAAAGAGAAATCCTTAAATGTTATCAAGAAAGGAGTCTTAAAGTTAACGTCTTGATTAGAAGATAACAAGTTTATTGTAATGGAGCATGTTAGTTGTGAACATGTGGCATCTTATGTGTGCAACCGATTTAGTGGTCTCTATTAAGAGAGAATTGCTTTAAGGCAAGTTATAAGTTATTAAAGGATCACATGCTACAGAGAATGTCGATTTAACGACCTGATATTTCATGAATGAAGTCCCCAAGCATAAAGAGTAGCATATGGGATATAGTATGGGAAATAACCGACATAGACTCATATGATGGTTTAGTAAGCATATGCGGAGGTTACAATGAAGAATTCCCAGACAAACAAGATTGTGTTATCCAGTTGTCGATATGCTATGACTATCAAATGGTATGTAGGTATTAACGTTAAGAAATTATAGGTGGTGGCCTTCCAATTAGAAGAGATAAAGCAAGGATAAGAGCCGCCTGATATATGAGACTCATAAAGGAAAACATAAGGAGTAATCAACATAGTGGCATACGTAAACCAAGGAGGGGTCATTTAGAATTAACGAATAAAAGGGTAAGTCGAGTTACATCAAGAGATGATGTATGTTAAAGATTAGAAGCAGGATATTGGACGAGTCGTCAGTTGATATAGCATTTCATATTATAGGATGGTCTCAGAGCCTGGAGTTCTAATTTTACAATAAGTAATCTCAACTCTCATGGAGTATATCAGATAGAAAGTAATTGCAAACAAAAGGACTAGTATGAAACAAATCAAGATAAAGAAGTATTAAACCTGGAAATGAAGGAAAACAGTTAGAGGTCATGCTCTGAGTTAGTACCACCAGAGCAAGAGCGAGAGTAAGAGTAAGAAGGATAACTACGGGCAGTTAAAGGGGCCTAGATCTTGTAGGAATACATGACGATGTGATTTCTGTAAGTATATTGCTAAAGATATGTTAGCCAATAGACAAAAGAGGAATTTACTCCAAATATGTAGGTTTGAGTATGGATGTGTACCCAATAGGGGAAGATGACAACATTTTGTTGCCAACTATGTTGGTCGAATGAGACACAAAGAGTTGAGGTTGTTTACACTTAAGAGCGGCTGGGAAAGCCAAAGAGAATTTCAGACCTAAGATTTCATGTCGGCAGCAGTTAGCACACATTAGAGGTGCGACACGATATCTTTGGTAACCACGAAGACCTCAGGTACACCCTTAAGCGACAATAGTTGAATTCAAAGATAAACTTCATCCATAGACAAGTTACAGTGATATAAAGACTTATGAGCCTTCTTAAAGAGAATAATAGTTCTCGAGCTTGAACGTAAATAATGAATATCCCAGATGATACATTATAGCATGATTCTCCTTAAAAGAGAGATGTTTCAGAAGTTAGACTTCAACGAAAGGATATTTCGTGAATGCAATGAGAAGGTAAGAGTATAGATTGTTCCTTCAACCATTTGAGAATACAAGAATGAGACTCAATAAAGATAGAAATATTATACCGAAAACTCAGTGATGCCTCCCTTAGATGATGAAATAGAGGAATAACCATACAGGGATTTGATCCTATTACAAGTAAATAGAAAGTTTGACAGAACAGAGTGCCAGCCTTCAGGACGACATAAGATAAATGGTATAAGCAATTTAGCCCATCTAGAGGCAGGGGAGAGAGAAGATTCGCCAAGGAGGTTCAGCAGTTAGCAAGTGTAAGGGGTCCAATTTTAGGACTCCACTGATAATAGATTTGTAGCACACAAAGTATCAATGTTGCCTATGTGGTAAAGTAAAGAAGTAACAATGTGGGAAATTAGAGTTAATACTATCGAAAGAGAAAGTTCCGCGATAAAGAACGCTAATGTTTAAATTAAAGAGAGACGTAGTTCCCCGATACCTAGGTTGATCATGCATCCCAAATCTAGCTAATTGCGAGACAAGATTAGAGTAAAGGTGTTTCATTCTCTCTATTTTATTCATCCGGGTTTGACAAAGACGTACAACCCTACCCAAGACATGGATTGAGGTAATAATGAAAAAGAAAAGCAGTGCTAAGTTTTGGAATAGAGACCCCATGGTTAACTAGTAACGATAATGCAGTAGAGGCCCAGTTGGCTAGTGGAGAGAAATACAGATTTCCATCTGGAAAGGATAAAATGATTCAAAGATAAAGTGCAGTATGGATTTATCGTTGATCTTATCAGAAATACTGCTTCATGTAATCAATAGTCAATATATATATAAGTTTGACCCATTTCTTGCCAAAATAGAGTGATCCGCATAGTCGAGGATTATACTAGCTATACACTAAAAGGGATGTGATGATTTCGGGACATTTTAACTGTCTAATGAAGAATAAAGAGGTTCGGATACAATAAAATTCTAAGACTTATCTAGGAAGGTTTAGAAGCACAGAGAAATCCCTGATATAGCTCATTCCTATATAGGCAGTCAAGTCAGGGGCACGATTCAGACACTCAATGATATGATGCGGGCGGGTATGCTTGACTTAAAATGGAATTGGGATGGTAACTTACCCCACAACGAGATACGTATTATAAAGATTACTATGTCGCCATCAGGACAGATCCTTATGAGACCTTGTCTGGTTGGGAATAAAGATCATTTATGGATTAACTTGATGTAAGAATATAAAACTTGCTTAAACCTGTGTTAGTCTTGTTAGTTCCCAAAATATGGAAGAGATAAATCTTCTTTAGTTGTAAGTCTTAATAGTCCAAGATTTCCAGAAGTCACCCGCCGATGTTCAATGCCAAGACTTAAAGAACATCAGTCATGATTGGGTATCCCTAAGATTTTACTCATAAAAGTGTAACGAGAATTCGACCGAAAAAGAAAATTTAAACCACAGATACAACGGGTCGTATGGTATTACTTCGACACCTGGATAAATGACCCTTGAGCTTGAGATTACCTCTAAAGCCAGAGGCAAATTATTCAGATTCTCTCGTAATGATATTATAAAAGTACATAGGATATTCCTCTTGTGTATTGCATGAAGTGTTCAGATACTAAAGACCTATCCTATGGGGAGGTCCCAAATATCATTCTTTAATATTAAGTCCAGAAGTTTAAAATTGAACATATAGCATCCATTAAAGTGTTGTGGAGGAATAACAATAAAGAAAAGATGACTTGGGAGGCCGAAAAAGATATGAAGTCCAAATATCCTTACCTATTTCAGTCTTCAGGTGTTGGTATTGATACAAATGGGACAGGTGCATCTCAGAATACAGTTAAGGTTCATCAATTGTACTCATGATAGGTCATTATGATTGTCATGAACCTGTACGTAATACATGAATGCATGTTTTGAATTTCATGACTTCTTAAATTCAAGTCATAAATCTATGTTACTAAAACTATGATGGTATACATATTTTTCATGATTTATACAAATTATATTATATAGTTATTCACATGTTAAATTATAATGACAAACCATGTTTCACACGTTATTTTCAAGAAATCCATGGACTTACAAGCCAACTCTTTTCAAGTACATATTTTGGAAGTTGCATCCAAACATATTCAAAGAAGAAGAGATTTTTTAGGAGCCAAGTTCATGCATTCTTCTACATGGGAACCACAAAGGGGTGTGAAAGAGATTGAGTTCATCCTTGTCCCAAAGTAAACCCAAAACCTTTCCCATTGATGGAGTTGAAGCCGAGAACTTCCTTGTTCCCCAAGCAAATCGAGACACTTCTCACTTATCCATACTTGACCGAGAAGTTCATGTAGTTTGTGTCCTTTTGTTATCCTTCTTGAATAGTCCATGTACAACTATAAATAGGACCCATGGGATGTTGTAAAAATCAGAGTGGATTAAATATAAATTTGAGTTTTACTCATACTCTAAAGTATTCAACTTGTGTGTTATCTACCTTAGATTGGTCCTTGTGTGGGCCTTGGTTCTTGTGTGAGCCAACCCCTGAGTGTAAGTTGAAGCTAGGACTTGTGTGACCTAGTTAAACCCAAGCTAAGGTCCTTTCGATGTAAGTCTTGGTTAGGAATTGTGTGACATAATCAAACCCAAGCTTAAGGAACCCCTTTGGTACAAGTGGACGTTGGAACTTGTGTGATCCAACAAAATCCAACCCTAGGGTATATCTTAAGGTTACCGGCCACCCTCACTTGGCTTGTTCACGGGATTGTACTTAGCAACCCCAGTCTAGACCTTGTCCAATTGGCCAAACTCATCTTGGTGTCGACTCGAGCATTAAAACCCTCGTGTCTCTATCCTTGTCATATTGACCGTCCAAACACTTGGTTGGTACCCGAGATTTCATCTCGTGACTCGTGTTCATTCTTTGTCCAAACCACTTCATTCCTGCCACCACCACATCCTACAATACTTCACAAACACCCACAACAAATGCCAACACCCGAGACCACGCATATCTCCCCGTCCAAACCCTACAACACCAAACATTCTACTAAAACAGCCCTCACCGATACCTCACTATTTTAGTAAACTTCTGGCATCATCCACCACCAAACCCCGATCATCAAGACTACCATCAACATACCCGAAACACTCTCATAAAATCCCTAAGTCCAACTCCACCCACAACTATCCGAAATAACCCCACAACACCACCCTGCCCGGTTAAGCCGAGAACCCCAATCTTGGTGTCCATTTTCATGTCAACCCGAATATAACCAATACCCGGCCCACTTACCATCCAACACCCCTCCAGGAAATTAGGGATCGTAAGGACCACGACCCGCCATGGCTTCAAAGAGAAGTCATCTTTTGGGTATTTTAGACGTCCCCTTTATATTTTCAATCAAATATTATCCCCTCCCTCTTTTTATAAAAGAAACTATGTCTGACCTGAAGCCCCAAGAGAGGATACGTAGGAAGCCCTTATCGGGCCTAGTCTAGGAATTGGTTCAGCTAGAATGAAATAATTTTTATGTAACCCGAACCATGGAAGGCCCTGATTTCCCACGGAGGGATACGTAGGCAGTCTACATAAGACTGGGCACTTATATTATATAAATTATAATCCCCCTATTTAGAAGAGTTTCTTGGTTTCAACAACGTCGTGGTAGCACCGTAGACCTTCAAACCAAAACCTTCAAAACCAAAACAGCCAAAATAACTAAAATACCCCCAGAATGGAAAATTAATCAAGAGTTATGATCGAATACATGAATCTATGTATTTTATGTGCAATTTATCTATGATATCTTATATTTATTATTTTCCACTAACGTTACCAACGTCATTTTCCTTTCAGTATTTCTTTTCTTAAAGAGTGGGTTGATCCGTGTTGTATCACACTGGCATACTTCACTAGATTGAAAGTTGTAGCAGCATCCCTTAAAGAACAAAACCAAGCAAAATGACTACTACTCCGAAAGACTCGCGTAACAAGGACGCTCTGGTTATAGAGGACCTCGCGCGTCAAGACCTTCAGAATCTGGCACCTCATGAAGTCTTGATTAACTTGTTGTTTCGAAAGACCGCCGACCTCCAGAAATAGGTCACGAAGAATAAAGTTATCAATGCTTACAGAAAGGCAGCCACTAAGACAAGAAGGCCTCCACCGCCTTTTCCATCCATGAGCTCGCCGATACCCGAGCACTTTCCAGCCACTAATACCCATATTGGTACCTCATACCAGACCCCACCTCTAGTAAATTCTACCTACATAGCTGGGACTTCCGGCTCAGCACCTTTATATCCGCCACTCATCAAACACCCAAAGTTGCTGGCACTCCGAAAAATCACCCAGCGCACCCCATAGAATTTTTTCACACCCCAATTACCCATATTGACTCTTCACCCAAGCTTGACCATTATGAATAAATAGAAAAATCTTGGAGGGCCGAACAAGATAGAAGGGATAGGGATATAGAGCAGAAGATGGTAGACCTGCTCGAGAAATCCAACAGAGGTTCTCAAAAAACTATGGGCTTAAGCTATAACGACTTATGCATGCATCTGGGCCTAGACTTGCCTAAAGGCTTCAAGGTACAAAAGTTTGAATTCTTCAATGGGACAGGGAATCCCAAGGCTCATCTACAAGCATATTATGACCAATTGGTCAGGATCAAGAGAAACCAGGCTCTAATCATGAGGTTGTTTAGCCAAAGCCTCACGGGAGAAGCATCGGAATGGTCACAGCCCCACCTACGCCAATAGGACACCTAGGAATACATGGCAGGGGCCTTCATAGAAAGTTTGTTCTTTAATGTGGAAACCATGCCTGACCGTTACTACTTGGAGAAAGTCAAGAAAAAGTCTACTAAACTACCGCGAGTATGCGAGTAGATGGAGGGATGAAGCTGCTCGAGTACAACCACCGATGAGCGAGGATGAACTAGTTTGTCTTTATCCGATCAAAGGAATATGATTTCTATGATCGAATGCTATCTATGGCTGGGAGGCCATTCTCCGAATTGGTAAAATGGGAGAGGCGATAGAGAATGGCCTCAAATCGGGAAGGATTGTCAGTGTAGACAACAAGGCTAGTCTACAGAGCGCCACCGGGGCTACAAGAAAGAAACAGGAGGATGTGGCAAATATCTTCCACACCCCGAGCCCAAGAAGTTAAAAGAAGGAAGGATCATAGTCTTTCATCGACATATACCAGTATCAACCTCCAAGCAAATACATGTTATCCCCATACAACCTTGTGTCGTTATTCTACGCACAGCCTAATTATCAAACACCAGCTCCTGCCTATCAAGCTCTACCGCTAAACTACCAAACACCAATACCCATTTACCAAGCTCAACAACAAAACTATCAAATGGTTTCTAAGGTCCATGGACGTTCACCCCACTTCTAGAAACTCAAACTAAGTTGTTCGAGGGGCTGAATGCTACCGGAATGATCCACATTATTACCAAAACCTCGCTAACCACAGGAGCCAATTTTACGACCAGACTTCTACATATCACTCCATAGGGAATAGACAAAGTACAGAGGACTGTCTCAATCTGAAACATAAGATCCAAGACTTTATTGATAAAAGGGGACATTATATTGAAAATGGCAGTACCAAATGTGAACACCAATCTTTTGCCCAATCACAGTACTAATAATATTCATATGATCAAGTGAGAAAATGATTGGGTCATATGCAGGTTCTTAATACATGAGTTTGTCGAGAGCCTAGAATGAATACTAGCCTCTCTTACCCTCTAAGAATGAACAAATTATAAAGTAATAATCCCAGCACCAGTCGTGCCTCAAGTATCGCAGGAGATAGTCCAAGCCCCAAGAAAATAGTTTGTCGTCCAAGCAGTGGTGGCTCAGGTAATGACAAGATTAGGGAGATTCTATACTCTTAAAGAACTAGCGTAGGGAGCGCCCCGTAGAGAAGGAAATCAAAGAAGGCCCATCACTAAGAGAGACGCCGAAGATTTTTGGCGCAGAATGCAGCCAAAAGAATATTCCATCATTGAACATTTAAATAAGACGCCGGCCTAAATATTGGTAATGGCACTACTATTGAGTTTGTCATAACATTGTCAGGCCCTGATGAAAGTACTGGATGAAGCACATATCCTAGTAGGAACAAGCAGTGAAGCATAGGCTGACATGGTAGGCCACGTCATTGGGGGCCACCATATTTCCTTCAAGCCGAGTTACTAAAGGAATGAACAACCCACAACAAGGCTCTCTATATCACTGTAAAATGTAGGGACAAAGTCGTAGCTTGAGTATTGGTCGACAACGTGGCTGATCTTAACATATGCCCTGAATCTACACTCAAGCAGTTAGGTTATGATACTAGGAAAATACACTAGAACCGTACTAATGTGAGAGCTTTCGATGGAGCGTAGCATGATCCTATCAGTGAAATAGACCTCAACTTACAAATGAGTCATGCCGAATTCATGACTGAGTTTAGGTCATGGTGATCACTACCAACTACAATCTATTATTGGGAAGGCCTTGGATACACATGGCCATAGCAGTATCGTTGTCCCTCCACCAATCATTGAAGTTCGTATGGGAGAATCATGAAGTGGTAATTCACAGAGCGAGTATCATTCATAAGTACCTAAATAACTTTGTACCAGTGATAGAGGAAATTCCTAAAGACACAAATTTCCATGTGGTAGAACTCGTGGGAGCTACCCACAAAGGGGATGATGAAGAGAGTTCTATGCCACCATTCTACAAGATAATCGTTGCCACAATGCTCCAAAATATGTTTCAACCCGGCAAAGGTTTGGGCAGAGAGCTCCAAGGTATCAAGGAACTGGTGTCAATTTTGAGAAATTATTACCATTTGGGCCTTGGGTACATCCCAAACTCTGAAGAAGCCTCTGACGCTGATCAAAAGAAGAGGGATCCCCCACAGTTATGTAAGTTACTTCTAGATCTGTACCAGTCATTCCCAGCCAAAATTCTTATACACAACGGTGGAGACACAGAACATGGTTTAGGGATGATGTTTGAAGAGAAAGAGTGTGTGGTGATACATGAGAAATGCTCTAAGTTTTGCACCATCCGCAATTGCTAATCCGGGTGAGCAACTGTCCAACTGGACCTCTACCCCGTTCTTGGCTCCTCGATAGAGAGAATGAATTTAAATTTGCTTTCAAAATTAGTGAAAATTGGCTGAGGCCCGAATATTCACCATTTACATCTTTATTTTTCACGTAATGTTTGAAAAACAAAAATAACTCGATATTGATCTAAGTCAGGACCACAATTTGTACTTATTTTATCAAATTAATGAAAGCCTCCATTTATGCAAAAAAATAGTCTTTCTATTTTATTAATATGTTTTTATATACTAACCATGCTTTGCCTTATTTTTTTACAATAATATTATAAAACAACTCATAATTTCATGACATATCGCAAGACGGGTGAGTCGAGTGATATAGAAGAAAAGGAATATGAGAGGTATGATGAAGAAACTGAGTTTTCATAGGATCTCGTTGACGAAGAAGATCAGTATGAAAATAGGTAGAAGCCTAATTTAGACAAACCGAGGCAATCAACCTCGGGGACGAGGAAGCAGTTAAGGAAACCAGGATAAGAGTGCATTTAGAAGCGCCCAGAAAAGAAGAACTAATAAATCTACCAAGAGAATATGTTGATACGCAGATATGCTCGGGTTAAGAACAAACATCGTGGACCACAAGCTAACCATCAATGAGGGATTCACCCCGGTCAAGCAGAAGATCTGATAATTCAAGCTAGATCTGAGCATAAGAATAAAAAATGAGGTTGAAAAGCAGATAGTCAGGGGTAGTGGAAGTAACTCCATACGCCACATGGTTGGCTAACATGATGCTTGTACCAAAGAAGGACGGAAAGATTCAGATTTGCGTGGACTATCGTGATATCAATAGAGCTAGACCCAATGATAACTTTCCAGTTCTAAACATCCACATACACATCGATAACTACGCCAAGCAAGAGTTATAGTCATTTATGGATTTCTTCACCGGTTACCATCAGATCCTAATGAGCAAAGAAGATGCACAGAAAATTGCCTTCATCACTCCATAAGGAGTATACCATTATCGTGTAATGTTGTTCGACCTCAAGAATGTCGGCACAACTTACATGAGAGTGATGACCACCATCTTCAATGACATGATGCACAAAGAGATAGAAGTCTATGTGGATGATTTCATAATCAAATCACGGAAAGCTCAGATCATATCATGCACTTGCGAAAGTTCTTCGATACACTTCACAAGTTCAATTTGAAGTTGCATTTGGCCAAGTGTGTGTTTGGAGTGCCTGTCAGGAAATTATTTGGATTCATAGTCAATCGCAGGAGCATAAAGCTAGATCCCTCGAAGATCAAAGCCATTCAGGAATTACCACTACCAGAGACCAAAAAGGACGTCATGAGTTTTCTTGGAAGGCTGAACTATATTAGATGCTTCTTAGCACAGTATACAATAATCGTGGAACCCATCTTCAAGTTTTTGAAAAAGAATGCGCCCATCAAATGGACATACGAGTGCTAGAAGGCCTTCGACACTATCAAAATATATCTTTCCAATCCGTCAGTCTTGGTCCCTCCCAGACAGAGGAGTCCACTGTTGTTGTATTTATAGGTATCGGATAATCCATTTGGTTTCTTATTGGCGTAACACAACAAAATTGGGAAAAAAGAGCGAGCCATCTACTATCTCTTTAACACCTTGTACCTTCGGGCTAAGATTTGGCCCGTAGAATGGAAACATAACAGAACCAAGATGAAATGTGTAGGAAGTGTTTTGAAATCTAATCAAGTTATAAGAAGATTCTTTGGGCAATGCATAGTCAAAAGCTACTCTATGGGCCACGTTTACAAGTGAGATTGCACAAAGCCTCACTTCAAGAGGGTATACGGAATGATAGATAAGGAATTTGGAAAAACCTTCCTTCACGAAAGTTAAATATTTTTGAAATACCTTCCACACGGTATATTATGGGGGTAAAACAAACATTTGTACAAAGAGTTATGTACGATTTGCTAAATAGTGTTCTGTCAATCTATAAAAATGGGTCGTAAAATATTTTGCAAGCTATAAAAATTCCCAAAATATCCAGCACACTGTTACGGTTTTACGGTATGATCTATTGGCCGTAAAATGGGACAAAATGAGCATAAAATGGGTCCGATAGCAACTTTAAAACTTCATTTTTTGGCTTTTTCACTTCACTCTTCACATCCTCAAGCCCTAGAATGACCATTCTCTCTTCCCATCATCCTCTTACACCAAGGTAAGCCTCTTCCAAGTGATTCCAAGTATTTATAACATCACCACATGAATTCTAAGTGAAAATCCATTGTTCCTAACCTAGGGTTTTGAAGAAAACCCATATCAAGGTTCAAGATTAAAGCTTTTGGAATACTTCTTCAAATATTTAGACTTTCTCAAGTTTGTTTGAGCGATTAAGGTATGTAGAGCTTCTATCCACGTGTGGAAACATCATTGTTCTTTCCCATGCCACGTTCATCCATGAAACCATAAATTTCCATAACTTAGGCTTTTTATTATATTATCATGATAACCCTAATTACATGTAATATTATATATCATGTCTCTATTACAATTCGTCAATTGTATTCATGATAGGTCATTATGATTGTCATGAACCTGTTCATAATTCATGAATTCATTTTTTTTATTCCATGAGTTCTTAAATTTAAGTCATGAATCTATGTTACTCAATCTATGATGTTATACATATTTTTCATGATTTATACAAATTATATTATATATTTATTCACATGTTAAATTATAATTACAAACCATGTTTTACAAGTTATTTTCATGAAATCCATGGACTTAAAAGCTAACTACTCAAGTACATGTTTTGGGAGTTGCATAGATTACCGAGAAGGCTCAAACAATCTGAAACTACATATGCCAGTGTAGGATAAGGATCGCTCTGCCTAGAGGACGATACCTTCAGATTATTGATTAGATCCATTCATGTCATGTTCATGTCTCATACCCCAGCATGGTATGGGACCGCTCTGCTGGTCGGGCAGGTATGAAACTCCACGTACTCATATGGTGATTTCATGTTATCGATTATACTACTGCTCTCTCCACAGATATACAGATATACAAGTTTACAGTTATACAGATTTTATACCTATTATTATATTCATGTCAGATCATGTTCATGTTCATTAGTCTGTTTCAGTTTCATGTTCCTATTATCTTCATATGCCTGCTTATTCTTTGAGTTGCTTTACATACAGTACAATTCAAGTGTCCTTACATCCCTTTTGCTCAGGGCCTGTACTTCACGGTACAGGTACTAAGTTTCAGGATGAAAGATCTGCTCGTTAGGATTTTTCTCATTATCAACTATTAGTGAGCCCCATTTCCTTTGGTGTGTTAGTCAGTTATTTTACATGTCATACTTATTAGTAAAGGCATGTCAGAGCCTTGTCCTGGTAAATAGTTTTGCAGTAAGACTCATGGTTCAGAGGTTTCATAGACTAGACTATTTTATCATGTCATGTTAGTTTCAGTTATTCTGACTTATTATATTTTCAGACTATTTTTGTAATATACTTTCAAATATAAACACAGTATTATGTTTCACATGTTTTTAATCACTACTATAGCATATTTTGATGCCCATATTGATTAGCAAGTCATGTGGTTCTCTCGGTCACATGCAGTCAGGCACCAAGTATCGTGTTTGGCCCCGGCATGGTTCGGGGCGTTACAATCTTAGTCAAAAGTTCACCATCTGTGAGTCAAAGTACACCTTTGTAGAGAAAACATGTTGTGCTCAGACATAAGTAGCACAAAAGCTAAGACACTACTGATCGGCTTACACTACTCACCTCATCTCCAAGATGGATCCTTTGAAGTACATATTTCGTCAACCCATACCTATAGGAAAATTGGACAAGTGGAAAATGCTTCTAAGTAAATTTGACATCACATATGTGGTCCAGAAAGTTGTCAAGGGATAGGCGTTGGCTGATTTGCTAGCAGAAGTCCGATCAACGAAGAGTACCACTGAAGACGTATTTCCCAGATGAGAAAGTGATGAAAAATTAAGAAGACACAGTCAAAACATACTCAGGATGGAGAATGTTCTTCGACGGTACAGCCAATTACAAAGGTTCAGGAATCATAGATATTTTGGACTCAGAAATGGATCAGCATTACACGATGGCAGCAGAGCTCAACTTCCGATGTATGAACAATATGGCGATCTGGCTTTGCATTATGTGTCTTTACATGTCCAACAACATGGACATTCAAGAATTGTTGGTGATAGGAGACTCAGATCTGCTAATTCACCAAGTTCAAGGAGAATGTGCTACTAGGAATGAGAAGATACTTCCATACGTAAACCTCGCACAAAGATTATGCAAGAGGTTCAAAAATATCGACTTCCAGTACACGCCAAGGGCTCAAAAATATCGACTTCCAGTACACGCCAAGGGCTCAAAACTAATTCGTCGATGCTCTTGCAACCATAGCATACATGATACATTATCCTGAAAGCAGTCACATTGACCCACTAGAGATCAGCATCAGGGAAGAATACGCTTACTGCTCCCACATGGAAGTGAAACCAGATGGTAAATCACAGTACACCGACACAAGCACATACTTGCAAAAGGGAGAGTTTCCCAAGAATATCACAGCCAACCAAAAGAAGACCATTAGGAGAATGGCCAATGGTTTCTTTCTAAACAAGGGAGTACTCTACATGAGGATGCCCTATCAAGGGCTACTCAGATGTGTTAATTCCGCATAAGCCACAAAATTGTTAGAAGAGGTACACATCGGGACTTGTAGTCCTCACATAAACGGGTTCATCCTAGCCTAGAAAATCCTGAGGGCAGAGTACTACTGAATGACCATGGAAAACGATTGCAGTAGATTTGTGCAAAGATGTCATCAATGCCAGATTCACTGAGATCTAATTAGAGTCCCACCGAGTGAACTCAATGTCATGAGATTACCCTGTCCATTCGTAGCTTGGGGCATAGACGTCATTGGGCCCATAGAGCCAGTCGCATGCAATGAACATTGCTTCATTCTGGTAGCCATAGTAATCTTCACAAAATGGATTGAAGCTACTTCTCAGAAGTTAGTGACAAAGAAAGTGGTAGTATACTTCGCACGAAACAACATCATATATTGATTCAGCATCCCGGAGTTGACCATAACTGACAATGGATCAAATACGAATAGTCATCTAATAAAGGATATTTGTGAACAATTCCGCATAAATCATCGGAACTAGATCCCTATGGGCCATAGATGAACGGAGTTGTAGAGGTAGCCAATAAGAATATCAAGAGGATACTAAGGAAAATGACAGACTACTACAAATGTTGGCACTAACAGTTGCCCTACGCATTTCTAGGATACCGAACAACAACTCGAACTTTATCAAGAGAAACTATGTACTTACTTATCTACGGTACTGAAGTGGTGATACCTACTAAGGTAAAGATACCATCACTATGAATCATACAAGAGGCAAAGTTGTACCACGATAAGTGGGTCCATAAAAGATACGATCAATTGACTCTAATCGACAAGAAAAAGATGGTCGTCGTATGTCACTGATAACTATACCAACAGAGAATAGCACGTGCCTTCAACAAATGGGTTAGAGCCCGAATCTTTCAAATAGGACAATTGGTACGCAAACACGTGTTTCCACGTCAAGATGAGTACAAAGAAAGATTGGCACCCAACATGCAAGGGCCCTACATGGTGGGCAAGGTACTATCAGGAGGAGCTATAATCTGTGCAGAAATGGATGGCCAAGAGTGGCCCAAGGCAACCAACCCAGAAGCAATCAAGAGATACTACACGTGAGGACACGCCTTTTCAATTTGTAATCACATTTCTTTACTTGTAATCACATTTTCTTTTTTTGTAATTTCATTTCTCAACTTGTAATAGCAATAAAAAAAAACAAATGACATTTCTTTGTAATATGAACTATGTGATGACCTGATTCCTGAGGTGGGATACGTAGGCCTTTAGGACTCGGTCGCATTATTATAAAAATCAACCATCTTTGTTCGAATCTACGTTCTACTTGATTACTGCTACGACAGGATACGTAGGCGCTCTTTGCGCTCGATCGAACAAAAAAAACTTAAGAAACCCCTAGGAAGTCTTTGAGACATAAAGATTCGAAGATCGCCTCACAAATGTACAAGTATCTCCAACTCGCAATTGGGGCAGAATTTTGAGATCTTCTCAAAAATTCTACCAACAAATCCAACAACAGAATTTTTTAGAGTTCCACAAATAAATTTGTCACAAGAGTTAGCCAGTCTTAAACTTTCAAACTAGAGCAGAATTTTTTAGAGTTCCACAAATAAATCTGTCACAAGAGTTAGACGGTCTTAAACTTTCTATTGGGATAGAATTTTTAAGAGGGACTTAAAAATTCTTTCATGATGATTCAACAAATAGAGTTCGCCGCAAAATAGCCCTTAACTGGGGCAATCTCAAAAATCTCACCAGTATGAACAAGGAGCACGACCAGAGCTCCTGGGACAGTCGAAGAACCTCACTCGAAGTGTATATGTCATGACATTGAGTTAATCATTTTAATATGATAAAATACTTTAGTCAAAACCATTTTATGATCAACATTTTTCAAACACTTTTTCAACTTATAGCTTAAATTCATCTCTCATAATACTGATCCCGATGGGGTTGATACTTGAAAAAGCAGAGAAATGATGCAGCATGAGCCGACGGTATAGGTCAACCGTATAAAAACTAATGATTTTTCTATGTTTGCCGGTTCCCAAAATGTCGTCTGAGGGATAGCAATTTATTCCACTAACTTGTTTGTTCATGAAATAGGTACAACAAAGAAGAAACTATGACACAGAAAGATGACAATTGGGTCAATAAGGCCATTCAAGTGATAAAGTGCCATCAGGGAGGCATAATTGATCCAAGAGATCCATTAAAACGATAAAGTGCCACTAGGGAAGCATAATCTGACTATAGCACCACCTGGGAGGCACAATTTGGCCATGAGAACCATAAAAGGACAAAATGGTCATGAGAGCCATAAAAAGACAAAATGACTATTTGACCGAGAGAATCATAACTGGCGAATGATGAAAGGAAGACAATCTAGCTGAGAGGGTCATATTTGTCATGTGCACACACCAATAGTGTGGAGGTGGCATTCGCTTAACAAAAATATGCATGAGCCAATAGTGCTAATGGTGGCATTCGCTCAACAAAATATGCACGAGCCAACGGTGTCGCAGGTGGTATTCGCTCAACAAAAATATGCACGATCTAACGATGTCGCATGTAGCATTCGCTCAACAAATATATGCATGAGCCAACGGTGCCGGAGGTAGAATTTTTTCAACAAAAATATGCACGAGCTAATGGTGTCGTAGATGACATACTCCCAATGAAAATATACACGAGCCAATGGTGTAAGAGGTGGTATCCTCTCAACAAAAATACATGAGCCAACAGTATCGTAGGTGACACTCGCTCAATCAAAATTTGAATGAGCCAATGGTACCGGAGGTGGCATTCGCTCAACAAAAATATGCATGAGCCATTGGTCTCGCATGTGAAATTCGCTCAACAAAAATATGCATGAGCCAACGGTGTCGGAGGTGGCATTTGCTCAACAATAATACATGAGCCAATAATGTCACAAGTGACATTCGCTCTATAATAATTTGCACGATCCAATGGTGTCGCAGGTGAAATTTTCTCAACATAAAAAATTGCATGAGCCAATGGTGTCATAGGTGTCATACGCATAATAAAATTTCACAAGAGCCAGACGGTGTTGGAAGAGGAATCCGCTCAAGCAACATTCAACCAAATAAGTCACACAAGTCAGATTGTGTCGGAGGAGTCACCCGCTAAAAAGTAGTTGCCCGAGAAGGAACAATGAACAAAGCCACACAAGTATGATAAATAATAATAATCAACTTGTCAGGTCCTAGCAAATGGAAATAGGTTGGAAGCTACCGGAGGAGGGAAGCGAGCATACCAAATCCAAACGCAACTAAAGCAAATATGGAACTTGATGTTAGGCAGCCGGTCGAAATAATGTACCAATGAGAGTTAAGCTCTATGTACATGAGCTTCAAGACCACTCTATACTAAACTCACTCGCAAACTACAAGGGATTTTGTTTTAAAACCCATGACCGATCGAGCACACACCAGAAAGGTCTTTAAAAATCGTCAAAGGCATTCCCACATAAGGGATATCCTTTTAAGGCCATTGAGTCGAACTATAAGTGACCCGATTTTTGAAAATCGGGGATATGTAGGCTAACTCAACACTCGAGGATCGGTCACATTCCAATAAAATCATTCCGGAAGTTTCTAGTTTGGGGATTTTGGCTTTATTTGTTGGCTTTCTAGAAGTTTAATTGAGTCGAACTACAAGTGGCCTGAATTCTCAAATATCTTAAGATATATAGGAAAACCAGAGACCAGGGTCTAGCCATATGTTTCAAAAATTACGTAAAAACAAAAAGTATTTTCCAATTGGTCGGCTAAAAATTAGGTCAGTCAAATTTCGCTACTCATGGATGGTCTTGCCATCCCCGAACAACAAAAGGCAGTTGTTGAAACCTAACTTTTAACCTCCAATAATTTTATTAAATTATTCAAAGTTCTCGAGTCACAGATGAAGTGAAATATACTTTTTATAAAACAAAAAGGATTTTAAAAAATTATTCTGGAAATATTTTGTCATTTTATTTGACAAAATATCATCCAATATATTTATTGTATACCATATCCTATTTTTCACATTATTTTGATCATTAATTGTTATTTTAGATTTTTAAAGATAATTATGAAATTAATTTGTCTTAAAAATTCTCACATTTAAAGAAATCAATATTCTACTCCGTCAAAATTGGGAAGTTGTTTAATTAAATAGGGTAATTGAATTACGTCTCAATTTCAAATTATTTTGTGTTTAATTTAAAAAATCCTTGCCTGACTTTAAGATTTTAATTTGCAAATTATATCAAATTTGGGCTTAATTTAAAGCCTATGATCTAATTTGGTTGTATTTGAAATGATTTGGACTTTTGTTAATTTAAAACATTGCAAAATATGGTCGTTGCTTTAATTTTCATTATTAAATACAATTTGGTCCCTTGATTGGAAGCCAAAAATAATTTTGGTACGTGCATAAAGAGGTTATGGACTAGTATCATATCATAAATTATGATATTGAGTGTATGAAGGTCTTATAAGTTATCAAGGTTTAAGTTAATTGGGTTCACGGAATTAATTATGTGGGATTGATTAATCATGATGGGGGGACAAGAGTTAATGGGGGTTCTGTACGTGTAATGCTTACACTAAATGCCTAAGGTGACTAGCCTAAGGGGTTAATGATGGGCAATCACTTAGATGCATTTCATCCTAAGTTAGACAAATCATTTAAGAGTAAAACAGTAGCATAAGTCAAAAGGCACCAACTGGCAATTAGGCTTTGAACTGCTCAAAGTGGACGTTTTTTTTTACCATCAGAAGGCACAACATTTCGATTCAAAGGCAGTAGCAAACATAAATTTTTCTCCTGTCCAATTCAATATTATGCAGCAACGTGTTTTTACTACTTTTAAGTGTGGGTTTGAGATTGGGATTTAAAGGGAGATTAACACGTCATAGTTATTTCCAGGATCGTAAATTGAGGTATGTTAATGCAAATTGTTTCTTTCTTTTGGCATGTTACATGTACCAAAATAAAACTGTGATATTGCTCCATAATTTATTCTACTCCTAGTAGTTAAGAATACTCATGTTATTGATTCCTATGCTAAAAGCATGTCTAAATATGGTTCAAAGTCCTTATTGAGGCATACGGAATATGTGTTGATATTCACAGTGTTAGCCTAAGGTGCAAGGATATTATGTCACTCGGGGTATTTTATTGACATTCATGCATTTTCACTTGCATTGCATTCATATATTACCCTGGACCGTTGGTGCTATGCACACTACTATATGGTAAATATTATATATATATATAGGGGATATGGGGAAAAGGGAAAGACGTTATATACGCACACTACCTGCAGCTGGTACAAACCATCACAAAAGAGCCCGAAGAGGCCAAAATGATGTGATGATGTGATGTGATACATGTATGGCTTATTGGTCCCTTTTATCGGGGAACGCTGCATTTCATGCCCGCAGGTTCGCATAAGCAAGGTGACGGCCCACGTGAATAGGTTGCCGATTTCAACGGATTTTGGAAGCACTCCTTTCTTTCCGGGGTGTCGGTCTGATTTTGGTATGATACAGTTTTGCGTGTCTATATGGGTATGGCAGGGCCTTGTCCCGACCTTTGATGTTGCTACTCTTAGAGGCTTGTAGACAGGTTTTCTGTGAGTAGTATACTTGTACGGCCTTATCGGCCTTAGTACATGTATATATATAAGTTGGTTACCTAGTTGTTCATAATTTTCTTTCGGCTTAGTCCATAATTAATTATGATTAGATGTTCATGGTAAGAATAGTGGTACCCGGCGGGTGGAATCCGGGTATCCGTCGCGGCCCTCCGGTTTGGGTCGTGACACATGTCATGTCTAATCACCTTCCCACAGTTCTTCTTTGTCCTATATCTATCTCTCATAACTCCTACTATTGCCAACCTCTCACACTTTCTAACTGACGCATCCTCACACCTCATCTTCACATTCCCGAATCATCTCAGTGTCGCTTCTCTTATCAAGATAGAGGCCAATCCGATCATATCCCGTATAACTTCATTTCTAAGCATATCTCTCCTAATATTATCACACATCTATCTGAGTAGCCTCATCTCCGTTACCTTCATCTTTTGAATGTGAAAGTTCTTGACTGGCCAATACTCTATCTCATACTCTATAGAACTTACCTTTCAACCTATGAGACATTTTCTTATTACAAAGCACCCAGGAGGTGAGCCTCCATTTCATCCACATTGCTCCAATACGGTGTACGACATCATCCTCAATCTCCCCGTCTTCTTGTATTATGGATCTAAGATACTTGAAGCTTCCTCTTTTGGGTATAACTTGTGCCTCAATCTTCACTTCCGCATCTGTCTCCTATGACATATCGTTGAACTTGCACTCCATATACTCTGTCTTAGTCCTACTTAACCTAAAATCTTTAGAATCCAAAGTCATTTTCCAACACATCTAACCTATCGTTAACCCCACTGTGTGTCTCGTCAGTCAGAACTACTTGTCTATAAATCACATACAACCACGACACCTCCTCTTAAATATGTCGTATCAATTCGTCCATCACTAAGGAAAATAAAAATGGGCTACGGGATGATCCTCGATACAACCCCATCACGATCGGAAAGTGTTCAGAATCACCTCCAACAATCCTTACCCTTGTCTTGTCACCCTCGTTCATGTCCTTAATTTTCCTAATGTGGGTCACATGCATACCTCTAAACTCCAAACATCTCCAAAGGACCTCCTGAGGGACTTTATCATATGCCTTCTCTAAATCAATGAATACCATGTGAAGGTCTCTCTTTTTGTCCCTATACTGCTCTACTAATCTCCTGATAAGATGAATAGATTCTATGGTCGATCGTCCTGACATAAATCCAAATTGGTTCTCAAATATTGACATATCCCTCATAATCCTCATGTCGCCTATGCTCTCCTAGACCTTTATAGTATGGCTTAGCAACTTGATACCCCTATAATTATTGCAACTCTGAATATCGCCCTTGTTATTTTACAATGGGACTATTTAACTCCATCTCCATTCCTCTGGCATCCTAGTCGTCCTAAATATGACGTTGAACAATCGAGTCAGCCACTCCATACCTGTCTCCCCTACATTCTTCCAAAAGTCTACCGGGATCTCATTTGGTCTAGTCGCTCTTCCCTTCCTCATCTTACGAATAGCCAGCCTAACCTTCGCAACCTTAATGCACCTACAATACTCAAAGTCTCTACAACTCTCGGAATGTTCTAGCTCCCCCAGCACGATATCTCATCCCCTTGTTCATTCAGGAGCTTATGGAAGTACGTTTGTCATCTCCGTCTAATGTGTGCATCTTCGGTCAACACTTCACCATTCTCTTCCTTGATGCACTTCACTTGATCCAGATCGCGATACGTCCTCTCTATCTTATTGACGAGCCTATACAACTTCATATATCCACATTTACGTTTGAGCTCTTCATACACGTACTTAAAAGCTGTCGTGACCGCTAGCTTCGCTTCCTTCTTCGCTGCCTTATACCTCTCCATATTCCTTCTCTTTTTCTCTAATTGAAACATACGATGACATAGTACGTAACTCATGCGGATCACGTCACATGTTATCGGCATTATTTTATGTGTATGGCTCACAATAGTGACCCCCAAACCTTGGTACCCAACCCTTCAATTTATGCAATTGTTACAGTCAAATCAAGACAATTTATTATCAGCTAATGTTACGATCCGTTTTTAACCTTGCGGTAAGAACATACCAATAACTTGGTTATTGTATGAAAATAGAGTCTCCACCTAATTTTTACGGAATTAGAAACCATTTTGAAAAGGTATTATGAAATCTTATTTTTGAAAATCAGGGTAAGGGTTTTGATGATTTTTCATGAAAGGTATTAAGCACCTCAAATCCGCAAATGCGATTACAGACATGTTTGGCTAAAAGGATAACTTTGTACAAAAATGAATGAATAATTTAAAATTAATATTTCTATAGTGATGAAAATATCGATATTAATATGTGTATGCAAGTATGTGTATTAAATTATAGTATAAAATAAATAATAATACTAGTATAAATAAGGTTAGCATAAAGAATATAATGTTAGTATACAATGAAAGTAATGTTAGAGTAAATAGAAATATTGTGATAGTATACAATAAAATTAAAGTTAGTATGAATAGAAATATAATGTTAGTATAAAATAGGAAGATAATGTTCGTATAAAAATAGGCAAAATACATAGATTGCATCCTGACCTATATTCGAAGAGTCAAGTTCACACTTCAACTAATCGGACGATCTATTACCCCTTTATTTTTAGTTTTTGTGGAACTAATATCACCCTAACGTAACAATAAAATAAAGAAAAATGAAAAAGGGGCGAGTGACAATCAAAATACAAGGCCAAAAAATAGAAAGAAAGATGAAGTGACTCCCCCCCCCCCTTATTTATTTTTTCCTTTTCTGGGGTTTTTATTTATTTTTTCCTTTAAATTTCTTGAAAAATAGATTTTTGGGATCTATTTTCTCTTCCATAGCCACTATAAACACCATTGTGCCCTTCCATATCTCCGCCTAAATCATTGTTGCACCACCACTAAAAATTCAGCAACAGATCCATTTATAATATCATGTTTGCAATAAAATTTTAAGTTTTAAAAATAAATTGCAATCACAAAATAATGATTTTATATATAAGATTGTGAGTACAAATCTGTTTATTCTCTTGATTCTTCTCTCCTATTGTTTTTCTCCGTAATTTGAGGGTCGTTAGTGGCGTATTTCTCGAACGTATGATGATTTGGATGTGGACTTTCTTGGGGTGTATTTGATCTCCAAAAACGACAGGGCAGCACTTCGAGTTGATCTTGATGAAGAGTGTCACTTGATCTTTGCGGCTTTGAGAAAGACAATATTTAATGTCTATCATGCATTGATCTCTTTATGAATATCCATGAATTTGTGAAATTTTCAATATGCATTTTTAAGGGAATATGTGCCCTTTATATAGGCGTGATGTAGGGTTTAGGATAGAGTAGACTCCAAAAAATCCTAACAGACCTTATAGTTTGAAGATGGATTGAACTCGTCTTGTAAAGTCCTACAAAATTTCGATACACACCACTATTTCAAACTCATTCCGGCGAGAACCATTATTTCCGGTGAGCTCCCATTTGTTTCAGTGAGCTTTCAAGTTTTCCAATCAAGCTTGAATCATATTGATATCTCTCATCTAACCTTATATATATTAATATTGCTATGAATAACAAAATCAACTGATCAAAAATTTCAAGTTTAAACCCACGTTCATAAATCTTTCATTTTTCTATTAAATTATAGAATCATCAGCCACCCATGATATCTAACGAGCATCAATACCACCGGTCCACCCTCCCCTTCTTCATTTCCGGTGGTAAATTTGGTTGTGGGTGATGACATATATGCTTGATTTTTTTAGTTTTTGTGGTGAAGTAAGCTTTTGAACCTTCTTGGATGCATTTATATATTTCTATTGGTGTTGGTTTGAGAAGAGTACTTCAAATTGAAAATTCTAAGCTTCTTCTAATTGGCTCCTTTTAGAGCATGGCCGTGGGGATGTGGGTTTGGTGATAATGGCGGTAATGATAGTGGTTTAATGATGGGTTTGGTGATAATGGGGTGATTTAGTGGTGGATTTTGCGGTGTATAGTGAAGAAGAAGCCATTAGGGTGGATTTTAAAAAAAAAATCTTACATGTATTCCACAATGACATGGTGATAAGGCGGCGGCGAGTATAAAACACCTTACATCATGCGACTGATTATATGTATATTAGAATGATATTAAATTCACTTTTTAAATATGTAAGGGTAATAAGTCGCCCCACTAGTTGAAGGGTAAGTCTAATTGTAGGAACAAATTCAGGAAACATTTGATGTATTTTTCCTATAAAAATATTGTTGGTATAAATAATGTTAGCATAAATATAAATAATGTTAGTACAAAATAATATTAGGAACAATAAGAAGAATATGTTAGCTTAAAATTATATTAGCACCGTTGAAATATTATGTTAGTGCCAATAATTGAAGTAAATGTCTTAATTTATGTGCCACCGTTTCTTTTTTAGTCTGTCTGAAAAGAATGTCACATTTTGATATTTAGAAATAATTTAATTTTATGAATTATTTACGATCTAATAAATATCTAAGATTTATTTTGAACCAAAAATTTAAAAAGTTTTTATTTTTTTCTTAAACTCGTGCCACATAAATTGAGATGAAAAGTGTAGTAAACAAATGACATTATAAATATTCGTACAATTAAATAACTAATAGGATAAATATATATATATATATATATATATATATATATATATATATATATATATAATATGATTTTCGAATTAGTGTAGGGTCGGAAGGTGTATGTCGTGCATCGAGACACTAGAGGCTAAACACAGACAGCTCTGGCTGCGATCACCGGTGATCCACCGTATCAAGTTGCCACATAATGGATTGTTGCATTCTCGTCTTTTTTTTTTGGCTTTTGTCATCGCCAAAAAATATTTTGATAATCCATTTTTTCACTATGAAGGCCTAAAATATTGATGGAAATTTTTTCATTAGCCAACGATAGTAAGTATCTTCAAATCAGTTAATACCCAATACAAAATTCAAAAACACCAGATTAAACAGAGCATCGAATGAGTTCTAGAAGCCAGCAAAATTAGCCAAAATGTCAAAAATAGTCTGAAAATGTATTGTGACGGTGAGCAGTAGCGGGATAGTGGTAAATAAACAGTAGGTCGCCGGAAAAGAGATAAACACAGTCAAAGTCAGTCCGAATAATTAACGACTATCAAGAGCAGTAATAAACAGAGCAGCAGCCAACACAAAATCACCAGAGAACACCTATAAGACGTCAAAATAAGAACAATGACAGCGAGCACATCGAAAATCAAGGATCAGAAACATTTTCCGGCCAAAACCTTTACAAAATAAGCATAAGAACAGTATAAGATCAAAAACCAATTCATTGGAGACAGTGGAGAGAAAGAGGGCGTTGCTTCAACGGAAAGTGTCGGAGCAACGCCAGAGCACAAATTCGTTCAACGACTTGCCGTGAAAATCCCACACCAGCCAGATCTAGAAATACCGGCCAGTTCGCTGGTGGTTCTGGTGGTGAGTGAACGAAGACAAGAGAAATAGGGGTGAGGGGTGTTGTTGGTAGTAGCTCATCGGAGCAGTGATGGGGAAAATAGGGTGAGAACGGAGTAGTGGAGGACGGTTGTTTGGTTGCTCCGGCATTGCTTCAACGGCTTTCGCCAGAGCAACGCCTGAGAGCCGAAGAATCCGGCCGAATCTTGCCGGTCTCACGACGGCTGATGGCTGGCAGAGCTCTTGGCAGTGATGAGGGAGGACGAGAAGTGGTTCATGGTGATCAATCCATGGTATTGCAGCGGTCGGAATTGAGCCGGAGACTGCCGGAGAAGAAGAAGAGCATCGACTTTTTTTTTTTGGAGAAAGGAAAAGAGAGCCCTTGGGATTTTTTGGGAGAAAAGAAAATGAAAACCCCTAAACTTGAGATCTGAAATTTCAACTTAGTCCCTCCCCTCTTTTATAAAATAAGTTAATACTACTCTTTTGTAGGGCTGGCCAGTGGGCCGGGTCGGCCCGGTCCCGCCCCAAATCCGAATAGTAAAAAAAAAACGGTAGCGGAACTAGAACCGGGACGGGACAATGTCTCATCCTGACCCGTCCCGGCCCGCCCCAGTCCCGCTAGTCCCGACCCGATCCCGAACCCGCCCCGATCTCGCCCGTAATCCCTCCTTTTGCAAAAATAACCGTTGCACCAACGGTCATTTTACATTTTGGCTGTTGTACAACGGCCATTTTTGGCCATTGTGCAACGGCCATTTTTGGCCTCCCCCAACCCCCCTACCCCTTAATATTTATTTTTAACCCATAAGTTATTATATTTACACTTTAACCCAATTTTCAACTATAAATAACTCATTTTCTCTTCATCTTTCTCACAAATGTTCCTACAATCTCTCTAATCTCTCTACAAGTCTGCATTGTTTACTAAATATTCAATTTTATTTATTTATTTGGGAATAGGGAGTGAAGTTGACAACTAGCTTGAGGATCTTCCATCGAGCAAAGTCTCAATTTTCAACCTCTCGATTACACGTCGACGTTACGTCGGTGTTTGGTACATTCGTTCATTCATTAAATTATTATTGTCTGTTTATTTTATTTAGCGCACTTAATTTTATTTACTGTAATTATTTATTAGTATAATTATAAATTTATAATGGAAGGATTTAAACGTATGCTTACGGGTAGGGGTCAGGCTTCTTCTAGTAGGGGCAACAAGGGCAATGGTACTTCTTCTAGTCATTCTATTCCTACACACGATGATTTTGTTGATACTGAACATTTTCCTACAATACCATTAGATTTAGAAGATGAGCTATTTTTTGAAACTCAAGAAGACTTTAATTTAGACGATGATCTAGATGATACACCCACTAATGTTGATGACAACACACCCACTAGTGCACCTTCAACTGAAATGCCTCATATTCCCCCTAGTATGAGACGAGGTCCAGCAAAACGAACATTAAAATCATATGCATGGATATTTTTTGATAGGAACGTAGAAAATCAAGTAGCTAGATGTAAAATTTGTAAAGATGTTTTAAAATTTAAAACTGGAAAAGGTCACGGTGGGACGGGGGGTTTAATGAGACACGTAGTAAGGGCTCATCAAGCTAGGTATGCCCAATACCATGCTTCAAAACCGAGTGCGCAAACGCCCGCTCCATCAGGACAAGGTTCACATACTGATACTGTCCCGGACCAAGTACAAGGTCAAATTAACCCTATGACAGGGGGAATTGTAGGCCCTAAATACAATAAACATAGAGATAGGGAAGCAATATCAAAATTAGTTGATGTGGAGGGTTTGCCTTTTTCATTTTCTTCATCTCCCGATTCTATTCATTACATTAGAGATATATATAATCCTGCTTTTAACGATTTTTCTAGATCAACTGTTAAGAGAGATGTATTTAAATTCGCACATGAATATCAACAATGTTTACGTTATTCATTATATCATTTTAATGGCAAAGTATCTATCACGTCTGATATAGGTTGTAGTACTAACGACCATGATTATTTAACGGTAACTTGTCATTGGATAGATTATAAATGGTCTATCCAAAAGCGTGTCTTAGCGTATAGATATATAGATGATAGGCACACTGGTACTTTTATTGCAGAAAATATTTATCAAGTGTGCGATTATTATGGAATAACCGATAAAATTATGACTATTACATTAGATAACGTTTCTTCTAACAATTACGCTATTACAATTTTAAAAAATAGTTTAACTCCATCTTTTTCAGATCATTTTCATATAGCGTGCCATATATATAACTTAATTGTAAATGATGGTCTATCACTTTTTGAAGACATTCTTAGTAAAATACAATTTGCTATAAACTTTATTTTTAAAAGTAATAAAATACAACGAAGAAAAGAATATAAAAAAACTTGTCACGATTGCCAACTACCTTATAGAAAAATTCCAGAAGAAGTACCCACTAGGTGAAATTCTTTATACGAGCAACTACTTGTTGCTTATGACTATAGAAAACCTATAACTTTATTTTTTAACTCTCATAATCAAAATTCAGCTGATATGGTTGTAGATAGCGATTGGGTAAAAATTTCTGAACTTATTATATTTTTAGAGAAATTTTTTCAAGCAACAAAAGAATTTTCCGGTATATATTATCCTACTATTTCAACTATGTTGTTTTATATAACTCTAATATTTTTATTACATAGTGAATATATGAAAAACCAAATTTTATATGGCAGCTATTAAAAAAATATTTATCAAAATAAAAAAATATTTTATTCCTATTCCCACTATTTATATTATTGGTGTTGTATTAAATCCGACTATTAAAATAGACGGTACTAAATCACTTATTGAAACTATTTACGATTGTATAGAAGTACTACCAACTCCAAGTCCAAAAAATCCAAATCACCCACCACCTATTGAACAAACTAAAGAAGAAGTGTAGTCTAGCGTAGAAGACCAATGCAAAAAATATATAGGTTTTACCAACAAGAAAGTGCTAGTAACCTACCGGCTTTCATACCATCTTCTTCATCTTCAACACAACCTCACAAAAGACATGATGTTTCTGCGGCTAGTATTGCAAGCCTCGGAAATAGAATGTGTGGCCGTACCGCTACTAACCAAATTAGCGAGTTTGATATTTTTGTTTTGTAGGGTTCTGTACCGTACCAAGCAGTTCTCAATAAAGATGGACGTGAAGACTTGCTGAAATACTGTAGGGGGAATGAGAAGACCTTTCCGACACTTTCAATGATGACCCGAGATGTTTTGAACATTCAAGCATCATCAACTGCGTCTGAAAGCTGTTTTTCTGTCAGCAGATATCAAATAGGAGACCACAGACACTCATTAGCCGGAGGCAGCTTGAAAATTACAGTATTATTTAGAGATTGGATATGAGCGGAGCGGAGAAGGTGCGGTCAACCGGAGATCAACGAAGAAGAAGACGAAAACTACAACGAAATCTTATCCGAAGGTGGTGGTGGAAGCGACGTGGATCAATTTGACCAACAAATACCAATTTCACATATTGTGTGGCCCTATAGACCTTCACATATCGACATTAATCTAATTAAGGTTCATACGAAACTCCTAGACGACTTCGTATGACGAACTCAATATGTGAAGTACGTTTACACAAATCCAGCAAACTTTACCTTTATGTAGAATAATAAAACCATTTCATTCACGACACACTCGATTAAGCTTATGATTTGTTAAGTGTCTATATAAATGGCTTAATCACTTTATCTTATCTTTATTAGTCGACAACTAGACCATATTCAAAATATGTCTCTTACATTGGCCAATGACTTTATTCGACCTAATATAGAGAAGTTAAGTGTTCTCTCGAATTTTCAATCGAGGAATGAATCTTATTCTTGGCTCAACTACTGCCTTTGTTTACATCGTAATGCACTCAACTCAAGCCGTATCTACCCATAAGGAGTGCAAGTTTTGAACTTGGTCAAAGTACATCATTCTGCAAACAAGGCACATATTGACCTCAAGTTGAAAGACTTTTATATCCCACATGCCGATAATACTATATACATGTATAACAAATAGTTTATCGGCAGGATGTACAAATACTCTCCAAAGTATCCATGTGTCCATCACGAATAACAATAACTCGTAGTCGTGAGACTCACTACATTCTCTAAGAATATGATGCAAACCACATGTCGACTTATAACTTATCATCGATATCCCATTCTCGATGATCATTAGTCGAGACAATTTTGAGAGTTACGCTTTATCATTAATATCTCACTCTATCAATGACAGTGCCAACTCAAGGGAGCACATATATGAATAATTGCAAACAATCAAATAATAATTCAATAACTGCAAATGCCATAAATATTAATCATTAATAATATGAATGTGTTCAAGTACATTTGTCCATAATTAGGATTGTCTCTAGGACACATATACTTTCATCTGTATAAAATATATAATAAGCATCCCCTCTTGTCCTTTCAAGACTTAAATGAAAGCATCTTGCATAAGGTTTCATTTGTCGTAGGACAGACACTCGAATATTACTCCTCTTGGCCTCTCTTTGCATTTACACACCATTTATGATGTAGCTTGCAGCAGAGAAGGTATACCCTAGAGATACTTTTCTGTCTTATGTTGTGCTCGGTGATGATGTTCTATGGCAATACAAAGTCCAGGTTGATTTTCTTATGTCGTTATCTGCCTTACATACTTGATATTTTATGCGTAGTGACGTCTCTTTTGTCTGAGAACGCTGTATTTCATATCTGCAGGTCCCGATAGATAGGTTGACGATCCTCCTCAGTAGGTTATCAGCTCAGTGGGAGGTGTTGGTGCACTCCACTTGCTCTGGAGTTTCCTTTTGAGTCGGTATGCTTATGTATATATGTTCATGGGTATGGCGGGGTCCTATCCCGACCTTATGATGTTTATGTACTCCTTAGAGGCTTATAGACAGATGTTATGTGTATAGATGGTCATGGCGGCTTTATAGGCCCGTATGTCTCATGTATATAAACTTGTATATCATTTTGGATCGTCCTTTGTCGAGTATTCATTCATGCTTTAATCAGATTATCTCATGACGCCCTTTTCGGCACATTTACGCAGGATAATATGGTTATGAATGTACGTTATGTTGGTTCTCGGTAAGGTAGACTTGAGTGCTCGTCATTCCCCTCATGTTTGGGGTGTGACAGAATTTATTTTATTTTTTTAGAGCTGCCACCTAATTTATTAGGAAAATTAGGAAAATCAAGTAAAAAATGATTTGTTTTCAACGTTTTTTTTTTAAAATCCTAAATAACCAGAGTTCGAGGTAAGGGTTCAGGTGATTTCTCGGGGAAGGGGATAGGCATCCCGTTATTAAGAATTCGCAGAATGCGGTTGAACTTTGAATTTTAAAATAATAAACTTGCTTTTATTTGCTAAAAAAATTTAAAATTGTAAATATATTTGTCATTCAAAATCATCTTCCGCCAAAAATAAAGTTTTTCACATATTTTTAAAGTAAAAATATTTTCTTTGAAAGTCTTTCTTTTGGAATATAATTCCTTTGTTTTTCTTTGGTTTAAAAGATAGTAAAATATTTTTCTGATATAATACCCAACTTTTTGTATAAAAGAGACTTTAACAAAAAAGATATAACTTTCAAATGAGCTATTTTATTTAAAAGAAGGTCAACCAATTTATTTTCTTTTTCCTTTTTTTTTCAAACTCTAATTATAAAAATAATTTCTTACCAAATTATTTGAAGAAATAGTTTGAACTTGTTCACAAAAATATGAAATATTTTATTTACTAAAATAGTTTTATTTCTCATCTTTTCTTGTTAAAACTCAAAGTAATATGGAACACACTTTTTCTTAATTTAAGAATGAAATCTGTTTTGCAATTTTTTATTTTATTAAAAAAATTATTTAAAATATATATACGTATACATATATACATATATATATATATGTATATAACAGTAGCAGCAACCGAGAAGATGAAATCAAAGTTTAAATAAATAAAATTTTATTTTTTATTAATCTCGGGTCCAAAATACAAAAGGGGTGATCCTATTTATAATAACATATGTATTGCGTCTAAAATTATTTCAATTAATTTCTAACTTAGGGTTCCAGTGATGATAACTCACAACATATAATTTGCAACAAAATATAATAAATAATAAAACGGGAGATGTGTTGGGCTGCTGGGCATACCGACCCACCAGTTTGCAAAAAAAGTAAAATTTTATTGTCTAAGCCATTTTCCCTCATGGATGGACCTTCGTAGCTCTCGAACTTGATGAAGAAAGTGGAATTGGGATGGCCCAATCAGCTCAAGTAGTCGCAGATGTAGGAAGAAGTGTGGGCCCACCAGGCCCACGAGTATGCGAAAAGGAGGGGGAAAATCAAGAAATGAGTTAGAACAAACTCTAAACTTATCACAATAAAAGCAGGGCAAACACTGATATAATTAAACAAAAAACATATGCAGTTTAAAATTAATCATAACAGTTCAAGTATTAACAAGCAAGACATGCCCAAACTATGAAGCAGTCCAGAGCAAAATTAACTCGATTGGGCTTTCATGAAGCAAACAAATACACAACAATAAAGAGAGGCCCAATTTACTTAAACTCAAAACTTTTAAATGAGGCAGGCAAGCCCAAATGCATGTACTAAGCCCAATAAAGCATATACACAGAATTACATCAGCCCAGATTCTAAAGAACAAAGCAAACAGGCCCAAACATGAGACATCCATACTTACACATATGCAGAAGCCCAGTTTGTACATATTCAGACATATAAAGGGGCTAATAGACATGATATATTTAAAATATACATGGTATACTCAAGGATATACAATAATATATAACTTTGGTATACATTTAGTGTATACTTAGGTTTTTATACTTTGTATATCCTGAAGTATATCATTGCATACCTCATAAAAAATAATAGAAGAAGTTGAAAGAAGGCAAACCACAACATAAACATGCTTTTTAAAATCACAAGAGAAAAATAAAGAAGTCTATTCATTTAGATTCAAATGGCACAAAAGCACACACATGCACATTCAATTCCAATCAAGGAAGAAACAACACACTGCGCATTTTCTAGGATTCAAAAAAAATATATCACACCCTCACAAGCATAATAGGCAGAACCAGATGTCATGAGAAGGAAAGAATGCACAAGGATATTTAACATCAGATTCAACAAATACTGTATACATGCACACATACAAGCCATTTGGGCAAAATATGATCATGCTTTCTCTATTGATGCGCACATAATTGAGATTAACCATACTAGTTCAAAGACATGCTCATAAGGTTATATTCAAAAACCAGGTACATCAAGAAGGTATATCACAGTAATCAGTAGACATGGTCAAATATTGTCACAAGACATGGGCATATTTGGCCAAATAGAGGGCCTGGTCATTTTTTAGCCTTAGGCAGTTTTCAATATCCTAACTTCCCTACCTATGACTTACATGAAAACAAAGAGGAAGGCTAAATGTATGCAAAAGAAATGACTCATGGTTAAAACAATATTGGTACATGTGTCACATAACAGTTCAATAAACATGGTATAGAAGACATTTAAGGAGTACTTCATGCTATCATAGAAAAATTTTCACAATTAAAAAAATAAGAACCAGCATCCAGTCAGTTTGAAAGAATATGAGAGTCTAAAAATACATAGAAGTCATATGAAGGACATATCTTAACTATGCAGAATCATCTAAATTAGAACTAAATGCAAAGTCCTATTCATGTTGTATTGATAGGAACAATGACACTTAAGGCAAGCAGAATGAACATGTGGTCCACTTAGTGGACATAAGAAAAAACAGATGGCAAATCAAAGGTAGCATTTTTAGGCATAATAGGTTGTCTAAATTTCACTTGGACTGGTAAAAGCAACCCCTCCTGAACTTTTGCCAAAACGGGGAAAGATGATGTCGGAGAGAGAGGGAGAGTGAGGCGGCGGCTAGGGTTTTTGGTAACCCGAGCTGTTTCTGCGAAAAAGAGGAGAGTATAGGGCGTAATGCCCTTTAAAATGAAATTGGGCCGAGTCTGGTCCTTACGGACTAGGCTTGGTTGGTTAAAAATTAAAATGAGAAGATGCCCAATTGGCCAAATAAAGGGGTAAGGGGTTTAGGGATATATTTTGCAAATTTAACCACAACATAATTTTAAAAAATGGCCACTTGATTTCAATTAAATGCTAAAGTTGAAAACAATCTTTAAATAAAAGCCATAAAAATGTAAAACTATTTAAAAATCAAATTGAATAAAATTGAGAAGTTATTTGACACTCTATTTAATTAATCAAATTTTTCTAATTTTAGAGTAAAATATTAATCAATTAAATGACAATTAATTTAGATAATTAACTAGATAATTGTCCTTATTACTTTATAAAATTGATAAATATATTTTAAAAATATATAAAAATATGCAAGTGATATGCAATAATATACTTGATGATATTTTGCCCAAATAAAATGACTAAATATCACCAGGATAATTTTGTAAATTCATTCTTGTGATGTAAAAATCCCTGTGAGCTTAAAGTTACAATTTGATCCTCAGGGTAATATGCTCGGAGTTCCAAAGATTATCGATAGACCTATGGTAACATGCCTAATGTGGCATGGAAAATAGAGTGGAGTTGGAGTTGTCACGTGAAGATCCGAGAAACATGTTTATTTTTCAACTTTGTATGTAGGTCTTGGCAAAAGACCATGTTTGTTTTTCTTTTAACTTAGATTTTATTTATTCTTAGGACATAGTTAATGTATCATGTAATAAGACAATGTGACTAGGATAAGATGTAAGGAAATAAAATGACTAGGCCGTGTGAAGAGGGTTAAGCCGAGGTGACAAAGGGACAAGAATGATCTAGAAGATGAGGCTTCAAAGAAGACAATTCATGAACCAACTTGTTCATGTATTTGTCTACATGGAGGACACCAAGAATATGAAAGGTTGGTAGAAATATTCTCCCATTCCCATTCGGCCAAGGCACATATGCAAGGAATGGAAGCTTCCAAACATATTCCAAGAATATGAGATTTTTGAGGAGCCAAGTTCATGCATTCTTCTACATGGGAAATACAAGGGGGTGTGAAAGAGATTGGGTTCATCCTTGTCCCCAAGTAAAACTGAAACCCTTCCCATTGATGGAGTTGAGACCGAGAACTTCCTTGTTCCCCAAGCAATCCGAGACCCTTCCCACTTGTTCACACTTGGCCGAGTAGTTTGTGTCTTTAATTTGTCTTCTAGAAAGGTACATGTACCACTATAAATAGGACCCTTAGGATGTTGTAAAAATCAGAGTTGATGAATAGAAAAACTTGAGTTTTACTCAAACGCTAAAGTATTCAACTTGTGTGTTGTCTACCTTAGTTGGTCCTTGTGTGGGCCTTTGGTTCTTGTGTGAACCAACCCCTTAGTGTAAGTTGAAGCTAGGAATGTGTGACCTAGTTAAACCAGAGCTGGGTCCCTTCAGTGTAAGTCTTGGTTAGAACTTGTGTGATATAATCAAACCCAAGCTTAAGGAACCCCCTTGGTGCGAGTGGACGTTGGAACTTGTGTGATCCAACGAAACCCAAGCCTAGGGTCTATCATAAGGTTATCGGCCACCTTCACTTGGATTGTTTATGAGCTTGTACTTAGCAACTTCGGTCAAGTCCTTGTCTTATTGGCCTACTATGCTTGGTGTCGACTCGAGCATTAAAGCCCTCGTGTTATTATCCTTGTCCATATCGACCGATCCTTAATTGATTTGCATTTGAGATTGTACCTATAAACTCGTGTTCATTCCTTGTTTCAAACCACCATATTATTTCAAATATTACATCCCACAATACTTCCCAAACACCCCCATGAAAGGTCATTTATCGAAACCACACATACATATCCGTCCCATCCCGACAATACCCAAACAGTCCACATAACACACTTTACCGGTACCTCACTGTTTCAGCCAATTTCCATTACCTTGACACCACCCAACCACCGAACCCCGAACCCCTACCACCAACACAACCCTCAACGTACCCGGAACACCCCCACAAAATGCCTCAACCCAACTCATCCCTAAACTACCCGTCCAAGTCCCACAATACACGAAACTGACGGCAGAAACATCCCACCCAAGAACCTTCATTTCAAGTACCTTTTCGTGTCAACCTGCTTACAACCAAACTCCGACCCAGTTACACACTTACACCCCTCTTTAATTACACCATCTCGTCTTGTAAAATGCATATTTCACTCTATTTATGACTCAATAACTTTGAATAATTAAATAAAGTATTGAAGGATAAAAATTAGGTGTCAATTGTGTACTCCGCGACATCGTTCACCGACCCTAAATAAAAGTGGTGGCGAGGGTTGGCCTTCCAATTGCTCGCTTCCACATTTGATGGTTATTAGCTCAAAGGGCATAATTATAATCCGACAGATAAATGACAAGTAAGTTCCACAATTAAGCTAGTTTCTAGATACGCAATTAAGTCAGATACAACAACAATAACATACCCAGTGTAATCCCATAAAGTGGGGTCTGGGGAGGGTAGGATGTACGCATACCTTACCTCGACCTTTATGGGGTAGAGAGGTTGTTTTCGATAGACCCTCGGCGCAAAAAGAAAGTATTAGATGCAGGATTGCAGGGAAAATAAGACAAAAACATATCCATATATAAAGAAAGTAGAGCAACACACAATAATATACACATAAAGAGTAAGGATCTACACAATACCTAAACAATATGACTAATAAAAGGAGAAGAATAGGCTAACTCCTTACCTCTCCCACACGCTGCGACAACAACTCAACTACCCACTAATCTTCTACCCTAATTCTCGACCTTTAAATCTTCCTATCTAAGGTTATGGCCTAAGTCAGTTGGAGTTGTGCCATGTCCTTTCTAATCACCTCCCCCAGCTCTTCTTCAGCCTACCTCTACATCTCCTAACTCCCGCTACTGCCAATATCACACACCTCCTGACTAGTGCATCCTCACACCTCCTCTTCACATATCCGAACCATCCCTACCTCTCTTCCCTCATCTTATCCTCCATGAGGCCACTCCGACCTTTTCCCGTATAACTTCATTCTTAATCATATCTCACCTAGTATGACCACACATCCATCTCAGCATCCTCATCTCCGCTACCTTCATCTTCTGAATGTGGACGTTCTTGACTGCCCAACATTATGCCCAATATAACAATTATGGTCTAACCACAACTCTGTAGAACTTATCTTTTAGCCTTGACGACACCTTCTTTCAATTAATCTTTCAAGTAAGCAAATAAATAAAGAATCAGTGAAATAATATGATATGCAAATACAATGCAATGTCATCATGCAACCAGTATACACAAACTCCTTTAATAGGTATGTGTCACCCATGAGGGACTCGCAAGATCCATACACCATCCAAAACCATTTCCCATCAGGTCCTCAGCCAATTCGCTCTGAATCTCATAACTTAGCCCCAATTCGGCTATCATTCACATCACTCCGTCCGTAACCATTTTCCATCGAGCATCACCATATGTATCCTCAAGTGTAATATGCATGAGATACCATATGAAAGTATGAACGTAATAGACACTATATGAAATCATAAATATAACATGCACACAATAAGTAATAACGCTACATAATGTAATGGCTCCAATTAGCTATTTTTATCCTTAAACGAGAATTTTGGAGTGATGGAACACACAATCAATCAAGTAAGAGATTCATATCTCACAAAAGTAATCAAATCAACAAAATCAACTACCAGTTAATGCCCACATACTTTTACATTCTTACATTAAAAATTAACAATTCGAATACTTCACAAATACACAAACATGGCACCAGTACCCGTACAAGTGTCCGTCACCTCACAAGTATGGAGCCTGCTTTTACACATTTCCCTTTACATTAGCAATTTATCAACCATACACTTCAAATATACTCAAACAAGTCTTAACTTGCCTTAATCTTGAAGTTCAATGATCACAAAATAAGCTTGTTTTTCCTCAAGGCCTTGGAACGATCCTATTCTATTCAAATATGTAATCTACGTAAGTGCACGAGTTTGCAGACACTCATATTGCTATATTACTATTCCAAACCCAAAAAGCAAACCCAAAAGTTAAACCCAAGCCTATCATGACCCCTTTCGGGCATCATGGTAGTACCTACACTGTCCATACTGGTAGGCGAACCACTTCCCAACCTAAAGTAAACATAACATAAATTTAAGAGGAAATAGAAGAAATATATACTAAACTGTATTGCTATATATAAAAGAAATCATAAAACATTAAATATATAATTATTACATTTCCCATGAATCTGGTTTAGTCAGTACAAGAGCCACTACATAGCAGAAATAAAATGGCTTAATACTATCTCAATAGTGCAAATCAAAGACAGGAATAAGAAGGGAGAATCCAGGTCTACTGAGGATAGGAAGTCTCACCCTAAAAGCTCAAGTCCACCGCCTCGGACATCAGCTACGAGATCTAGTACTGGTTGATGGTGTTATGTCTGCATCCAAAAAGAATACAACACCCCGTAAGCATCATAGGCTGACAATGACTGATAACCTGTAACGGACATAAACATTAAGTTGACACACAAGTATCCCTAACCTACATAATCTGGTTAAGTACATAAGTCACCTTCACATAGCAGATATAGTTCAACACTTACGACATCTCAAACAAGAAGTACAACCCAACACATAATAACTTCATCACAGTAGAGTGCCAATCAAGTACAAGCCTTATGATTATAATGTGTATTAATGAATGATATACATGAATGCAATGATACCTCTCACAACCTGATATACATATACCACCAGACTTTACCTCGTAGCTATGACCCTTGGGGGACCCGTGAAGTCCATATATCGGTCATAACCAATCGGAATGATCTCTTGATCTGGCTAGAGCATCAATCACAGACTCATTTCTCGGGTCATATCAATTTACATCATCTCAGTATCCAAATCATCTCGTAACAATGTCATTTACCTTCATTTCCAAGTCACATTAGACCAACAACATTCCATACCAACTATATTTTAATATCAGAATAATATGAGTGTATGAATGTAACGGTAAATAAAGCTAGAAATTATGAAATATGAGATAAAATCATGATCATGAGATAAATAACACATGCCTCAGAATGATCAATAACACATAGTTTCACATATCAATCTTGTTTATATTAGGAGGCATACAGTGAAAAATAATTTCAAATCAACAACCACAACTAAGATCAATCATGGCGACAAGCTGACATAACAGCACTCGGGATCAACCTAATATGATATGCAAAATAGTAGTACAACATCGATATCCATCTAAGTGCTCATCACAGTCATTAAGGTGGGACCCCCATCACACTCAATACCCCTAAATATTTATACACACTACATTTATCAATTAGAATCTGATAGAGAAAACTATAACCTACCTCAAAGCCGAAATGGTGCCACGAACTAATATCAATCCAAGACCTTACCCTTGCGAAGTGTCTCCGATTGTTCATAGTCTATTATCATATATTCTACATTAACACGTTATACCAAATAGATACAAAAAGATAAGACCCTTCAAAGAAACCGAATACTCGACCCCTAGAGCAACCACATGCCCACAAGGGTAAAATTGGAACTTTTGATATTACAAAAGTATAATCGCGGTCTAATTAGTCATATCCTCAAGTTTGAGGGTCAACTAATCACAATTAGGTCTTAAATTGCCTCACAAATCAAAATCCCAATGTTAGACTAACCCTAGAATTTCCCCCCAAAAATGAATGTAATTTAAAATAGCAATTAAGCCTAGAAATAAGTTCTCTTATCATTAGTAATACCCAATCTGAAGTATCAACCTCAAAAGACTAGAACTTGGCCTCCAATTTTATTTATTTAGCCCTCTTAACATTACATAAGAACCCTAGGTTTTAAATCCCTAAAACATGATTAACAACCTAGATTTAATGATGGAATTATAGATAGAAAGTGAAAATCCCAAAGAAGGAATCAATGAAAATTGATTCCTCCCCAAACTAAGCTTAGAGTTGTGAAAAGTGAGATATGCGAAGTAAAATCGAACTTAGGGTCTTTTATTGTTTCTAATATAGCGATTCCGCTCCTGTGAAACTTTCCTCGCAGAAGTGGTCTCACTTCTGCGGAATAATGAGTGCAGAAGCGGCCCCACTTAATTCACTGGAGATGCGCAGAAGAGGAGACGATACCGCAGGAGTGGCTCTCCTTTGTGCATAAGGTTCCATAATTATGAGCCTTCCCAAAACTCTCGGGGTTTGCATCTACGGACCAACTTCCGTAGAAGCGACTCCGCAGGTGCGACCAATATCCGCTGGTACGATTGCACCAGAAACAGCTGCTATAGCAAAATCATAATCTTCCATCCAACACCTGAAACCTAATCGAGACATCCCAAACCAAATAAGCTACTCGAGTTTAAACAACACTACAAACTTGCTCGCGTACTGGAAATACTCATACGACCAAGATAAGGTACACTTTTCTACAAATCCACTCAAATTTCCCAAATTTTACAAATTAGCAATAAGGGCTCAAAACCCATCCAAATGCCTCAGAAAGTGAACCAGAGACTTGACAAAGTCACAAATGACGTTCTGGACCTATTGAAAGTGACAAAACTAAAAAATGAATCTCTATTCTCAAAAGTCAACTTTGGGTCAACTCTTTTTATTTCTAAAATCTCAAACCTAGGTTTTTCTTTCAAAACCTATCTAACTTGCCTTGGGAATTGTGCTACCCATTCTCTCAAGTCATAAACCCTAAAAAGAGTTTGTGGAAAGGGTAATTTGGTCAAGTAAAGGTGTTAAGCAAAAAATAACCGGACGGATCGTTACATCAGATACTAATTAAACAAACATTCATCCTCGAACGGAGAGAAACAAAAGGGAAAATGTACCAAAATTAGTAAAAAGGCGAGGGTATCTACTCCGAATATCAGCCTCGGTATCCCAAGTAGCCTCATCAATAGGACGATGCTTCCATTACACCATCACAGAAGCAATCTTCTTTGATCTCAACTTTCTAACCTGCTTGTCCAAAATAGCCACAAGCTCTTCTTCAAACTCCATATTCTGATCAAATAACAATGAGTCCTATTGAATGATGTAGGACCCATCAATATGGTACTTCTTTAACATGGAAACATGAAATATTGGATAAACATCTGAAAGGCTTGGTGGCAAAGGCAACTCATACGCCACCTCATCAACTCTTTGAAGAATCTCAAATGTCCCAATATACCTCAGACTCAACTTCTCCTTCTTGCTAAACCTCATCACACCTTTCATAGGTGATACCTTCAATAGAACCCGATCACCAACCATGAAGTCTATATCTCAAGCCTTCTGGTCCGCATATTTCTTTTGTCTACTTTTAGCCGCTAGGAGATTGTCCTGGATTATCTTCACTTTCTCCAAAGAGTCTCTCAACAAATATGTACCCCATGGCCTCACCTCAAATGCATCAAACCATCCAATTGGAGAACGATATCTCCTACCATATAAATCCTCAAATGGCGCATATCAATGCTAGAGTAATAACTGTTATTGTAAGAGAACTCTGTCAATGGTAAGAACTGGTCCCAATGACCACTAAAATCAATCACACAAGCCTGTATAATATCCTTCAAAACCTGAATGGTCCTCTCGGACTAATTGTCTGTATGTGGGTGAAATATAGTTCTAAGGTCTAACCAAATACCCAACTCCTTTTGGTACGTCCTCCATAAATGAGGGGTAAATTGAGTACCCAGTCTAAAATAATAAAAAAAGGCACCCCATACAGTTGAAAAATATCTCTAATATAAGTATTGGTCAACTTCTCATAATTATAGGTCGTCTGGAATGGAAAGAAGTGTGTAGACTTGGTCAACCTATCCACAATAAACCAAATAGAATCAAACTTGTCCAAAGTCTTTGTTAGCCTAACTACGACGTCCATAACTATCCTCTCCCATTTCCACTCGGGTACATGAATTCTCTAAGTCATACCACCTGGTCTATGGTACTTATACTTAACATGCTAGCAATTCAAATACCGAGACACAAACTCTACAATTTCTCTCTTCATCCCACCCCACCAATAATGCTGCTTCAAGTCAAGATACATCTTTGTTACACTCGGGATGGACAGAATATCCAAAATTGTGAGCCTCTTCATGATCAATTTTGTCAAACCTCCAACACAAGGAACATACACTCGCCCCTTGATCCTCAAAACTCCCTCACTAACATGAACAACCTTCTTGGATTCCCCTCACAACACTTTATATATGATCTTACATAATTTCACATCATCGAACTATTGGGCTTTGATTTTCTCTAAAAGAGATGACCTTACCTCAACACAAGCCAAAATCCTACCCGATTTAGAAATATCAAGTCTCATAAAGCTGTTGGCCAAGGACTAAACCTCTAATGCCAAAGGATGCTCATCAACAATCAAACACGCCAAGCTCCCCATACTCACTGCCTTTTAACTCAAGACATCTGCTATCACATTGGCCTTACTCAGATGGTAATGAATAGTCACGTCATAATCCTTAAGTAACTCTATCTATATGCGCTGCCTAAAATTTAGATCCCGCTGACTGAACATATGTTGAAGCCTGCAGCGATCGGTCAATACCTCATAATGAACCTCATATAGATAGTTCCTCTAAATCTTCAACGCGAATACTACCGCCGCTAACTCTAGATAATAAATAGGATAGTTCTTCTCATGCATCTTCAACTACCTTAATGCATAAGCTATCACTATGCCCTCTTGCATTAATACACAACCTAAACCAATCCTCGAAGCATCACAATAAACAATGAAATCTTTCCTTTCCACAGGTAAGTCTAAAATCGAAGTTGAGGTCAAAAGTGACTTGATCATTTGGAAGCGTGGTGGATAAATCCACTTAGGTTGGTATGATTGCTGCTTATTTAGGCTCGTATCCATGTTTGATAGCTTATTATGATTTGACTTGTAATGCATTTATCACTCTATATCTCATCTAAATACTTGAAAAGGATTTTATAATACTTATTGTATTGATTATCCTATTGCATGGTGTACACATATCCATATCATTCATATACATTATTATTGGCATTTGAACTGTTGAGATACTGATGAAAAGGTCTTGAAAGTTGATTACTGGATATGGTACATGGTACGAGAGTGATGATTGATGATGACACTACAACCACAAAGATGGGATCTGATGGGAAATTTCGAATGGGTATATAGACCCCATGAGCCCCCCATAGGTCACATGACACCTACTGCAAGAACATGTGTATACAAGATATATATGGCCATTGCATACATACATATCATTTGCATTGCATTGCATTCATATTCTTGATATGTATTTTATGTTGTGTGTACTCGATGATGAATATTGATAGAATTTATGATCTTGTGACTCTTAGTAGATGGAATTCTGGTACTTTAGACTTATATTTGATGTGAGATTGCACTGTGAGACTTGATGGGACTAGACGCCCTGAATGGGCTTTAGGTTAATTTTGGTAACACTGTTTGGCTTAACTTTAGTATATACTTGGAAATTATGGTAAGACTTGTGATCTTTGATAATTCTTGTAACTAGTTGAACTATAGGAATTACTGGTAGGTTTGGATAACTGAATTGTTTTGTACTTAGTTGACTAACTAGTAGAAGTATGGAAAAGTACCACCTCTCGCCACTGCTATAGTTAGAGTCGGTCAACGATGCTACTGGATACATGTGCTTCACATACTCACTCTAAACTTGTTGCATTGTATGTGCATCTATTGAGCCGAACGCTAGTAGATGAGCTTGATGCAGAGCTTGGAGATTCTTCTTGGGAGTCTAGGGTGAGCCACATATTCCATCCCAGCACTAGAACTCTTTCATCTTGCTATTTTACCTTATATCCTTTACTTTCAGACAATATTTTGTATTTAACTCTCACACTTGTATTCTAAGTAGTAGCTCTGTACTCATGACAACCAGACTTTGGAATTGGGTTTGCAAGATTTTGTATTTAAGTATTAAAGTTTGATAATACTTCTGTTGTTCTTTACTTATTCTGAATTTTAGTCTTGAATGTTAGTGGTTCACCTACGGGTTAGGGTAGGTGCCCTCATATCACAAATGAGATTTGGGATTATGACAAATTGGTATCAGAGTACTAGGTTCATTGGTCTCATGAGTACATGAGCGATGTCTAGTAGAGTCTCGTGGATTGGTACGTAGACGTCTGTACCTATCTTCGAGATACTATAAGACATTTAGCAAAAATCATTTCTTTTATTCCTTCATACATTTCGACTATGATTGAATTCTAAATCTCTTTTGTTTTATATTTTCTAAGAGATGGTAGGAATCGTTCAGTCGCAGGAGGAGATCAAGAGCCTGCACCTGATCCCGTACCCATTATTAGAGGTGGTGTATGGGGCAGAGGTAGGGGTGAGGTAGAGCTAGACCTCGAGTGGTAGCAGCATCTCGAGGCCAAGTACCTATAGTTTCTCGGAATTGTAATAGAGTAGAGTCTCTGAGGCCAGAGGCTATTCCGGAGGATGATCAGGTTATGATAGATGAGGATGACCAGGGCCAATCTGAAGGGGCAGGGCCAGGTCAGGTGCCCTCAAGTTTTATTTCTACATTGGTACTTCAGGATACTCTAGTTTGTATGATGAGCTTTCTTGAGACTATAACATAGGGTATTCAGCCGGTAACTTCTGATGGATCAAAGACTACAGTTGGGGGACAGACTCCTGACCATGTTCCTATATCCAGATTTTAGACACTAGGGGTTTGGCCATCACCTGCTAGGGTTCCTCATTTCTTAGGGGTAACAATGATTGCTCTTGCTACACCTCCAACTGCTCAGCCTGTGATGTCTATTGAGGAGCAGAAGATGTTTGAACGGTTTAGGAAGTTGGATTCTCCTAGATATGATTAAGATCCAGAGGATGATGCGTATGCGTTCTTAGTTAGATGTTAATCGAGGTTGCACAACCTCGATTTAGTGGAGTCCCGTGAAGTTAATTATACTACTTTACAGGTAGTTGGACCTGTCAAGCAGTGGTAGAGGTCTTATCTTGAGTCTAGACCAGTAGGGTCCCCTCCTCTCACTTGGGTTTTATTTACTCAGATTTTCTTGGAGAAGTTTGTGCCTCATAGTGTTAGAGAGAGGAGACGAGCTCATTTTGATGGGTTACGCTAGGGGCATATGTCTGTGATAGAGTACGAGACATGTTTCCATGCCTTACCTCACCATGCTTTGATGATTCTTCCTGCTGAGGATGAGAGGGTGATGAGGTTCACCAATGGGTTGATTTGTCATCTTCATTTGATTGTAGCACATATAGCTACCATAGGTTCCACCTTCTAGCAGATTATTGATGCAGTTAAAGAGGTCGAGTTTATTAGGCAAGAGGATTATGAGGAGCGAGTGGTCAAGAGGCCTCATTTTAGACTTCAAGTAGTTGCCTCATCTGGAGGTAGAGGTCATCGCTATTTGAGCGCTAATCCAGTTATTACAACTATGCCTATATATGAGGGAGGACAGTCTTCACGTACTTCTTATGGTTTCGGGTAACTGATCTTAAGTTCTTACCATCCATTTGGCCGTGGTGGTCATTTTGGTGCCAATTCTTCTTCTTAATCATCGGTAGTTCCTAGAGGTTATGTTTGAGTATGGTGACCTTTGGAATTTCAAGAGGGATAACCCTAGAGTTAGATATGGTGGATAGCACCAGGGATCACAGGGTTAAAGTTGTAGAACAGCGAGTCAACCAGCTAGAGGCAGGTTCTAGGATAACTAGAGAAGGTTCTCAGGGTGGCCCTCAGACAGGTCGAAGGGGTGCTCAGTCCGACCGAGGTAGTGGACATGGGGGTACTCAGATATTGGGTAATCGTACTCATTTCTATGAGTTTCCAGGCAGACCCGATGTAAAGGCCTCTGATGCTGTGATTACATGTACTATTTCAATTTGCCATCGACCTGCTACAATTTTGTTTGATCCAGGGTCTACCTATTCTTATGTGTTTGCCTACTTTGCTTTGAATTTAGATTTAATATGTAAGTCTCTATCCATGCCTATTTATGTTTCTATACCTGTTATGGACTCTATAGTGGTAGATCAGATATATCTGGGTTATGTAGTTACTTTGATGGGGTATGATTCTCAGGTAGACTTGAAAGTTTTGGACATGGTAGATTTTGATGCTATTCTGGGTATAGATTGGTTAGTTCTGTATCATGCGATCTTGGATTCTTATGCCAAGACTGTTACCTTAGGCATGCCGGGTATTCCTCAGTTAGTTTGGAAGGGTACTCTTAGCCAGTATTCGAAAAGGATAATCTCATTTCATAAGGCTTAGAAGATGGTGGAGAAATGGTGTCTCTCTTATTTGGCTTATGTTCGTGATACGCGTGTGGAGACTTCTCCATTGGAGTAATTTCTGATTGTTTGGGAGTATCTAGAGGTGTTTCCTACAGACATTCTTGGTTCTCCGCTGGATCATAATATCGACTTTTGTATTGATCTAGAGTTGAGGACTTAGCCTATTTTTATGGATCCATATCGGATGGCACCGACCGAGTTGAAAGAGTTGAAGGAACAATTACAAGATCTTTTGAGTAAGGGTTTATTTGGCCCAGTATTTCACCTTAGGGTTCTCCAGTTTTATTCGTGAAGAAGAATGATGGGTCTATGTACATGTGTATCGATTATAGATAGTTGAATAAGATGACTATTAAGAACAAGTATCTGATACCTCACATTAATGACTTATTTGATCAACTACAGGGTGCTTCAGTCTTTTCCAAGATTGATTTGAGGTTCGGTTATCATTAGTTGAAGATCAGGGTCAATGATGTTCCTAAGACAACCTTCCGGACTTTATATGGGCATTATGAGTTTTTGGTGATGTCATTTGGGTTGACGAATGCACTTGCAACATTTTTGGAGTTGATAAATAGGGTGTTCAGACCTTACTTGGATTCATTTGTGATTGTGTTCATTGATAATATCTTGATCTATTCTCAGAGCGAGGATGAGCACATGTAATATTTGAGGATCATGCTTAGTATTCTAAAAGAATAGAAACTCTATGAATTTTTTTTAAAGTATGAGTTTTGGATAAATTTGGTAGCTTTCTTGGGGCATGTGGTGACTAAGAATGGTATCATAGTATATCCCAAGAAGATTGATCCAGTTTGGGATTGGATTCAGCCTGTTTCGATCACCAATGTTTGGAGTTTTGTCGGCCTCATGAGATATTATCGATATTTTGTGGAGGGATTTTCATCTATTGCATCTTCGTTGATTAGATTGACTCAAAGGGAAGTAGTATTTCAGTGGTCTGAGGAGTGTGAGGTGAGATTTCAAAAGCTCAAGGCCTTATTGACTACCGCCCCGATTTTGACCTTACCAATTGAGGAATAGAGCTTTACCGTTTATTGTGATACTTCTAGGGTAGGTCTTGGGTGTGTGTTGATGCAAAAAGGAAAACTGATAGCTGATGGTTCAATACAATTGAAGGTTCATGAGAAGAATTATCCCACCCTTGACTTAGAGTTGGCGGCGATCATCTTTGCCTTAAAGATTTGGAGACATTATCTCTATGGGGTGCATTGTGAGGTGTACACTGACCATCGTTGTCTTCAGTATTTGATCAATCAGAGTGATCTTAATTTGAGACAACGTAGATTGTTGGAGCTACTTAAGGATTATGACATGACTATCTTGTATCACCAGGTAAAGAAAATATGGTAGTAGATGTCTTGAGTCGCAAGGCGGTGAACATGTGCAGTTTAGCTATGTTACATGTGGGAGAGCGTCCAATGGCTAAGAATGTCCAGTCTTTGGCAAATCGGTTTGTGCGGCTTGATATTTCGGATCCCAGTAAATGTTAGCCTGTGTAGAGGCGCAGTCTTTTTTATTGAAACATATTAGATCTCATCAGTTTGATAATGTCCATTTGTGCAAATCCGTGACAAAGTTTGCGGGGAGAGGAAAATGAGGTTGTTATTGATAGTGATGGTGTTTTGAGGATCAAGGGTCGAGTTTGTGCTCCTAGGGTTAGTGATTTGACTAGATTGATCATGGATAAGGCTCATAGGTCAAAGTATTCCATTCACCCACGGGCTACAAAGATGTACGGTGACCTGAAGCAACATTATTAGTGGTGTAGGATGAAGATTGACATAATAGAGTTTGTGTCCCTGTGTTTGAATTTCCATCTAGTGAAGTATGATCATTATTGGCCTGGTGGCGTGATTCGAAGGATGCCCATACCCGAGTGGAAGTGGGAGTGGATTGCTATGGACTTTGTGGTAGAGTTGCCGTGGACTTTTAGGAATGTTTGACACTATATGGGTTATTGTGGACAAGTTGACCAAATCTGCACATTTCATTCTAGTCCAGACTACTTATAATTTAGAAAAGTTGGCCAGGATTTACATTCGAGAGATAGTTCGATTACATGGGGTGCCCATTTCTATCATTTTAGACTAGGGTACGTAGTGTACTTCTCATTTTAAGCGGTCCATGCAGAAGGAGTTAGGTACTATAATGGAGCTTAATATAGCTTTCTACCCTCAGACTGATGGCCAGTCTGAGCGAACTATTCAGGTTCTCGAGGATATGTTGCAAGAATGTATGATTGACTTTGGTAGTTAATGGGACCAGTTTCTACTCTTGGCAGAGTTTGCTTACAACAACATCTACTATTCAAGTATTGAGATGACACCATTTGAGGCATTGTATGGCAGGAGGTGTCGTCTTCCCATTGGGTGGTTTGATGCTTTTGAGGTTAGGCCTTGGGGTACTGATCTTTTGAGGGATGCCTTGGATAAAGTTAAGTTGATTCAGGATCGGCTTCTTGCAGCCCAGAGCAGTCATAAGAGCTATGCAGATCAAAAAGTCTGTGCTTTGGAATTTATGATTGGAGATCGGGTTATGTTAAAGGTTTAACCCATGAAGAGTGTGATGTTGTAGTGACCCGTTAAGTCATTATGAACTTTTTGTCTAATTTCCTAAAAATATCCCTTGTCTGGGTGGTGCTCACTGATAACTGTTATGCATATAATCTATGGGTAAGAGGAACTATTAGCCGATTTAGAGAGAACACTAATCGACTTGAGGGTTATCATAAATTATGTCTTTGCTTCGGCGAGGATCGTGTCACCTCAGCGAGCCCACACCAACGGTGTTTTGTACGCTCCGACGGAGATGTTGAATAGTTAGTGAGTTCGCATCTGTGGAATGTCTTCTGCAGAAGCGGTTCCGCGTAAGCGAAAAGAGTTCCGCGCCAGCAAAAAGAGTTCCATGCTAGCGGAAATCGCGTTGCAGACCTAGATTTTTAATTCCTAAAACCTCCAACTTCGAACCTCATTTTTCCAAACTTATTTCACAAGGTAGGAGACTCGGTAGAGGGAAATTTTCAAGTGTTTTTGCGATAAAGGCTTGGAGCTAAGATTCACTAACCTTATTTATGACTCTTATGCTATTAAGTTATGCTTTAATAGTGGAAACTATGGTGGGGAAGGTGAGTTTGATGTAAAAAAACCTTGAATTTTGAGAACTTGATTTATTATCTTAAAACTTAGGTTTTTGAGATGGGTTTCTGATTTCAATGATGTATTAGTGAGGGAAAACAACCATTAACTTGAATAATGAGTTTTAAAGCTAGTTCTTAAATGGAATCAAAGGGAATTTTCTTACAAAGTTAGGGTTTTTGATATATTGGTAAATTTCACATTAGATTGAGCAGTTAGTGGTCATGTTGGACCTCATGGACTTTGGGTGAACCATTTTTGAAGTAAAATTCCCTTCTTGTTCTTCTATCCCGGATTTATTTCCCTATTACCTTAATGGTTCATTTTCTAACCGGGTAGCGATTATTCTTTTAGAAATAGCCTTATGTATTAATTGTGTATGATAACTTAGGACATCTATGTGCTTTTATGGGTTATGACCATCTGACAATCGTTCAAAAGGACTTCGATGATTAGGAGATCGTGGCACCCACTCGGCAATAAGATATGCTACAATTTCTCCTCTGTAGACTTCAATAAAAGTACATAATAGTTATAAATATTGAGGGGTATTATGCGTGTTAGGGGGTCCCACCTTAGCGGTTGTGATGAACGCTTGGGAGGGTACCGATGTTGAGCTGTGATGATGGGTGATTTGGGAAATTAGCCTTAAGCTAATTCCGACTGCTATTGTTGAGATTGTCATTATTATGTGGGCTCGTCGCCAATTTTGATATTATTGTGTTTATTCATCACATTGCATTCAATATGATATCTTGACTTACATGATTTACGTGTTAATGGCTTTCTGAAAGGATGTGATATTCATCTTTTATACTTGATTGCATCTCATACATTATGTTACTTGCCTTGGATTGTCATTTGCATCCATATCATACATACATTATACATCTACTGCTTATTGTCTCGTGGTGTGATTGGAACCTGGGTAATTTTCATGATTAAATGAACTTGGATGATTGGATTGATTCTATTGGGCGTGTTTGATTGCCATGTTTGGGCTTGATTCTCAGCATATTTGATTCGGTGGTTTACAACTTGCGTGTCTAGAATTTGATGTCAAGCCTTGATTATGGTCGTAAATGTCTAGCTGTCAAGACTATTATCTGCATCAAAGGGAACTGTGTGTGTTGTTTGTTGTATGGTAATTGATGGGGTCACCTCGGTACCGGGTTTAGTAAGGAACTTGTGAAGTATCGTTGTGGTAGTTGTTTCCTTGTATGTTATGTTTGTGTATAACCTCCTCATTAGTAAAAAAGGAGAATGGCGTAAACTCTTATTTAGAATACAACAAGGTCGTTTAAAGGAATTAATATATGCTATGTCGTGATTATGCAGAGTCGTAATTAAACCTAAAGTCTAGTGAGAGTAAATGAGCTAATGTGGTTATGTTTAGTATAATTGTAATACTCTTGGAAAACATTCTTTCAAATGATGTTGTGAACTAGGTGCCAATTTGTCTATTGCTTGAATGAGCTGGTAAATGGAGTTAAGCATGAATCGGTCATAGACGAAGTTGTTGATCGGTGAACATTGAGTGTAAGATCTTTGTATGTTGTGTGAATTGAAGTGTACCTGGTTGTGACTGACCCTTATGTGGACTAGTGATTTATATGATTTCATGGATTTTTATGTGAATATGTAACTTATGTGACTATTTGTACTACTTAGAATATGACATTATGTGAGAGTCAACATGATGTTTATGCCTGTTACGTAACTTCCGTCATTGTCGGCCTATGATGCCTATAAAGGTACGTTGTATACTCATGCTACGCTTGCTGCACCTTTTACGTGGATGAAGGTACTCGATCTATTGAGGTTGCAGTTGGAGCACAGGAAGATTAAGGCAGACCACTCATTCCTGGTGGCCTTGGTTTTCATGTTAGTCAGACCACCTTTATACATCCAGGTGGTGTTATTCTACTTTCATTCATCCTATTGTATCTTAGAGTCCTTGTATAAGTCTGACCAGGTTTTGGGAAAAGGATATATTTTAAGGATGATTTATGGATAATGTTTTAAATAAAAAAGGTTTGTAATGTGTTGTACTTTCCTTTCATTTATGTACTATTAACCACATTGTTGTAAATTGTTTTGGGATTGGTTCGCCTATCAGGGGATAGTGTAGGTGCCACCACGACGCCGTGATATGGGTCGTGAAAGATGCAGTTTGGAAAGAAGGGCAAGCTTAGCCCAAGGTATATTGGGACTTTTGAGATAAGTCACAGAGTTGGTGAGATGGCCTACGAGTTGTCTTTACCTCCTGGGTTATTAAGTGTGCACCCTTTTTTTTTATATGTCAATGCTGAAAAAGTATGTTTTGGATGGTTCTCATGTGATTAGGTATGATTCGGTGATGCTTGATCAGAACTTAGCTTATGTGGAGGGGCCTGTAGCTATTTTGGATAGGCAGATTCAAAAGTGGAGGTCCAAGGAGATAGTTTATATGAAAGTGCAGTGGAAGAAGCTACTTGGAAGACTGAGTCCGATATGCGGGCTAACTACCCCAAGCTATTTGAGAGTCCAGATATTTCCTTTTCTTTACCGTTTGAGAATGTACATTTATTTAAGTAGTATCTGATATAACGACTCGAAAATCATTTTGCTTGGAAACCCCTAAATTATCCTTCCTGGGCATTTATTTGCTTGATTGTGATTGTGGAGATGGGTGGCATAGTTACCGAGGTAATCAGATAGGTTCCGAATCCTTTTTGAGAAGTTTAGAAATTCATAAGTTATGAGAATAGGAAGGTTTGACTCATAGTTGACTTTTAAGTAAACACACTCTTTTCATGGTTTCGTCGGTTCCATTAGATCTGGAACAATATTTATGACTTGGTCGATCCTTCAGTTCGGTTTCCAAGGCAATCAGGTGTGTTTTGGGTGATTGGCTATGAAATAGTGAAACTAATAAGGGTTGACATGGCTCAAACTCGATCTTTAGAGACCTTTTTCGGGAATTCCGAGGGTGCGAGCATGCCCAGGATGTGTTTTACGATAGGAGTACATGTTTGGTTTGTATCCGGGGGGTTCCGGGAGAGGTTCGAGTGTTTGATGGAGACTTAGCTTATTTTGCATGTTGCTGAGCGGCTATCTGGTCGCTTCTGCGTGTCACAACTGTGGGTCCTCTGCTATTGTGAAGTTTCCTCTTTTGCGGATGTGTTCTCACAGAGGTGAAGGCGTCTCCGTGAAGTAGGTTCCGCTCCAGCGCACTTTCAGGATTTTAAGTGAGTCCCTTTTTCCGCTGAAGCGTATGTGCCTCGGCAACGTTGATTCCGCCGAAGTGGAAATCGTTGTTTCAGTCAAAATATTAAATGCCCTAAAAATGATTCCATTCCCCAAAATATACTCTCTTGGGATTAGAACTCGACTAAGAAGGGATTTCTTGAGGATTTCACTTTGGTTCTTCATTGGAGGTATAATTTTAGCCTTTTAATTATTATTTATCATTTAAGTTTCCGATCCTAAGTGTAGATTCAACTGGGGAAGATGAGGACATAGTCAATGTTGAGAATAACATGATAAGAATCTTGATTTGAGGAATGATTATTGACTAGTTGATTATAATGTTGTAAACAAGTGTTAATAGATGCTGTTTAAATTGTTAATTTGATATTAGAAACCTTTTTTAAATTGGGGGGAAATTCTAGGATTTGAAATTGGTGTTTTTGCCTAATCTTGCAATTGATGGTCTAATCGGGTTTAGTTTTAAAATTAACTTAAGAATATGATTATTTAGTATCTTATCATACTTTTTGGGTAATTAAGTTTGGATTTTACTATTGTGGGTCCGGGGTTCCCTTTTTAGATTAGTTCGGGGATTCTAGTTATATGTATAAATAGGTGTACCATTATACTCGTAATCTCATGTAGATATCGTGTTTGAACAGAGTGGGCTCGTGAGGAAGCTCAGAGAAAGGGAAAAGCGGTTGCGTGACTCTTCGGCTCCAAAAACAGGCAAGTTGAGACTTACACTCTAATATAGTGTTTATGTGTTGGTGTAAAGATTAAGGGGAGTAATGGAGATTGGAGGTTCCGTACTAGTAAGGTGACAAACACTTGTACGGGTATCGATGTACTTAAAGGGTAAATAATCACTTAGTATGATATACATGATGGAGATTATGTGTTTAGCTTTCGAGACGTGAGCGTGGTTCATAAATCCACTTAGGTTGGTATGATTGTTGCTTATTTAGGCTTATAGCCTTGTTTGATAACTTATTAGGGTTTGACTTGTCATGCATTCATCACTCTACATCTCATCTAAATACTTGAAAAGGATTTGATAATACTGATTGTATTGATTATGCTATTGCATTGTGTACATATATCCATATCATTCATATACATTATTATTGGTATTTGAACTATTGAGATAATGTTGAAAGGGGCTTGAAAGCAGATTACTAGATATGGTACATGGTACGAGAGTGATGATTGATGATGACACTACAACCACATAGCTGGGATCCAATGGGAAATTTCGGATGGGTATATGGACCTTATGAGTCCCTCATAGGTCACGTGACACCTACTGCAGGAGTGTGTGTATACCGGGTACATATGGTCATTGCATACATACATATCATTTGCATTGAATTTCATTCATATTCTTGATATGTATTTTGTGATGTGTGTACTCGGTAATGAATATTGGTAGACTATATGATCTTGTGACTCTTAGTAGAAGGAATTCTAGTACTTGAGAATTATACTTGATGTGAGCTTGTACTGTGAGACTTGATGGGACTAGACGCCCTGATTGGGGTTTAGGGTGATTTCGGTAACACTGTTTGGCTTAACATTAGTATATACTTGGAAATTGTGGTAAGACTTGTGAGCTTTGATAATTCTTGTAACTAGTTGAACTATAGGAATTACTGGTAGGTTTGGATAACTGAATTGAGAAGTACCGGAAAGTACCAAGCCTCGCTACTGTTATAGTTAGGGTCAGTCAACAGTGTTGTTGGGTATACGTGCTTCTCGTATTCACTCTACAATTGTTGCACCCTATGTGTAGGTACTGAGCCGGACGCTAGCGGAGGAGCTTAACGCAGAGCTTAGAGATTCTTCTTGAGAGTCCAGATAGTATTTTGTATTTGAATTTCAGACTTGTATTCTAAGTAGTAGATTTGTACTCATGACAACCAGACTTTGGGGTTGGTATTCCAAGATTATGTATTTAAGTGTTAAAGTTTGTCAATACTTCTGTTGTTCTTTACCTCTTCCACATTTATATTTATGTATTTCAGTCTTGAATGTTAGTGGTTTGCCTATGGGTTAGGATATGTGCCCTCACGGCACAAACGAGATTTGTGGTCATGACAACTACATGCCCCAAAAACACCACAGAATTGAGCCAGAACTCACATTTCGAAAACTTGGCATACAACTCATTTTCCTTCAACAAAACCAAGAACCAAGAACCACCCTCAAATGATTTTCGTGGTCCTCCTTACTCTTAGAATATACCAGAATGTCATCAATAAAAATGGTAATGAAAGAGTCTAAATAAGGCTTGATATTCCATTCATCAAATTCATGATGGTTACGGGGGCATTGATAATCCCAAAAGACATCACCAAGAACTCATCGTGGCCATATCAAGTCCTGAAGGTAGTCTTCAGAATATCCTCCGCTCTAATCTTCAACGGATGGTACCTCGACCTCAAATCAATATTTGAAAATACTGAAGCACCCTGAAACTGATCGAACAAATCATCAATGTGAGGTATCAAATACTCCAATATCAGCTGAACCAACAACCTACTAGTGCAAATCATCGTCCTATCTATCTGAACCTGCGGGCATGAAACGCAGCATCCCCCGACAAAAAGGACGTCAGTACGACTGATGTACTGAGTATGTCAGGCATAAGAAAATATCATAACAGATATACATAATAAACTGAAACAGAAACAACCGACAGAAATAGCCGACCATAACAGCCGAAAGAAGCAACCGACTAGTAGTAAATGCTTCTGAGGGCCATAATATGCCTAAATGTCATGCACAATGCAAATGGGATATACATATAAATAATGGTCATACAAGGAAATCTTCCTTCCCATAACAGCCTCTGTGGGCATCATTTCATTTCGGCCACACAAGGGCATCATATCATATTGGCCTCATTGGGCATCTTTCTTTTAGTGATATATGTACCAGCTGCAGGTGGTGACGCGTATATAATGTCATTCCCTTTTTCCCCATCCCCTACGTATATATAATTCATACCATATAGTAGTGTATATAATATATGTGGGTCCAGGATAATATATGAATATAATGCAAATGCATGAATGATAATGAAACATCCTAAACATATCGGGTGACATAATATCCTTGCACCTTCGGATAACATTGGAAATATCAACATCTTTCTCATATACCTCAATAAGGATTTAGGAACATATTTATACATGATTTTAACATAGGAATCAATAACATGAACATTCTTAACTACTAAGAGTATAATAATTTATGGAACCATATTACGATTACGTTTCATACATAGAACATGCCAAAAGAAAGAAAATGTTTCCTTAACATACCTCAATAAGGATTTACGATATTTGGAAATGACTATGACGGTTCAATCTCCCTTTAAATCTTAATCTTGAATTTAAGCTTTAAAATAACCACGTTAATGCATGTATACCTTATGCTACGCTTGAAATTTAAGAAGAAAGTTGCTCTACTTCGACCCTTAAATTCTGTGAAACAGAGAGAAATATTTGCAGAGTGTTTTGGGTTGAGGGTCACGTGTTGGGCAGCATGTGGTTCATTTCATTAAATTTCAAGAAATGAGGTAATGTCCCCCTCTTACCACCTATCATCCCTAACTTAATATATTGCCACCTCCTTTTATGTAATGCCACCTATCACAATTATACGTAGATTAGTCACTTAATTGCTCTTCCTCTGTGATTCCATGTGGACATCTTGTCCTCCACTTCAATTAAACTTATCCCATAATTAATTCTTGATCTCAATTCACATAAATCTTGATAACTTATAAAACCTTCATATACTCAATGTCATAATCGTGTGATATAACGCTAGTCCATAGCCTTTTTATGCACATACCAAATATTATTTTCGATCCCGTCATCATACTTGTTAAGTCCAAAATTATTTCGGGACTGTATCCTTTTTATATACTAAGCTTCCTTATTTGCATATATGAATATGACCAAAAATTCTCCAACGCTCGGATCTATTTACATACGTTTAGCGATTCAAACCATGGATCGAAAGTATGGGATGTTACATTCTTCCCCCCTTAGAAGCATTCGTCCTCGAATGTTGGGGTGACATCATATCACGTAGTCAAAAAATACACCACCGATAGAACTCACCTTATGCTTCTCTCGAAACTTCGGCGTTAGTCTGAAATACGTATGGATATTTGTGTCTCATCTCCTCTTCCGCCTCCCGTGTCATTTCTTCTACATTCTTATTCCACCATAAAACTTTCACGGGGGCTATTTCTTTAGTCCTTAACTTGCGGACTTATCGATCTAAGATAGAAATAGGAACCTCTTCATATGATAGATCATTCGTAACCTTCACATTGTCAATCGATACAATCTGGGAAGGATTCCCAATACATGCTCTTAACATAGAAACATGGAAAAACTCGGATGACGAAATTCTAACTCTAAAGACAAGTCCAATTCGTAAGTTACTTGGTCGATTCATGCGATATGGCCCAATATACCTGAGGCTGAGCTTTCCCTTCTTAGATCTCATTACACCCTTCATAGGAGAAATTTTCAAGAAGACCCAATCATCCACTTGGAATTCTAAGTCCCGCTGCCGCATATCTGAATACAACTTCTGATGACTTTAAGCGATTAGCAGCCATTATTTGATAAGCTTCACAGTCTCTATAGCTTGGTGCATTACATCAGGCCTAAATAATTCTGATTCGCTTACTTCGAACCATCCAATATGAGATTTACACCTCCGTCCATACAATGCCTCATATGGAGCCATTTTATTGCTAGCATGATAACTGTTATTATACGCAAATTCAATAAGGGACAGATAATCATCCTAACTTCTCTTGAAGTTCAATACGTAAGCTCGTAGCATGTCCTCGAGCGTCTGAATCATACGCTTGGCCTGCCCGTCTATTTGAGAAAGTTGTGCTAAGATTAACTTAAGTGTCCAAACCCTTTTTGAAATGATTTCCAATATATTAGTTGTGAATTGCATACCTCGGTCTGATAGAATCTAAATAGGCATATCATGCAGGCGTACAACTTTGCGTAGTCCTCGGCTGAGTAGGTATTTTTTTTACCATCAGGAATTGAGCTGATTTGGTCAGTCTATCAACGATTACCCAAAGAGAATCAAACTCATGATATGGACAAGGTAAACCCATAATGAAATTTATGTTAATCATTTCCCATTTCCATATCAGAACCTCAATCTTCTGAGTCAAGTTGTCGGGCTTTTGGTGCTCTATTTTTTTTTCTTGCTGACAATTAAGGCACTGAGCTACAAACTCTACAATGTTCCTCTTCATGTCATCCTACCAATACATACTTTAGAGATCATGATACATCTTTGCAGATCCAGAGTGAATTGAATGTCACGTGCAATGGACCTCCGTCATTATCTTATCTCGCAATCCTGCTACATTAGGAATATACAGATGGACCTTCCGCCTGGTGTCCCTCTCCCATTATGCTTAGAGGTTGTGGTTCTCCTTTGCTAGGTCTCTTTCCTGATCTTCTCTAAGGATGGGATCTTCATCATGACGTCCATTTCCTTCAAGTATGAGGGATGAACCTGCTATATTTTGAGTCATAGGGCTATTACTACTTGAGTCCTCTAATTGGACTCACACTTAACTAACTGATGCGTTCCCTCGGGTCAACTTCTCTCCTTAGTCCTCACATTAGTCAAGCCACTTGTGGGTGACTAATTCTATAGTCAACTTAGCTTTGTTTACTAACTATTATGTTTAAAACACTTATTTTGTAGTATCTCAATCGTAAACACTCTTATGGACAATATCATCGAATCTGAAATGCGCGTATCATCGTAGTTAACCCTTATTCATAGTCTAAAACTTTCTCACTACTCATGACTATAAACAACTTCCTTCATTTACTTCTCTTGACACTTGTTTACTCATTTTCTTACTTCTCGTACTCGTCTTAATTCTAAAATATTCTAGTATACATACATACGTTCAAACATTGCTCCTGATTCCAATCCTTGGCATTACTACTTCTTTAAAAGATGGGTTGTTAACTTATTCCCTCATTTAGCACGTGGAAGATTCTGAAGACTTTGCATTACATGACATTAACCTACTTTATCCAAACCTGGTCATTATATTGAGATTCGAATTCCTTCACTTGTCTTATTGCTAAGACTTTCTGTCAGTGGCACTTTGGAAAAAAAAATTCCCTCGATCTCGTTAAGCTATAAATCCATTACTTTATCTATCTTGTAGAACCTTTGGTCAATTCAAAAATGCTCATAGACATCTTTGTTTCCCTGACATTTTATTTCCATTATAATGTCATTATCTCTTTGACATATATCTTTAATGTTTACCTTATATCCATAGGCGTCATTGGCCCATTTTCACTTGTTTAGGTGCTAATCTCGAACTTTACTCACTGCTACTTCCGTTTACATACTTTCTGTGACGTATGACTGCATATCTTGTGGAACCAGTGTTTCGTATGTTTAGATCTAATTCACGGTGTTTACATGATCCAAGGACCTGTCAAGCTTTCTTGTCTTATCTTTATTAGATTAGACCCTCATTGACCGAATGTTCATTCATCTTACCTTTACATTTCCATTTCAAGTTTACCATTACATTTCCATTTCAAGTTGTCTTGGGGAAAATCTCTCATCTCAAAGTATCTCGCATACTATATTCCTGAACATCAGAGGTTCCTTTGGCCGTAGAATTCTTACTGTTCTTCATCTACCATTGGTCCTTATGTTGTTCAGGAGTAATCATACCTTTGTGAAACCTGCACTATAATCTCATTCACATTCACCCTTTTTGTCATAATCCTTCATTCTACTCGTCATTAAATAAAAAAAATATTTCTGCCTTGATACTTGATCATACCGTTCCATTCATACTTTATTAACTGTTTTCATATTTCCTACCACCATTCTTTGATTGTACCATAATTCGTATCCTCAATTGTCCCTATTGTTATATGGAGGTTATTTAGAATTGTAACATGCTGCATCATGAAGCTATTTTGTGTCCTCACCCACTCTTTTGGATATCCTAACCTTTAACTAATATAATAATCCCTTTGCTACTTGAGAAAGTTCTGATACTCATTCAAGAAAGTGAAATGCCTCATATGTGATTTATTATGGCTTTTAACAAACTTTGGGTGTTGGATACTCATTCTTCACCCCTATTTTCTTTGCATGACTTGATGATTTTCAAATCCCAAATGTCCTTGAGCTGCTGCTGAACTTGAAATGAAATTGTTGCTATTTTGCTGAAAATTGGAACAAAAGCAGTGACTGATATGCTTGTTGTCTAAACCACTGTTATGCTCAAGAGACATTCCTATGCTACCATTTTTATTTCCACTTGTTGTGGATGTCCTTTATTGTTGCATGTTACTGCAAATCTCAAGTGAACAAATCATTTCTCAAGTGCTGAACTTTGATAAGCTGTTGCACATCTTGAGAATATGCTACCTGTCAATGCTATCTGACTGCTGCTGTTTTGAACCCACTGTTGTTGCATCTTCTTGCTACACTTTGGTAGTTTAAATGATGCACATGCTGCTGCATTTTGTTCTCTGTTGCTATGGCTCAATTGTTGCACCTTCTAGCATTTTTGTGCCTATGCTCGATATACTGCTGCTCTCTGAATTTCTTGCACTCTGATGCTTCTGTCAAAGTTGCTACTTTACTACAGGATGGTCGGGGCGGTCTCACTCGACCTTTACAACTTTGACCGAGAGATATCGGCATCTTTGAACCCTTTAAATATCGTTGATTCCTGACTAATAAATTCCTTCGGTTATAAGCTCCTTGACACCCCAAGGGGCCTATCTCTATCAAATGCTTCAGGAAGAAGTCGTGCCTAGGAAATCAACTTACTCATATCCTCTGATGGATCTATCTCAATAGAGAGAATACTACTCATATTTATACTCAATCCAACTTCAATCTCCTGCGAATCATAATCCTAAAGGAAGAAGGCATTGCTGTGATTATAAACACGATAAGGTCTACACAGAGAACCCTTACAATCTTCTGCGTTCAGGTGCTTAGTACTTCCTTTACTTTACTCTTTTTTTTGTATCTCAAAACAACCATTTTGCTTCCCAATCTTGCATTATCTCTTCCGTATACGAGTGAGACAATTCCTCACAATCTCAAATTTTGAACATAATACTGCCCTTCTGGTGTATCAATCGTTTGGTAGAAGTCCCTCATTTACTGGCTACGACTATGAACTAACCGAAGTCCCTTTTTTTTTGTAACCGTAGTTACTGAAATAGTATCAGGCATGAGTTAAACTCGAATTCTTAAGACTCAGCTCTACTGAACGATCTAGGATATGAAAGAATGGAAACCATCCCTAAATGCCTTGTAGCCTCCTGTTTATAAGTGTGGCGCGCAACACACCCATAACCAAGACTCTACTAGACACGGCTTGCAGACTCCCTAGGACTGACCCTCTCTGATACCAAATTTGTTACGACCCAAATAAGAGGGCCATGATGGGACTTTACCTGTCGAGCACCACTTTTCACATACTAACCAACTAACTGAAATCAATCATGGACACAAAGTCCATTACCGAATATTCGGGTGACACATACATCACAGCCGATAGGGCCATACACAACTACTATACACAGAACAACTATCTAAAAGCCTCTAAAGAGTACATGACATCACAAGGATGGGACATGGCCTCCATACGCATATGTAAAATATCATACCGAGACTAGACTGCAACTCTTAAACAAGTAGAGTGCTCCATTATCAGCTGAACCAACAACCTACTAGTGCGAACGGTCGTCTTATCTATCTTAACATGCATGCATTAAATGCAGCGTCCCCCGACAAAAGGGACGTCAGTACGACTGATGTACTGAGTATGTAAGGCATAAGAAAATATCATAACAGAGATACATAATAAACTGAAACAGAAACAACCGACAGAAATAGCCGACCATAACAGCCGACAGAAGCAGGCGACCAGTGGTAAATGCCTCTGAGGGCCATAATATGCCTAAATGTCATGCACAATGCAAATGCGGTATACATATAAATATTGGCCACACAAGGTCATCTTCCTTTCGATAACAGCCTTTGTAGGCATCATTTCATTTCGGCCACACAAGGGCATCATATCATATTGGCCTCATTGGGCATCTTTCTTTTAGTGATATTTATACCAGTTGCAGGTGGTGACGCATATATAACGCCATTTCCTTTTCCCCATCCCCTACGTATATATAATTCATGCCACATAGTAGTGTATATAACACATGTGAGTCCAGGGTAATATATGAATATAATGCAAATGCATGAATGATAATGAAACATCCTGAACATATCGGGTGACATAATATCCTTGCACCTTCGGCTAACATTGGAAATATCAACATCTTTCCCATATACCTTAATAAGGATTTAGGAACATATTTAGACATGCTTTTAACATAGGAATCAATAACATGAACATTCTTAACTACTAAGAGTAGAATAATTTATGGAATCATATTACGGTTATGTTTCGTATATAGAACATGCCAAAAGAAAGAAGAATTGACCTTACAATACCTCAATAAGGATTTACGATTTTTGGAAACGACTATGACGGTTCAATCTCCCTTTAAAGCTAAATCTTGAATCCAAGCTTTAAAATAACCATGTTATTGCATGTATGCCTTATGGTACGCTTGAAATTTAAGAAGAAAGTTGATCTACTTCGACCCTTAAATTCCGTGAAACGGAGAGAAACATTTGCAGAGTGTTTTGGGGTGAGGGTTATGTCTTGGGCAGCATGTGGTTCAATTCATTAAATATCAAGAAATGAGGTAATGTCCCCCTCTTACCACCTGTCATCCCTAACTTAATATGTTGCCACCTCCTTTTATGTAATGCCACCTATCACAATTATATGTAGATTAGTCACTTAATTGCTCTTCCTCCGTGATTCCATGTGGACATCTTGTCCCCCACTTCAATTAAACTTATCCCATAATTAATTTTTTATCTCAATTCACTTAAATCTTGATAACTTATAAAACGTTCATATACTCAATGTCATAATCGTGTGATATAACGCTAGTCCATAGCCCTTTTATGCACATACCAAATATTATTTTCGATCCCCGTCATCATACTTGTTAAGTCCAAAATTATTTCGGGACCACATCCTTTTATATACTAAGATTTCTTATTTGCATACATGAATATGACCAAAAATTCTCCAATACTCGGGTCTATTTACATACGTCTAGTGATTCAAATCATGGCCCGAAAGTACGGGATGTTACATCACTCCTCTGGAGTCCACCCCTCACTGACTCTACCATCCTGAAGTGATTTTCCATAGTCTGAAATGATTCCCTAGAAGCTACCAACTGTAAGGTCGCCAACTGAAGCGGGACAGTCAATCCCCTCACAATGAGTCCAACCCTCTCAGCGTCATTAGGAAGTAATGGCGCTGCATAGCGAGACAAAACATGGAATCAGGACACATAATCAGCAATATACATCCCTCTCTTCTCCAACCTAGAGAATACATCCATGTTGTTCACTCTCAAACCGAGGGGAACATACTTCTTACGGAAGACCTGATAAATCGTAGTCTAAGACAAAGGAGGCGACCCGGCTGGCCGACACTCGATATATGATCTCCACCACTATTTTTGCATTACTAACCAGCTGAAGAGCAATATAATCTACTACATGCTACTCTACAATACCCAAGGGTTAGAGTCTCTCATGGTAACTCACGATGAACTCATATGCGTCATTCTCAGGTGCACCATAGAAACTATGAGGCTTTACGTTGGAGAATTGCTCCCAAGTCTTCCGCTCCTCACGAGTCATAACAACTCCAGTAACTGGCCGATGACCAAACTCTGTCACTAGAATATCATCAATATTGAGTGCCAAAGAAGTAACTGGTTGCGCCCCCGGTCTATAACCCATCCGGAGTAGTTGGGAGAACACCCGCATGGGAAAATCCATCGAGCAAACTCAAAATATGAGCCATAATATCCCATAGTACAGGCGTAGCTATAACCTCTAGTTGAGCCTGGGTTGGTCTCAGCTCCTCCTCACACTGATCATCATGATGCTCCATCTCCGGCTCGGGGGATAAAGATCTAGCATGGGCATGACTTCCCCCCTCCCTATTCTCTTTCCCTTGCTCTTGTACTCGTGAGACCGGTAACCTAAATCTCTGATACCAACTTTATCACGATCCTTTTTGGAAGTCATGTTGGAACCTACACGGTTCCCACCGGTAGGAAAACCACTTCCCAACCCATAGTAAACATAACATAAACTTAAGAAGAAATATAGGAAATATATACTAAACTGTATTTCTATATGTAAAAGAAATCATAATATACTGAATATCTAATTATTACATTTCCCATGAATCTGGTCTAGTTAGTACAAGAGCCACTACATATCGGAAATAGAATGGCTCAATACAATCTCAATAATGCAAAACAAAGATAGGAATAAGAAGGGAGAATCCAGTGCTACTGAGGATAGGAAGTCTCACCCTGAAAGCTCAAGTCCACCGCCTTGGACGTCAGCCTCGACGTTCGGAACTGATTGACGATATTGTAGCTGTATCCAAAAAGAATGCAGCAAGCGTATTATGAGTACATATCGTACCCCCGTAAGCATTATAGGCCGACAACGACGGATAACCTGTAACGGACATAAACATCAAGTTGACACACAAGTATCCCTAACCTACACAGTATGGTTAAGTACATAAGTCACCTTCACATAGCAGATATAGTTCAACACTTAATACATCTCAAACAAGAAGTACAACCTAATACATAATCACTTCATTAGAGTAGTAGTGCCAATCAAGTACAAGCCTCGTGATTATAATGTATGTTAATGAATGAAATGCATAATGCAATGATATCTCTCACAACCTGATATACACATTGTTGACATCCAATTTTGGCCCTTCTTTTATCCTTCAATTAATTTCACTATGCTTCTCAGTCTTGAAAATTCTCCAAAAATGAATTTTGAATAATTTCCACTAGTTTTACAACAATTTGAGATATTATTAAGTTCATGTTTAGTCACACAATATAAATTAGAAAAAATCATGTATTTATAATTAAAATCACCCAAAAATAGTTTTGATATTCCAATATCAACATTATTATTGGTATCTTTCTTTAATCACTAAATTAATCCTTTTCACCATGCTAATACCCTATTCTCATTAAATTAAATATGTATATTAAAATTGCTTATTGTAATTCATATATATACACATTTTGAGAATTAATTAGGACGAAGAAACATATTTTTGTTAATTTAAATAAAAAATGATTAGGGAAAATTAGATTGTTAAACTAATCCCTGTACTACCAATGGGGCCAATTAAATTTCCTCCAAATCTAGAACCTTCATCCCAAAATGTTTGACCCGGCCCAAAATCCCAACTAAAACCCCACTCCCCCATCGTACACTCAACCAAACTAACCCCTCTCCTGAAAGATACCACACATGGAGTAAATTTGATGCTGTATTTTTGCCATTTTGCTGCTGTGTTTTTGCCGGTTCTGCTGCTGTATTTTGGCCTGTTTTCTGCTATATTTTTTATGATTTTGTAATACCTCGTACTTTCGGGTGATGGTTTGAGCACATAAACGTAGGCAAGTAGACCCGGGCCTCGGGAAATTTATGTTATATCTATGTATGCTAATAAAGAGCTTAGTATTTAAGAAGATGCGGTCCCAAATTAATTTAGGACTTACCAAGTGGGATAATAATAATTGATTAAGTGATGAATTAGAGGGGAAACAGTAAGTGGAATAACCACGTGTAACCTTTAAGTAAGTCACATAAGTGACTAAGATGAGGCAAATCACGGTGGCAGCTTGGGAGATTTACAATTCTCCAACCATCTAGTCCATATCTACACAAGACAAGCATTTACTCTTGTCCATATAGTACATACTATTAAAATGCCTTTATCTCCTAAGATTCTGTAGAAGTTTTTCTTTGGAGAATTAATTGTTACATTGCTATCGAAAGGAGTAAATCTCAATTGGTAGCCCTCTGAAAATTCTCGGCCAAATTAGGATATTTTTCGTAAGCTTTTGCTTGACCAAAAGAGGGAAACATTCATGGCATTTTGGGCCTTAGATCCAGCGAAATCAAATCCTTGAATGAGCTTGAACACTCCGGAATCAAGTAAAGATCTTGAGTTTCGAGGGATAAATTGTTGGGTCTTGTTTCCGCTTGTCGGAATCCGATTTGGGTGAAAGGTTGTCCGAGGACGCTCGTCGCTGTGCCAAAAAGAGGTAATCCTTCTTGTCTTCAGATTATACAATTTATAGAGCATGATTCTTACTACTAGTTTGCTAAAGTGATTGTCGAAAATGTTAAGTATTGTTGGGGCTGCCTATATGGAGTTGTAGGTTGGATATGAAATTGCTGGGTTGTTATAGATATTATAGTAGTTAAGGAAGAGGATTAGGAAGGCTGATTGTTTTGCTACATGTATAGGTTTCTATATAGAAGAAACATAAATTCTGCACGTACAAGGTGTTCGATAAAATGTCTCAATGAATTTATTAACAGTATATTGGTCCGATTGTGATTTAAATCATCTGTATGATGTAAATAATCATTCCCAGAGCTTACAAGGACCCGTGGAACTTAATAACTTCGATAACAAGGTATGTTAAGGCAAGTTATTTCTTCTTTTGGCATATTCCATGTAACGAAACATAATTGTGATATTATTCCATAAATTACTCTACTCTTAGTAGTTAAGGAATGTTCATATTATTGATTCATATATTAAAAGCATGTCTAAATATGTTCCTAAATCCTTATTGAGTTATGTGAGAAAGATGTTGATATTCCCTATGTTAGCCGGAGGTACAAGGATGTTATGTCACCCGATAAATTCAGAATGTTTTATTGTCATTCATGCATTTTCATTTGTAATATATTCATATATTACCCTGGACCCACTTGTATTATATACACTACTATATGGTATGAATTATGTATATGTAGGGGATGGGAAAAAAGGAAAGGTGTTAAATACGCGTCACCACATACAGCTGGTACATATATCACGAAAAGAAAGATGCTCATGTGAGGCCAATATTGATGCCCTTGTGTGGCCAATATGATATGATGCCCTTGTGTGACCGATATAACCTAATGCCCACAAATACGGTTATGGGAAGGAAAATGCCCTTGTGTGGCTAATATTTATATGTATACCGCATTTGCATTGTGCATAACGTTTAGGCATATGTGATAGGGCCCTCAGAGGCATTTACTACTGGCTAGGGACCTTTGCATAGGATAGATGATTTGTTCAACCAACTTTAGGGACCTGATGAATCGTGTGTTCAAACCCTTTCTTGATCATTTCATTATTGTGTTTATTGATGATATTCTACTGTATTAAAAGAGTCGTGAAGAGCATGCAGGTCATTTGGGAATAAACTTGAAATGTTTGAGGAGAACAAGCTTATGCAAAAATTTCTAAGTGTGAGTTTTGGCTTAACTCTGTCACATTCTTGGTTCATGTGGTGTCTAGTGAAGGTATCAATGTTGATCCTCAGTAAATTTTGGCAGTGAAGGACTGGTTGAGACCCATGAGTGCAACAAATATTAGTAGCTTCTTGAGTTTTGCAAATTACTTTAAGAAGTTTGTGGAAGTTTTCTCATCTATAGTCTCGCCACCGACAAAATTGACTCAGAAGACTGCTAAGTTCCAATGTTCTAAAGCCTGTGAAAAGAGCTTTTAAGAGTTTAAGGCGAAATTGAGTTAAGCTCATGTTTTAACTCTACCTTCAGGGTCTGGTGGTTTTGTAGTATATTGTGATGCTTCCAGAATTGAGTTGGTTTGTGTGTTGATGCAGAATGGTAAGGTGACCACCGCCTATGCTTCGCGACAGTTGAATAAGCATGAGAAGAATTATCCGACTCATATTTGAAACTGGCTGTTGTGTTTTGTCTCTAAAGATTTAGAATCACTACTTGTATGGTGAGCACTGTGATTTCTTTACTGATCACAAGAGCTTGCAATATATCTTCAAATAGCGAGAGTTAAATCTTAGACAAATGATATGGTTGGAGTTGTTGAAAGTTTACGACTTGAACATCTTGTATCATCCTGGTAAGGCAAATATTATTGTTGATGCTTTCAGCAGAAAATCTATGGGTACGTTAGCATATTTTCATGCTTATGTAATGCCCATGGGCACGGAAATTTGAAGACTTGCCAATCTTAGAGTCTGACTCAACAAAACTAAAAATGGGGAGTTAGTAGGGATTACGCAAGCGCGATCCAATATTGTGGAGAGAATTAAGTCCATACTATATGAAGATAGACTTCTGTTGAAACTGCGAGATGGAGTGGAAAAGGGTGAGTACACTTCATTCACCATTGGGGCTAATGACAAGGTCTTAAGGTTGTAAGGACACTTATGTGTCCCTGATGTTGATGGTCTTTGACAAGAGTTGATGGTGGAAGCGCATAGTTCTAAATATTATGTGCATCCGGGATCCACCAAGATGTATACAGACTTCAAACAACACTACTAGTAGAACAACATGAAGGTAGATATCTATATCTTTGTGGCTAAGTGTTTGAAATGCCAGCAAGTGAAGGATGAACATCAACGGCCTAGTAGTTTGGCTCAAAATAGTGAGATTCTGCAATGGAAGTTGGAGATGATTAACATGGACTTTGTTTGGGTTTACCTCATAGAAAGGCCAAGTTTGATTCTATTTGGGTGATCGTGGACAGACTCACCAAGTTTGCTCATTTTCTTCCTGTGAAGAAAATGGATACCGTTGTGCATTACGCCAACTTATATTTGAAGGAAATCGTTATATTACATTGGGTTCTGACATCTATCATATCTGACAGAGGTGCGCATTTTACTTCTCATTTCTGGAAATCATTCCAAGAAGGTTTGAGAGCTCGAGTGAACTTGAGCACTGCCTTCTATCCACAAACGGATGGGCGGGCATAGAGAACTATACAAAATATGGAAAACATGTTTAGAGCGTGTGCAATTGATTTTGGAGGTAATTAGGATGAACATCTACCTCTTGTAGAGTTTGCGTACAATAACAGTTATCAAGCAAGTATTCAAATGGCTCCTTATAAAGCTTTTTATGGGAAACATTGTAGATCTCCAATCAGGTGGTTTGAACCTACTGAAGTAGAACTATCGGGTCCCGAATCAATTCATGAAGCAATCGAGAAGGTGAACCTCATTGTGCAATGACTCAAGGTAGCTCAGAGTCTATAGAAGTCTTATACAGACATAAAGTGTCTTGATCTTAAGTTTTATATTGGTGACAAGGTATTCTTAAAAGTGTCACTGATAAAGGTAGTGATGTGGTTTGGTAGAAAGGGGAAGCTTAGTCCTAATTTTATTTGTCCTTATGAGATTGTGAGAAGAATTGGGAAAGTGGGTTATAAGTTGAAATTACCATCTGAGATAGCTATGGTACATCCTATGTTTCAAATTTCTATGTGGAGGTTGTATAAACCTGACCCTTCTCATAGTTTGAGCCATGAAGTGATTGAAATCAACTTAGGGTTGTCTTATGAAGAAGAACCTGTGCAGATCCTAGATCGACAAGTAAGGAGGTTAAGCGTAGCTTCAGTTAAAGTCCTGTGCGAAACCATAATACCGAAGAAGAGACTTGGGAAGCAGAGGAGGACATGAAGAAGAGATACCCTCACTTATTCCCTATTCCAGGTATGTGCTGAATCTTCGGGTTGTTGAATTTTTGTAATAGTTCGGACTAAAAGTGTAAATCTCATATTTTGAAGCATAGACTTGTTTGGGGTATTTGTGGGGAGTCCTTGTGAAGACCATATGGTTATTGATAGAGTATTAACTGAGTTTCATTTTGAGACAACTTGCAATACCAAGGAACTCTAGCAAAGATTTTGAAGACTTGAGGTTTAGTGAAAATATTAGACCACGACTCTCATTCGAGGATGAATGATCCTGAGGGGAGAATAATGTAACACTCTGTAAATCTAGATTAGGTGTGAATGCATTAAATGAGTGTTAATGTGTTATCTTAGAAATTGAAGTCCTATCGAGATGAGTTTGGGTGAAAATAGTTGTTTTAAGATCGACATGAATAGTGGGGTGCGTAAGAATCGATAGAATCAACCATGTTTTCGGTAGTTCTGACTTTTATCTTATTGAAGTGAAGATTCGTTAGGAATGTAAGACAACTTAAAGCAAGAAAGTTGTATCCCTTTGAGATACCTTTCCACCGATATAACGTGGAGCTCAATCAGAGTTGTGAGCAAAATGTTGTGCCTGTTTTACTGAAGCCTATATGGGACGCTAACTGGAATTCAGCCGCATACTCAAAATGCAACTGCAAACTCCAAATGCGATGCCACAAACTCACTCCGCATTTCGGATAGATTTTTCAATGTTTATGGTTCGCATATGTGACTAGAATGCGGCCGCAAACATGGAATGCGACCGCATATGCGACGTAGCATTCTCAACTTCGCAGAAAGTGTTTAAAAATGGGATTTTTTTGAAATTTTCAGTCCCACTTCATTCTTGGCTGACCTTTTGTGGAGAAAAGACTATAGAACTTCTTCAAGCCCTACAAGGTGAGTTCCTACCCATCCTATGATTAAACCACATCAAAATAACAAGGATTAACACTAGAATCTCATTACAATCCATAGATTCTTGAGAATCAAAGGAGGAAGCATTGAATAGGACTTTTGGAGAAATCTCAATAAAGGTAATAACTTAACCTATCATGGTGTTTATTGATTGAATTGAGACTAGTGTGGGCTATTACAAGTGATTAGAATACATGGATAAATACTATGAAAGGAAGAACATGAATGTTGGTTTAAAACCCCTAGTTTTCAATAAGGGTGGGAATTCTAGAAAAACAGTTTAAAGTTCTAATCTTTATTATCCTAATCAATTGTAGAGTGATTGTTGAACCTCAAAAAATTTGTTTGGTAGAGTTATAGCGAGAATTGAGGTATGTCTCTTTTCGAACATACTTTTTCAACCTTTAAATTGGTTTCTTGGGAAAGTTTTATATGCGTGAGGGACAAGCCCTCATGGAACATTAGGTGTATCATACTATAGATATATGTATTTGTGATTTCTACTATCAAAGGATTGTTGAAACTGATTTTTAAATATTTGGACTTCGAACATGATTTCTAAACCTATTAATGACTTGATGTACCCCTACTAATGGGATGATTAACATAATATATAATGAACTAATTGACTTTCATGCCATGATTTGAGATTCCGCTACTATTCTATGTTTATGATTCGGCTATTATGCCATGATTCCTATGGTTTGTGTTTGTCGTAGCTACTTAGGAAGAATGGTAGTTGTCACACCCCAACATTGGGGTGTGTGGCCGTCACCTAACACCCGAAGGTTAGGGCAAACCGCTATAGTATCGGAAACCTATAACACAAGACATTGGCCGACAAGGCTTCCATAATATTGTATGAGACAAGAATAGATGACAACCTATAGGCAGAAAAGTCCCAACATGATATATACAGACAACAAGGCTGACAAGGCCACAAAAAGAGTATACTACTAACAAAAGGGGGACGACAAGGTTACGACATACACAAACCCACTATACACAGTCTGCAAGCCTCTACGAGTGATACAATATGTCAATAGGTTGGTAGAGGACCCCGCCATACCAAAAGTGCTAGTAACACATATGACAGTAGCTAATGACTCATGTACAGCAACTCTGAAAGAGAGAAGTGCAATAATCATAGCTGAATTGGCAACCTACTGAGGAGGAGCACCGCTTTGTCTATATGTACTTGCGGGCATGAAAATAGTGCCCCAGAAATGGGGCATCAGTACGAAAGATGTACTGGATATGTTAGGCATGTACCAAACATGAACATAAGATATAACATGAGAGATATTGGTATAAAAGTCAACCTGAAAATCATAACAATCAGTTGAGACCTATCAAAATCATAAAAAGAAATGCATGTCTGTAAAATCAAGCCGCTCAGTGGGGCCATATAAGGTAATATCCAGCCTCTCTGTATGACAAATAATATCATAATATATATATTATACTCGGCCTTGATGAGGACTCGGTCGTACCCGACCTAGATATGGGACTCGAAATAGCAAACCAATTGTAGTGGTGTGCACAAATAGGTGTCATACTCGTCTGACCATAGCTCGAATCGATAAGAAAATATATGCATATAAATAAGTGCAATTCAAGACAGACCTCAAAGAAAAATCACAAGTAGAGCCGGAGTGACCTATCATCGTTATCCTCAGAATATTCTTATTGGCGCTACGTTCATGAATCTCAATACAACCAGTTTGGAACATATATAATCCGAGAGGTACTATGGATTAGAAATATCCAAAGATTAGGATTAATTGGTCAAGAAAGGTTTTTTGTTATTCAATTTCACACAAAATAAACTCTTGAAATAAACGTTGTGTCAAGTCATGCCAAGAAGGAAAGTTCCTTACATACCTTATCGATAAAGCCGATTATTTTTCATGCCTTCAGGTAGGAAATAAATCTGCCATTAGGCATAGTAGAAATGTCTTTCCATTTAAGGGTCGGTTCGCTAGGGAAACCGAATTTAACAATCTTCATTCGGCAATCAACATTTGCATAACAAAAAGAAAACCAATATATGCCCATAATGACATCAAACACAACCATAGGTAACTCGGCTAGATCATCCTAAGTAGGACGGTTATAAACTATCACAGTATAATTTCTATAAATTCGTCTTGCTATAATCGTCTCACCAACCTGTGTAGCCACTTTATACGACTTAAACAACAATTCTGGTTCAAACCCAAACTTGCTAGCAACAAAGGGCATAATGTAGGAAAAATTGGAGCCCAGATCTATCAATGTATAAACATCATAACTGAAAACAGATAGTATACCTGTAACAACATCTGGAGATGACTCCAATCCTGGAGACCGGATAAGGCATAGATGAGGTTTTGTCCATCGCCAGAACTAGAGGTTCCTCGGCCTCTACTTCTACCAACTGGGGTCTATGGCCCACCACTTTGAGGGCGTACACTTAACGAAGATGCTGTTGTCGACCCCGTCAGCTGAGCTACACCACCTCTACCCTTACTCAGACATTGGTGCATGTAATGAATAGGTTTTCCGCACCAAACACACACGTCGGCACCTTGACAACATTGTCCCGAATGTTTCCTATGATACTGGCTACAAGGTGGAAAATGTGGTCTCATTTGGCTCAAACTCCCTTTCTTTTGAAAACCTAAATCTCTCGAACGCTACCCTGGCCCAAAGTGAGCATGACTGTCATATCTAGGCTCCTAAAAATAAGATGGAGTACTATTGGCAAACCGAGGTGGATGCCTAGGGAATCGCCTAGAGCTACCCGATGCGTCCCCAAAGGACCCAGCTGATCTAGCCCTCCTAGTCAACTCCCTTTTTGAATCTCTATTATCTCGGAGAAGACGCTTACGGTTCTCGACACTCTGAGTGTATGACTATATCCTAGCAATGTCCATATACCTATTTAGAGAGGCTATCGTACAATCGCCAATCAGATGAGGATCCAACCCTAATACAAATTGATGAACTCGAGCCCTCATTCTATCCATGATATTCGGGGCGTACCTAGCCAGAGAATCAAACTACAAACTGTAATCCAAAATGATTTTGCCCATCTGCTTAAGGTTTAAGAAGTGCTCTACCATGGCCTCTCCTACCTTTTATGGGAAAAATTATCAAGAAAGAATCCACAAACTCTTTACATACTGCAAGAGGCGCATCCGGGCCTCTGCACCGCTTCCAAGCCTCATACCAGAAAATAACCACATCTCGCAACCTAAAAGAGGCCAAATAAACTGCCTCTATCTCTGAAGCATGCATAACCCTCAATACCTTCTGTATTTGATCAATAAAGTCATGTGGGTCTGCACCTGGATCAGTGCCACTAAACATTGGGGGACTCAATACAAGAAAATTCCAGGGTCCTGGAGCTCCCTATACCATTAGAAGACCCATCACCTATGGAAGACCGTATCTGCAGCTGCTGAGAAGCTACTATTTGTATCAATAACTGCACAACACTTTCCACGCCCTACTCAGAGTACTCGGGTGGAGGAGTTAGAGGAACTAAATTATATAGAGTTGGGGGTACTGTATCCTGAGGAGTTGGAGGTACTGAACCTACTCTAATCTCCTCCTGCGGAGGTGGCACAGGTGATACATGGGAGTGTGACTCTCCCGGGGCCTCAAATCTATTGATCTCATCGATCGGGGCATTACTAGTACATTTTTCCCTATCAGCACTGGCTCGCACAAACTAGACTCAAAATCATATAACTCAGCTCTATAGCACGATCTATAAAGTGAAATAATAGTAACTATCCATAAATGCCCGATAACCTCTTGTTTATAAGTGTGGTGCATAACACACGTATAAACAAGACCCTACTACACACAGCTTATAGACTTCCTAGGACTAACCTACTCTAATACTAAGTTTGTCACACCCCAAACTAGGAGGTGTGGTTGGCACCCAATGTCGTACTGGTTTGAGCTTACCACTATGATAAATAGACTCCTGTACAAATAGAACTTCCGACTGACAAGGCCATACTAGGATATAATCCAAACAATAACACTTATGGAAGGGTCGACAAAGTCACAATCTGTAAGACAGTATGTAATACAACATCGTATGGTTAGCAAAGAGGTAGCAACCCAACATATGTATATAAATAAGGCCATCAAGGCCGCAATATCAGTCAACAAAAGACAACATGGCCTACAAATCCATACATCAATACTATACATACTAGATAAGTCTATAACCCTTTATGAGTATATGTACAGTCATATAGTCAGTTGAGGGCCCTGACCTACCCATTATATACATAGCTACATCTGACATACCCGACACCTTATCGAGGGAGATCAAGAAAGGACGAAGCTTACCCACTACTAGCTGAAACATAGCAGCTCCAACTGAGGTGGTCTATCAAGGGGAATCAGAACATGTGGCATGAATGGACGTCAGTATGAAATAAATGTACCGGTATGTAAAGCATGAATAGCAATATGAAAGTATAAACTGTAAAGAAGAGCATAAAATCAATCTGATATTCTGATAACCTGTATGCTACATAGGGCGAACAATGGAACTCTGAGATTGTACTGAAACCTTTGTCTATAGGCTTATTTTGTATTCTGCCCTCGGCTTATAACCCGAGGTATTTAATATGTTACTGCCTTTAGATAATGCTCTGAGGTATATGTATGGATTCACATATTAGTGCTTGCCCTCTGGTAATAGCCCGGGGTGTGTATAATGTACATGTACAGTTGTCCGTCGGCTATTCGCATTGGTGGTATTAATAGTATACATGTATATGTAATAATAATGGCGCTTATGGCCTATTTGGAACATAGAACTCTTCGATATTACTATAGAATCACTTTTGATTGACTTGACCACTAATTCTTTGAAATACTCCTTCTCGGAGGTTTATGATACTTTAGATGAGCAGAGAACAAACCAGAAGTATGGAATACAATAATAACAAGAGAACTATTCCCGACCAGAGATAAATGATATATGAATAGAATGGTGCTTTCGACGATTCCTTTTGAAAATGATAAACACTTTATATTTCATGCTTTTGAAAGAAGGGGATAGCCTTATATACCTGCGTTGCATAGTTGGCAATGTCTCACAAACCCTCGGATGCTTTACGAGTGAGTATATACACAACATATAGGTTATGGATCAAGATAAGATTTACAAACCAGGAATCGATTTGCTAGAACAATTCGATGAACACCTAGAGTACATATTCTTCTAATTATGGTGCTCATGGATACCAACCATACTATCAACTCCTTATCAACACAACATCATTAGTAACAACCACAACAACATAAACATCAACAACCATAAGATCATAATAGATAATACGTAATCCTGAACACCACGTCTTTCAATTTCAAGCTATGATCATTTCCAAGTTAACTCAACAACTATCCAAACTCATAGAAACTCTTTCATGGAGTTCTAGCTCAACTACCACAAGTTTCTTTTATCAATAATCCCAATAAGTCTATGAGAAGCTAAAGATCATTAATATCATCAATATCTTACCTTAAATCAGCCAAGACAACTTGTAGCATCAATTCTTCTCCAAGCTCAAGAAGGTCCTTCACTCCATCTTGCTACTAAGAATATTTCCAAGTTTTTAATGATTAGCTATGGAATATTTATCTTCAAATTGATATGGAATTTCTCCTTGATGATATAGAAACCCTATGGTAATGTTTGAGAGTGTTTGGGAAGTGTTGGGGTCAAATTTGATATGAAAATGAGAAGCCACCGATTTTGGCTTTAAATAGTGTCACCCACCACCTCTCATATGCGGGTGGTTATACTCCGCATACCATCATCTGCGACCGCATAACCCATTGCACATGGTGGCAGTGTGGTGGGGAAATTGAGGTTTTATTTCGTGGCTCAATTCGCAAAGCAGATCGATTTTCGTGGGGCAAAATGCCTAGCGTATCGCCTAATTTTCATCAAACTTTTCCGAGATATGTTCCATTTAATCCAATTAACTTCCAACTTACATAAGTTATACGTGACCTCGAGAAGGGTCTCAGGTTGCCGGAGCTCAAATTGACTAACTATAGGTTCGATCGCCCATAAAATCACGGGGTATAATACTGATGACATGTGATAGTACTCTTAGATGATTGCAGACAGGTGGTTAGTATATATGTGTCTTTTTGTATGACCTTATCGGTCTTCTTATTAGTTGTAGTACTCTCGTGCAGGCCTTGTCGGCCTGTTATATGTATATATCTCCTGGGTTGTTATCCTCGTCAGGCCAGACGATTATGTAAATATGTTATGATAGACAAGTGATATGCTCGGGCAGTTCATGCACCGGGTGTCAGCCACACCTCCCAAAGTTGGGGTGTGACACCTAACTACTAAGTTAGAAGAACTAAATAGATAAATCTTGATACACTCGGGTTCTTTGTTGATTGGATAGTTGACTCTCTTGAGTTCAAGGTGTTGATTGTGGCACACTTGTCTAAGATGGAATTTGTAGTAATTTTTTCTTTGTGGTTGTGTTCAAATGCTCCTTCATGTTGTGTATATATAGTAGTGGTTGCCGCCTTTAGTTCTTGAATCCTTGAAGGTTTTGGTGTCATTAATTGTCCCCAAAAACCCTGTAAAACTTGAATCTTTCTTTCCTTATATGTGTGTCGACTTCCTTGTCCTACTTCAATGCTAATTTTCATGTTATTCAATTTGTGGTATATTGTAGAATATTATCATAGATGTAATCCAACTCTTCCTAGAATAGGAATCAATCAATATTCCATTATCTCCAAGTTGGCATGAAATAGTTTAAGTCTCTAGTTGCGTAAGGACCAGTTCCATTGAGCAGTTCTTTAGTGTATGTTGTTACTGCCTCACTAAGTCCTTTGGAGATCTGATTGGATGTCTAGTTCTTTAAGTGATTTCCTCCTTATTTCTTTAGTTGATTGACTTGGGTAAATTATTTGTCAAATCATCAAATCTTCAAATGCATATATCATAACTACTTAGCCAATTGCTACTCAGCAATTTGCCCTTTTTTATGATGACAAACACATAGCAGCTTCATAGATATTGTCAAATAATAGTGTGTCCAACTTACTTTATTTTCAGGTCTGGATCAGCTTCTTCCTTCTTAAGCTTCACTACTATGTTGGTAATATTCTCCTTAGAACCAGCTCCATGTTGTTCAAACATTATAGCTTCGTGTTGATACAATTAAGGCTTGATACACGAGACTTGTAAGCTCGCAGTAGTTCACCCTCAAGTTTGGTAAGGTTTGTAATCTCGTTGATATCGGTAAGACTAAGTATGTGTCATGCCCCAAACCCGACCCTAGTTCAACAAGAATCTGATGCTATGAACAACACCGGACGCACTATGTAAAAGCAATAAATGTCTATTTTCTTTCAACAGTCTGTCAACATTTATTTTAAACAAGTCATAAATGGTTATATGCAAGCATACTCATACTTATTAAAAACTACGGAAGTCTAATATAAATACGCATTTATAAAATGTGGCAAATACCTCAATAAGTCGTACGAGACATTCAACATCTACCCACAATCTGACAACTATTTATGGAGCTTCTAAGTTAAATAAATAAATGTGTAACTTTTAGTCGCATCCCCAAAACTGAGGGAAATAAATAAAGATAGAGTGGTGTCCCATGAACAAGCATGTGGGCTCATCAATTAGTCTAGAATTCAGCAAGTTCTCATATTCCGCACGCGTATCACGAACCTACTGTTCGATGTTACCTGACATACAATCAAAAACAACAATATTATGCCTGAGTACTGGGTACTCATTAAGTGTCTAAGGGGCGATAGTTAATAAATCCAAAATAAGGTAATTCTAGTCAAACTTATGAGTCAATAGTAATAAATTAGTCTGAAAGTAAGTGAGAGAAATAATCATCAACCTTAGTAGAACTTTCTATAGACACCTAAATAAATAGGAATATACCCATTTCAATCTATCAAACCTTTTATTACATTTAATTCTTTCATTAGGAACTTAAGATCATCACAAGCCACTCACATGCAATCAAAGTATAACTCATGCCAACTTATAGGCAAACAAACATAGGATGCATACAATGATCATTAGGGTATGCGCATAAATGTGGCTTACGCACCGGAGTACCACTCGAGGCAATTACTCATCCTCTTGAATAACTAGGCTTGCGCATGAATGTGACTTTTACACCAGAGTGCAACTCACGATACTTGTTCATCCTTCGAATAACTACTCTCGTGCATAAATGCGGGTTACATTGGAGTAAAATTCAAGGGTTACTCATCCTCCCGAATAACTAGGCTTGCACATAAATGCGGATTACACACCGGAGAGAGACTTACGGTGGTTATTCATCCTCCTGAATAACTAGGTAAAACACAATAATCAGAAATCATGGCAAGTTAGACGAATCATAAATTACATAATCCTCTCATAATAGAGGTATTCCAAATGAATCAATTTACAGCATATACAATTCAAGTTCAAGAAACCCATTTAACAAACAAAACATGTGTGATGTTTCAATCTTTTGAAAACAAGTACAATCCTCCATAATAGACAAGTTATGTTTTAAACGGTTGTCTAATTGTTTAAGGTTCGATACAGGCTTGACACGACATGCGCATGACCTTGTTCAAATATCATCTCTAGTTCAAAAATGAATCCAACAAAGAAGAACCACAAAACTAGGGTTCAACTTGTACAAACAATCAAAGGGAATTCCCATACCAAATCATGCTTTCAAAGCTTTCTTAATAGTAGACATGTTATATATATATATATATTATCAAAATATTTTGAAAACGTAGACATACCTCAATTAACTCTAAAAGCTAGCAAATGTATTCCTTCGAGTTCAACAATCTTTCTACAATGATTATTATTGGTAAAGTTTATATCTTTATCCAATTCTAAGAGTCCCCGCCTCCCAGGTTGCTCCTGTGCAGGATCTTGATATGCAGAGTTCTATGTAATTATTGACTAAATTGGTGGCCGCTCAGGCCTAACGTCAGCCTATTGGTTCTTCTAATAGTGCAGTTAGTGTGAGAGTCTAGGATTTCATCAACCTGGACCCTCCGGTATTCACGGAATTAGATTCAAATGCAGACCCGCAGAATTTTCTAGATCAGATGCAGTGGACTTTATGGGTAATGCATGCCGCTGATACTTAATTGGTCGATCTAGCTTCTTATAGATTGTGGGATGCCTCTGTGACATTGTACAAGACATCAGAGCAGTCCAGGGGACCTCATGCCCCACCAGCAGTATGGACAGAGTTTTCTAAGGACTTCATACAACATTATTTATCGGTCGAGCTCCGACGGGCCAGACAAGTTAGGTTTTTACGTCTTGAGCAGGGTAACATGAGTGTATGAGAGTATAGACTATAGTTTAATTCTTTGGCCAGATACGCTCATATGATCGTAGCTGATATGAGTGATCGGTTACATCGGTTTGTTAGTAGCTTGGGGCTTCATTTGGATAATGGGTTTACTACAACATCTTTGAATCTGGGTATGGATATCTCTCGTATCAAGGATTATGAATAGAATTTGGAGGATCGTAAGAGGCAGCAACGGGCTGATTGAGAGCATGATAGGGGCCATCATAAAATGGCACAATCTGCAGGTGATACAAGAGAGTTCAGAGGTGGGTTTAGGCCACAGTTTCCCAGGAGCCCATCCTATCTAGAAGCTAGTACACCACGACAGTTCCTGGGCCAGCGTTGAGATCAATCTACATATTCTGGTCAGGGCCAGAGTTCATAGGCATCAGGCCCGCAGTATATAGGATATTTCAGTGGGATGAGGCCTCTGTTACCTTATTGTGTTCGATGTGGTAAAGCTAATTTTGGGAAATGTCGTCAAGGTTCAGATTATTGTTATTCTTGTAGGCAGCCTGACCATATTATGTGGAACTTTCCGATGAGAGGCAGAGCATATATGTCATAGCTGACGGGATATGTAGCTATTTTTTCTTCAACCATGCGCCCTTCTAGGTAGGGTACTCATACATCTGCTGGTAGAGGTAGAGGTAGAGGTGGAGCGTCGGCCTCAGACGGTCATTAGAACCGTATCTATACGTTGGCTGGTCGACAGGACCTAGAGTCATCTCCTGTTTTTGTTACATGTATTTTATCTATTTCTTCTCTTGATGTGTATGCATTGATAGACCCAGGGTCTACTTTATCATATATTTCTCCTTTCGTTGCTTCAAGTTCGGTAGAGATCCTAAGTTATTGAGTAAGTCATTTGCGTATCTATGCCAATTTGCGAGTCAGTGATAGTTAGACGGGTATATCGGGGTTGTGAAGTGGTGATTTTTAATCCTCTTACACTAGCTGACCTTAATGAATTGGATATGGTCAATTTTGATGTCATTATGGGCATGTATTGGTTAGTCTCTTGTTATGCTAATGTGGATTGTTGGACGAAGATTATTCATTTTAATTTTCTAGGCGAACCTGTTATAGAATAGAAGGGTAACACAACAGCACCTAAAGGCAGGTTTATTTCCTACCTTAAGGCACGAAAGATGATCTTAAAAGGGTATATCTATCATTTGGTACGGGTATGAGATGCGGAAGAAGAACCTCCAACCCTTCAGTCTTTTCCTGTTGTTAATGAATTCCCCAACGTATTCCCTGATGAGCTTCTGGGTATTCCACCTAAAAGGGAGATTGATTTTGCCGTTGATGTGCTCCCGGATACCTATCCTATATTTATCCCTCCTTATAGAATGGCCCCTACTGAGCTGAAGGAGGTTAAAGCACAATTGAAATATCTACTGGAAAAGGGCTTCATAAGGCCTAGTACTTCCCCGTGGGGCACGCCAGTGTTATTCGTTTGTAAGAAAGATGGTTCGCTGAGAATGTGTGTAAATTATCGCCAGCTGAATTAGGTTACTATCAAGAATTATTATCCATTCCCAAGGATCGATGACTTGTTTGATCAGTTGCAGGGCGATAAATATTTCTCAAAGATCGATCTTAGGTGTGGATACCATCAATTGAGGTTTAAGTAGAAATATATATTGAAGACCGCTTTCAGGACCAGACACAGTCACTTTGAGTTTCTTGTTATGTCATTCGGTCTTACTAATGCACGGACGACTTTCATGGAATTGATGAATCGGGTGTTCAAGACGTTTTTGGATATCTTTGTGATAATGTTTATAGATGAAAATCTGTTGTACTCTCGATCATAGGCAGAGCATGCAGATCATTTGTGAGTGGTGTTACAGACGCTCTAAGATCATAGTTATACACTACGTTTTCCAAATGTGAGTTGTGGTTGAATTCAGTAACATTTCTTGGTCGTATAGTTTCAGACGAGGGCATTAAAGTTTATAACCAGAAGATTGAGGATGTGAAAATTTGGCAGAAGCCCACAACTCCTACTGAGGTACGTAATTTCTTAGTCTTGGCAGGATATTACCGAAGGTTCGTATAGAATTTCGCTTCTTTTTCTGCCCTATTGACAAAGTTAACTCATAAGGCAACTAAGTTTCAATGGTCGGACACTTGAGAAAAGAGTTTCCAAGAGTTTAAGAGTGGGTTGACATCAACACCTGTCCTGGCACTCCCAGAATGTGCAGAGGGCTATGTTTTTTATTGTTTTGCATCTAGAGTTGGATCGAGCTGTGTTCTGATACAGTACGACAAAGTTATCGCATATGCTTTGAGACAGTTGAGTAGCACGAGTTGAATTACCTAACTCATGATCTTGAGTTGGCAGTTGTTATCTTTTCCCTAAAGATATGGTGTCACTATCTTTATAGAATTCATGTTGATTTATTCACTGATCAAAAGATCCTACAATATATATTCAAGCAAAAAGAGTTAAACTTGAGGTTGAGAAGATGGTTTGAGTTGTTGAAGGACAATGATGTTGATATTTTGTGCCATCCCGGCAAAGCTAATATTGTAGTTGATGCTTTGAGTCGTAAGTGTATGAGTAGCCTGAGTCTTGTAGAGGTTGATAAATTGGAGATGACCAGAGACTTGTGTCGGTTGACCAGTTTGAGTGTTTAGTGCTTGGCACAGATGACAGAGGTACTATAGTTCAGAATGCCACATAATCATCTTTGGTGGCAGAAGTAAAGGCATGGCAGTTTGATGATCCGGTGTTGATCAGAATGAGAGAAGAGATTCCCTTTCCAAAGAAGCAGTTATTTGAGCTATCAAATGACGGGGTTCTTAAATACAAAGGTCGGTTATGTATGCCTGATATTGGAGGACTCTGAGATCGGATTATAGCAGAGATTCATCAGTCCAGGTACTCTATTCATCCTGGTTCTACGAAGATGTACCATGATCTTAAACAAGTTTACTGGTGGAACGACATGAAGAAAAATATTACTGAATTTGTGGCCCAATGTTCAAATTGCTAGCAGGTTAAGGTTGAGCATCAGAAACCTGGGGTTTACTTCAGAATGTAGAAATTCTGACGTGGAAATAAGAGATGATCAATATGTATTTCATTACAGGGTTACCTCGTTCTTATCAGAAATTTGACTCCATGTGGGTTATTGTGGATAAGCTTACAAAGTCAGCCCATTTTCTACTTGTCAGAACTTCGTATTCGACTGAAGATTATGCCAAGCCGTTCGTCAAGGAGATAGTTCGGCTTCATGGGATTAAAATTTCTATTATATCTGACAAAGGTGTCCAATTTATAGCTAACTTATGTTGATCCTTCCAGAAAAACGTACAGGTCGAACGCACTATTCAGACGCTTGAGGATATGTTGCCAGCTTGTGTCTTGGACTTCAAGGGGAGTTGGGAAGACCATTCTCCGCTTATTGAATTTCATTATAATAACAGTTATCATTACAACATTAAAATGGCTCTATATAAAGTCCTATATAGGCGAAAATGTAAGTCTCTTATCAGCTAGTTTGAAGTGGGTGAAGCCAAGTTATTGGGGCTTGACCTGGTATAGTAAGCGATAGAAAATGTAAATTTGATTCAGGAGAAATTTTTGGCTGCCCAGAGTCGGTAAAAGTCCTATTCAAATAATCGACGTTCAGACCTAGAGTTTTTTGTTGGCGATTAGGTGTTCCTGAGAGTATCGCCTATGAAAGACGTGACGAGGTTTGTCAAGAAGGGCAAGCTTAGCCCTAGGTACATTGGACAGTATAAGATTGTTCAGAGGATTTACCAAGTGGCTTATAAGATTGAATATAATTACAATCGGAGTTGGAAGCAGTCCATCCAGTGATCCATGTGTCCATACTTCGAAAGTGTAGAAGTGATCCCTCATGTGTTACCCCTATAGAGGATGTTAAGATTATAAAAGACTTATCATGTAAGGAGACTCTATTTTCCATCTTAGATCGTCAGGTCCGTAATGTATGAACCAAAGAAGTAGTCTATGTTAAAGTGTTATGGCAAAAAAATAATGTGGGAAGCTGATGAGGATATGAAGTCCAGATACCTTCATTTGTTTCAGTCTATAGGAAATGTCATTGATACAGATGTGACAGATGCAACCCAACTTTCGGCATTTAACAGTTGAGATGAGTTATGGCTAACCTTTTCTGTTTCTGAATATATATATGGTCGTGTGAGGCCAATATTGTTATATTATGTTATGTTATGGCCCTGTGTGGCATTGGATATGTTTTCTAGCTACTTGACAGGTTTTGGATAGTCCTGTTTACGGAGAAAACTCTGCCAAAATTTCTAGAAAACCATTAAAAGTTAGAATCCTAAAGATACACTACCCCACAGATTCGAAGACGAATGTTCTTGAGGAGGGAATGATGTTTCACCTCGTAGTTTTACATCAAGTCATTGTTAGGGTTTACTTTTACGCGGAGGCATAAAAGCTACTAAGAGGTTCTTGATGCTCTAACTTGGATAATTTAGTTTTAGAGTCACCACCTAATTTATAGATAAATTAGGTATAAATTAGAAAAACCAAGTTAAAAGAATTTATTCAGAAAATTCATGAAAAATCTTTTTTAAAGCAGAGTCGAGGTAAGGGTTCTTGTGATCAACCGAGAAAGGTGTTAGATACCCCGGTATTAAGGATCTATAGAATACGATTGACCTTCGAATTCCATAACATGGTTTTTTCTTATAAATTGCATAAAGTATTTATTTCTCGCAAAAGTCATTAACATGTTTCATTTATTTCCAAACTCACAAAAGGCTTTTGAAAACCAAGTAGCTAAACTCCGCTTAAAATGGTTAGTACAGAGGTAATTTAGTCAATCTATTTTCAAACTAAGACACTCAAAACTTAATTTGAATAAAACCCCACTAATTTAGTCCAATGGTTTGTCTAGTATCCTTATATGTTTCTTTAAAAATCTTTTGAAGAAAAAGAGTGCAATCCATTTGAAACGACAGGACATGATTTTTTTTTATAGAAATAAAATACAAGTCTTCCTTTATTTATTTGTTGAAGGTCAACTCCACATTCTACTTCCTAAACCGTTACCCCAATTCAAGTTCTTAAGGCTTTTCGTTTCAGAAATAAATTTGGTTGGACATGGCACAAAAAGAGTCTCTAAAGGTTATGCGAACTTAGCCCAATATCCACTTTTGAAAACAGTTTAGAAACGCAAGTTTTTTGTCCAAATATTCAGCTATGTGTTCTCAAAAAAGTCCAACTCCTTTCATTGTTCAGTCCGGTTTACGTTTTTAGAAGTGCAAACAGTCCAATTTCATAAAAAACAATCCAGTTTTCAGTAAAATATAGTCTTAAGTTAAACCTTTAAAATCATTTCATCTTAAAAAATGTAAAAGTTCCTTTTAATTCATTTGAAATCAATCTTATGGCGATGCTAAGCTAAACGATGTATCATTTTGCGTATCCTAGGTTGTAATCATAATGATTCCAAAACTATCAAAGTATATTTATACAAGTATTATATATATATATATATATATATATACACACACACACACACATTGAAATGTTAGAGAAGAGTTTAGGCTAGTGGGCCTACCAAAGCCCACCAGTTGGCTATTTTCACCCATAGGTGGGCCTTCATGGTAAGTTGTCAAGTCGGCTTGAGAAATGGGGAGTCCCAAGTGGCCCGTATCCCAAGCGTAAGATAGGAGAGGGGGAAAAGAGGGTATGAGTTAGAACGCACCCGAAATTGTCATATAAATATTTTAAGCAAAGAGATTAGTTCACAAATAATTCTGACTTAAACTAAAGTAGCAAGGAACTGCTCAACAATTATACACAACATCAACAAGAGCAGTCAAAGTGGGCTACACCCAAACTAGGCAAGCAATGACTAAATATGTCTAATATGCAAGGCACATGGGCCTGGCCCATTTATCCGGAAACAGTCATAATAAGAAAAGAAAACACAGAAGATAAAGAGAGGAGATGGGCCAAGCCCAAAAGCAGATGATAATTAGTCATTTGAATGCACATAGGTTCATACTAATCCAAACATGACCACTGTTCAAAAATCTCTAATGACATATAATGAGATATATTGGAATTGTATGCCTAGTATACAAGTATACTTGGTATACAGTCGATATACCCTGGTGTATATCATAGCAAATACCTAATACATAGCAAAGAAGAGTAGTGCAAATGAAGGTAGTATGTGAGTACATCAGGGCAACAACCACACAAAGCAACAAATAATATTTATGACATTTCCTAAGTATGATCCAAGTCAAAAGAACAGAGACAACTCCTAGAGGCAATGAGCTCTTAGAAGATCCTCCTAGCTTTAAAGAACCCCACCCAGTTTTGACCCAGTCCTAATTCTTCCAGTTAGCACAGATATCAAAGATATTTCCCAAACCACATAGAAAAGTGTCCTATAAGTCAAATTCTAATCATTGGGTGGTAGGATTCTTATTCACACAGGCTTAGTGATAATTTCCTATTGACAGACTTCATATCATGTTGTTCATCATCACAGAGGAGGTAAAATAGACCAATCATAATCACATGCACCTTTAATCATTTTTTAGCAACCTAGTCATAAATTGATCAATCACACGACTCTGGAACCCGTAGTGCACAACATCATAACAAAGTAGGGCATCCAGTTTGTTTTAGACAATTTACTACAGGCTATCATGGCTATATTTTTATCAAGTTTATGATTGAGAATCATACATAAAATACTAAGACATATGTTCATGCTTCAGTTCATTCTTAGCAATAGTCTTCAAGAACTCCCTAAGGTCCAATCATGTTTGACAGAAAACATCTCATACAAATTGAAGGACTAATGAGCATGCTATCAAGCAAGTTACAAGTCATCTTTAAGCTATTTCACATGCATGCTAATATTTGAAAGCACACAATGGCCATAAAATTTGGACTAGACACAGTTAAAAAAGAAAAGAGTATGGCATTCAGCAAATAGACATTTCAATGAAGGTAACCTAAACATGTGTTAGCCAGGGACTAATCGTCAGACACTGCATGATATACAACTCTTCAGGTTTTAGACTTCATTCAAGTAGACATTAAACTAGATGATTGATACCTCAACCCTACAGTTCAAGCTAAACACATAAAGATGTAGACATGATATTCAATAAAGCTTCTTGGCGCAGTTGGATACCCTTTAGAATTCTTAAGAACCTAATGTCCAACATTTTAGACTAGGGTATAATCAGACCATTTAACAAAGTCTAAACCCCACAGAAAACAAGAGATGGTCTGATTCTATGTGATATCAAGACTAGTTCATATGCGCTAAACATGGTACACAACATACATAAATCATGGCAGAGTTATTACAAGGCATGTAAGTAATCATTTGATTCCAAACTACCATAGGGGTCTTTAAAGTGAGCATAGATATCGCATACACACACAACATGCTAGCACTCATGATTCAAGGTAAGTAATAAGGATTTTGGGTTCACATGAAACACCAGTCAAGTAAACAGATCAATGAAATTCATGTATCATATCTAGACAAGCCTGAAAGGATCATATTGGATCTCTTTTAAACCTATCTTAATGAGTTTTGACATGGGACATGCATGAGATAAATAGACAACACCAAAAGATATGTAACTCATATATTCGACTTAAACCCAACTTGGCAGATATGTGGTAGGCCTCATATGCACCAAACAAACTCATTACCAGATGTTATTAGTCTATTTAAAGATATCCTGGTCTTGACATTCATAATAAGCACATATTATAGAAAATAGGAATGGGAAAATATTTTCTTTTTTTTAATCTTAAACTTGGCCTAGTTTCAGATCATTTTCATAGAAAGCATATGATGTTAATACAAACTACTTCGTGCAAAGTTTGGAGCTGTGCCTTTCAAAGTCCAACTTTAACCTAGGCTAGACTATAACTAGATGTGACATTGTTTACATGCTCAAACAGATTCACCACTCTCAAATTCACCAGACAAACATAATATTTTAAGGCTGATTAAACCCATATATGTTCAAAACTAGCTATAGGTGACATTCACAAGTTTCAAAACAGGTTTTAGTGTTCAAAAATCAGGGGTAAATCACTATCCTAAGTCATTTGAATCATGTCATTCTCAAATCATTCAAAACAGATCCACAGTCATATATAAAGAAAACACATTAGTACATATGTAGTTTTTGATTTGATCTTAAGGCAATCAAAGGTCACAAGTCTCAAACAAACTATCAATCACATATCATGAACAAAGCAACCATTTTTGGGCATATCCTTAAACAATTCTTCTTAAATTAGCTATGAACACACACATATCTTCAACTGACCAGGAATGTTGATGGGTTAACTAAATAGGTCTGTAATCACATAAATACCTAAATTGTCACTAAAGAGATTACTTATATCATTTTAGAGCTACTTAATCATGTTCATAATTATGGAAGCATGCTATTTGAGTTCACCTTTTATCCTAAACTGAACAAAGGATAGTCTAATGAACAAGAACACCTAATGAAACTTCTAGCATGTTAAACAATCACATAACACATATACAAGCAACTAATTGAAAAAATACTTAAATGGAGAGCAATTACCTTTCTTAGTGGCAGCCTAGGGTCGAATTAGAGGCTTGAACTTTAGCTCCACACCCAATTGCACTCGCACACACAGAAAAGAAAGATATTTAGAATTGTGAAGACTAATTATGTTAGGTAGGGTTCCACCATATGGCTTGGATCCTAATTAAACTCAAATTGATCGGATTTTAGCTTGAAAATGTCTCTTAAGCAATGGCCTCAGATTCAAACTTCGGACCTCTTTTATGAAGAAAAAGGGTTCAATTTATAGAACTCGTGGAACCCTAACAAATTCAAAGGGATCCGATGTAGGACAATGTAAATCAGGGACGGGGGTGATCCCTCCGAAATCAGACCAACCAATAGAAACTCAAAATTCAAATTCGCAAATGGAAAAATCCCATTAATAAACGAACAGAAAAAGCAGATGAAGGGGTGACCTTACCTGGTGCGATGGGTGGTGATATGGTGGCATGGAGGGTTGAGAGAGGAGGGCATTTAATATCCTTGCCTTCTTCCGCCATGCAGGTACCAGCAAAAGCATCGTACCTCTATGATTTTTCCAATTCCGGCAATATCACAGAGGAGAAAGGGAGTTACGGTCGCGGCTAGGGCTCTGGCTTTGCCCCACAATAAAAATGGACAAGGGGTGTGGTTTGCGTATAAGCAGACGTGGGCCGAGTCCGGGTCTTTTGGACTTGTGGCTGGCCGACTTCAAAAATAGAAGGGCCCAATTCCGATTTCGAGACAATATAAATTTTTGCAAATGTGGTTATAGTTTAAATTAACAAATTGACCGAATACATTCAATTATAGCTATATCAGAACAAAGGTTTTAATTTAAACCCAATTTTGACACTATTTAATAATAAACACCCTTTAATTGTAGAGAAAAAATACAAAGCCTTTTCAGTTAAAATTAAAGGCCTGAAATTGAGAAATAAATTAATTGTCCTACTTAATTCAACAAATTTTCCGAATTTGACGGAATAAAATATTGATAATTTTTTAAACTTGAGAATTTGAGCAATTAATTGCACAACTACCTTTACTTAAATTTTTTTAAATTGCAATTAATGATTAAAAAATAATATATGATATACAATGAGTATATTGGATGATATTTTGTCAAATACAATGATAAAATACTTCCAGAATAATTTGGTAAAAATAATTTTTAGCTTGTAAAGGCATATTTCACTCCTTTTGTGACTCAGGAACTTTGAATAATTAAATAAGATTATTAGAGGGAAAAAATTAGGTTTCAGCAACTTCTTCTTCGTTGTTCGGGGATGGTGAGAACATCCCTGAGCAGCGAAATTTGACAAACCTAGTTTTTAGTCGATCAATTGAAAAGTTTTTCTCATTTTTATGCGATTTGAAAAATATGGTCGGACCCTAGTCTCTGGGTTTCCTACATCTCTCAAGCTGTATGAGAATTCAGGCCACTTGTATTTCAACCCAATTAGACTTCTAGAAAGCAATAAAACAAAGTAAAATTCCAAAAATGGAAAGTCCCAGAACTATTTTATTAGCATGTGACCGATCCTCGGGTATAGAGTTCGCCTACATATCCCTAATTTTCAGAAATCATATCACTTGTAGTTTGACTCAATAGGTTGAAAAAGGTATCTCTTATTTGGTAATGTCTTTGTCGGTTTAAGAAAACCTTTCCAGTATATACCCGGCCAGTTGCGAGGTTTCAAAAAATAGTAATTCCTCGTGTGATTGAGTATTGTGTGGATTGATCTTCAAGCCCAAGTCCAGAGATCTTGACTCTCGTTGGTACACTTTTTTTACTTGCTTCCCAATAAAAAGTTTCACGTTTGCTCCGCATGCTTCTGGATCTGGTCTGTTTGTTTTCCTCCACCGGTAGCTTTCGACCTTTTTTCGTTTGCTGGGATAATGACGTGTTTAATTGTTTGTTCTGCCATACCTGCATAAATGTGTTTGTTGTGCCCTTTAGGGTGACTGTTATGAGCGAGTGACACATTTGACATCATCTAGCCTGTGTGAATGCACTTGTTTGAGCAGATGTCTCTTCTGACACTGTATGTCTCGTATGATTGTATGAACGCACTTATTTGAGATGATGCCTCCTCCGACACCGTCTGGCTCGTATGATTGTATGAATGCACTTGTTTGAGTGGATGCCTCCTCTGAAACCATCTGGCTCATATGACTGTATGAATGCACTTGTTTGAGCAAATGCCACCTACGACATTTTCTAGCTTATATGAATGTATTTGTTTGAGCAGATTCCTCCTCTGACACTATCTGGATTGTATGACTTTATTGATTTGAATAAATGTTTTTCATTTTGATCTAAGATGAGTTAATGACCCTCTCAGCATGCTTGCTTAAATGAATGACCTTCTCGGCATGCTTGTTTGTATGAATGGCCCTCTCGGCATGCATGTTTATATAAATGGCCCTCTCAACAATGTTTGTAAGAATGACCTCTTGGTATATAGTTTGTATAAATGGCCCTCTCGGCAGTATTTGTATGAATGGCCTTCTCGACATGCAGTTTATATGAATGACCTTCTGGGCAGTATTTGTATAAACAACCATCTCAGCATTGTTTGTATGAATGTTCCTCTAGATATGCAGTTTGTATGAATGGCCCTCTCGGCATGTAGTTTGTATGAATGGCCCTCTCGACATGAAATTTATATGAATGACCCTCTCAGCATGCGGTTTGTATGAATGTCCCTCTCGACATATATGTTTGTATGAATGACACTCTCAACAATGTTTGTATGAATGATCCTCTCGACATGCCGTTGTTTTTATTTTGTCGGTTGTGAACCTCCCGATCATATGGTCGATTCATTCTTTTATGGCTCTCATATCCAGATTATCTTTTATTGTCCTTTTTACGGTTCTTATGGCCGGATTGTGCCGCTCTTATGGTGCTTTGCTCTTTTTGTGGCTCTTTTTGTGGCTCTTATGGCCGGATTATGCCACCCTTATGGAGCTTTATCTTTTTTATTGCTTTCATAGCCGGATTGTGTCACCCTTGTGTCACTTTGCTCTTTTTGTGGTTCTCATGGCCGGATTATGCTACCCTTGTGGCGCTTTATCCTTTTTATGGCTCTTGTGTCTGGCTTGTGTCATGTTCCGATGTCGGAGTTTCATCATTGCTATACCTATTTCATCATGAATAAATAAGTTAGTGAAATAAATTATCGTCCTCCTGACAGCGTTTTGGGACCCTGCAAATCACAGTAGAATTGTTAGTTTTTTATGGGGGTGATCTATGCCGCCGACTCTTGCTATGTCGTCCCTCTACTTTTTGGTGTTGACCCTCTTGGGCTCGGTATTACGAGAGATGAATTTTACTTATGATACAAAAAGTATTTTTTAAAATGTTGATCACAAATGTAAACAAGATTGGACTAAAAAAGTTTTTATTTATTAAAAATTATTATCTCAATGTCATGACGTATACCCTTTGAGTGAGGTTCTTTGACTGTCCTTGGTGCTTCAGGCATGCTCCTTGTTTGTCCTGGTGAAATTTTTGAGAACCTCTAAAAATGTGCCTTAGTTGAAGGTTTTCTTGTAGTGAACTCTCGTGAAGGAATTTTTGAGATCCTCTAAAAAATTTAGCCCCAGTTGAAAGTTTAAGACGGGCTGACTCTTGTGCCGAATCGTCTTGAGAGAATTTTTGAGACCCTCTAAAAAATTCTTCCCTAGTTGAAAGTTTTAAGACCGGCAAACTTTTATGCTATATCGTCTTGAGTGAATTTTTGAGACCTTCTAAAAAATTCAGCACTAGTTGAATGTTTAAGACCGGCTGATTCTTGTGCTGAATCGTCTTGAGGGAATTTTTGAGACCCTCTCAAAAATTCTACCCCAGTTAAAAGTACGGGGATCCAAGGACTCTGTGAGGTGAATCTTGAAATCTTCATGTGTTAGAGGCTTCCTAGGGTTTCTTTGGTTTTTTGTTTGGTGCAACTGAGCTCATAGAGCGCCTACGTATCCTGTCATAGCATGAATCAGGTCAAGCGTAGTTCAGAACAAAGATGGTTGATTTTTTTATAATAATGTGACTGAGTCCTAAATGGACTACCTATGTATCCCACCTTGGGAAGTCAAGTCATCGCGTAATTCATATTACAAGGAAATGTCATTTGGGTTTTCTATTATAGAAGAAGAATACCAAATTCGATGAGAATTTTCTTACGTATCTCTGTCGTAAGAGATAGGTCTTGTGTAGTGATTACAAGTAAAAGAAATGCTATTACAAATTGAAAGAGAGTGCCTTCACGCGTAGTATCTCTTGATTGCATCTGAATTGATTGCCTTGGGACACTCTTGGTCGTCCATCTCTACTAGGATTACAACTCCTCCTGATAGTACCTTGCGCACCATGTAGGGCCCTTGCCAATTGGATGCAAATTTTCCTTTGTACTCATCTTAGTGTGGAAGAAGGCGATTTAGTACCAGTTGTCCTATCTGAAATATTCAGGCTCTAACCCATTTATTGAAGTCATGTGCCATTCTCTGCTGGTACAGTTGACCGTGACACACAACGACTATTCTTTTCTAGTCAATTAGAGTCAGTTACTCATATCTTTTTCGAACCCACTCTACGTTGCTAAACTCTTCTTCATGTATGATTCTAAGTGACGGTATCTCTACCTCGGCTGGTATCACTGCTTTAGTACCGTAGACAAGCAAATATAGAGTCATTCTTGTTGAGATCTGAGTTGTTATTCGGTATTCCAGCAATGCATATGTCAACTGCTCATGCCAGCATTTGTAATTGTTCATCATTTTCCTCAGTATTCTCTTGATGTTTTTGTTGGGTTCCTCTAAGGCTCCATTCATTTGTGGCCTATAGGCAGTAGAATTCCGATGAGTTATGTAGAATTGTTCACAAATATCCTTCATTAGATGACTGTTCAGATTTTCTCTATTGTTAGTTATGATCGACTCTAGGATACCAAATCGACATATGATGTTGTTTCGCACAAAGTCTACTACCACCTTATTTGTCACTGACTTGTGAGAAGTAGCTTCAACCCACTTGGTGAAATAGTCTATGGCGACCAGGATGAAGTGATGTCCATTGGATAAGGCCGACTCTATGGGCCCAATGACATTCATGTCCCAAGACACAAATGTCCAGGGTGAGCTCATGATGTTGAGTTCACTTGGTGGGACCCCAATTAGAGCTCTGTGAATCTGGCACTGATGGCATCTTTGCACAAATATAATGCAATCGGTTTCCTTGTCATCCAGTAGTAGCCTGCACTCAAGATCTTATTGGCTAAGATGAATCTATTCATATGAGGACCACAAGTCCTGGCGTGTACCTCTTATAACAACTTTATGGCCTATGTGGCGTCGACATATCTGAGTAGCCCTAGATCGGGCGTCCTCCTCTGGAGTACTCATTTTTTCAAGAAAACCTGTTAGCCACTCTCCTTATTGTTTTCGTCTGGTTGCTCGTGATATTTTCGGGATACTCTCCCTATTCCAAATATGCGCTTATGTCGGTGTCCAAGGTTTACTATTCGGTTCCAGTTCCGCTTCCACGTGGGAACAATAAGCATGTTCTTCTTTGATGCTGATCTCTAGAAGGTATTGGTGACTACTTTTGGGATTCTATATCATGGATGCTATGGTTGCAATAGCATCGGCGATTTCATTTTGGGCTCTCGATGTGTGCTGGAAGTCAATTTTTCTTAACCTTTTGCATAACCTTTGTGCAAGGTTTACATATGGCATGATCTTTTTACTTTTCATGGCCCATTCTCCTTGGACTTGGTAAATTTACAGATTTGAGTCTCCTATTACCAATAGTTGTTGGATATCCATGTTAAGATCCATGAAGATACCTAGAATGCAAGCTTCGTATTCTGCCATGTTATTGGTACATCAGAAGTTAAGCTTTGCTGCCATTGGCTAATGCTGACCCATTTCTGAGACTAAAATTGTTCCAATTCCTGAACCCTTGTAATTGACTACACCATCTAAGAACATTCTTCATCTCGAGTAGGTTTTGACCGTGTCTCCCCTTATTTTTAACACTTTCTCATCTCGGGAAGTTTTTCCTTAGTGGCTCGAAATATTCATTGACCGGACTCGCTACTAACAAATCAGCCATTGGTTGTCCTTTAACAACTTTCTGGACCATGTATGTGATGTCGAATTCGCTCAGAATAATTTTCCATGTGGACAATTTCCCTATAGGCATGGGTTGGCAAAATATTTACTTCAAATGATCCATCTTGGAAATGATGTGAGTAGTGTAAGATGACACCCTTCGAAGGTCCAAGAATGATCGGACAAACAAAACTTCATCATCCGCCACTAGAGGCGACTTCTACTGATCCTTTATTTATTGATTTATTCATGAACTGTAACCCCACTAAGGAAAACCTTTATTAATGAAATATGATTATGGGGGCAATGGTTTAAACCAATAATTGGCACAATTATGTTTCAAACTATTAGAATACCTTTGTTCAAAAAAGTTTAGGGGGCTGGGCAGAGTGGCGGGTAGGGTCTGGACAGCGGCTGGGCAGGGACGGGCAGTGGGTTGAGGCAGTTTGTCGGGTGTAATTTCGAGCAGTAACTAGGCAGGGGATCGGGGAAGTATATTGGGTGCTAATTCATGCAGTAATTAGGCAGGGACCGAGTAGTGGTGTGGGGTTAATGGGACGGGTGGTGGGATGACCAAAGAGTGCAGTTTTTGTAGTGCATTTTGGAGTAGAAGGGAGTGTCCGAGTCATCAAGAAAACCATATCAGTGTCTCAAAATTTTTGAATGTTGTCAAACGGGAAAGAGTACTCAACAAACGTGACATGGCATGATATTAAGATTTTGCATGCGGATAACTCATAGCACAACTACCCCCTATGGTTCGACGTGAAACCTAGGAAGATGTGGAGTGAAACGAGGTGCTAATTTTTAGGGACCGTGGAGGCCAGATTTGAGTAACAAAGACAACCGAAGATTTGAAGGTGATCATAGGAATGGATCCGATGGTAGAGAATTTCGACGGGTTTCCAATTTTGGATCGTACTGGTAGTTAAGATGTTAAGAATGTGTTATACCATTTTAATGCATATACTCAAAAGGTAGGAGGGAGAGACACATGAAAAAGAATGGTACAAATTATATTGTTAATGTTGTAGAGAATTCTTTCGGCTTTACCATTTTGAGGGGAAGTATGGGGGCAGGAGAAACAAAAAAACCATGCCATTAGCCGCACAAAAACTATGAAAATGGAGTTATTGAACTCACGACCATTATCACATTGAAATGTTTTGATGTCTTTTTCAAATTACGTTTTAAACAACGTACGAAATTCAAGGAATTTGGAGTAAACTTGAGACTTAAGTTTAAGTGGATAGACCCAAAGGAAGTGAGAGAAGTCATCCAAAAATAATAAATAATATTTATGACCTAGGTTGCTAGTTATAGGAGATGTCTATAAATCCGCATGAATAATATCAAAGGGAGAGAAAGTAACACTTAAAGAAGACGTAAACGGAAGTCTAACAAGTTTTCCTAGATGACAAGAGGAGAAATTATGGGTAAGGTTCCCTTTATTACATTTAACTAAATTGTGGTTTATAAGAAAATAAAAAATATGAGTTCTGGGATGTCCAAGTCTACTATGCCATATTGAGGAGGAGATGTCAGTTAGAGATGTGGGAGGATTGACACTGATAGCGGACGTAGATAGGAAAGGATAGAGGTCTCGCTCACTATTACATCTCGTAAGAAGTTTCCCGCTACGTAGGTCCGTTACAGAAAAACCAAATGGGTCAAAATTAATGGATACGGAATTGTCGGTGGCAAATTTTCTAACAGAGATTAGGTTCTTGATAATGTTAGGGGCATATAGGACGTTTTTAAAGGAGAATGGGGGGTGCGGTAGTGGAGTTAGTGTTTGTCCATACCCTTGAATTGGAATGCGATGACCATTTCCGACCATAATAGATTGAGGAGTATTTAAATTTCGCAGTTGAGGGAGATTACCAGAATTGTAGGTGAGGTAAGACTTGGCGCCCATATCCATATACCATGCATCGTCGGGCTGCTGTAGATTCATAGTGTTGTAAGCCTAACTCAGTGCGGCAGGGGTCATGGGACCATAGGCCTACTATTGGGTCACGGAGAAGTGGCCTAGAGGTAGGCCCAGGATGCTGGGCTGCAATGAGGAATACCCTACCATGTTCGTGGATGATAAGTTAGATAGAAAGGCAAGGTTGTTGAAGAACCCTAAACGCGAGCGATAAGCTTTTCAGGGCGGCGAAAAGTTGCCGGAGTCCATTGATTGGAGAGAGAAAGGTGGTGTCGAACGAATAAATCAGATTGTAACATGGGAATTGATTTCTCTGTTGGTAGCAAGAACGTGTTGAGGTTGAGCCCAGGGAGCTACAGAACTATTAAAGCTCTGATCTTGATACCCAAGATAAGCTTGAGATGCATATGGATTCCCTTGTACGGTTGAGGAGGCAAGAGGCTCCTGATGCATTTTTTGAGTGGCTGAAGCAGAACTTTGTGGTGTTTCAGGATATACACGTGTTGATGACAAGGTGAGGCTCAAGATGTCAACTATGTCTTGTTCTTTCGAGGTTTCAGGTGGATCACTAAGAATTAATGTATTGAGAGGAGGTTAGGATTCGGCTTCTGATACCATGTAGAATAGTGTAATTCTCCCTTGATGAAGTTCTCTTATTAATGTCATATATATAGAGTATACAATTGTAGTCTTAATAGAATTAGAATCTCTATTTTACCTTAATTACACTAAATATTAATTACAGAATATATTGTGAATATATATGAAATATATTCATTATCATGTAGATCTTCTTTCCCGACAGATCTATCAGCCACCGATTGTCGTCGCCAGTGTCGTACCTCTCCACCGCCGACGTCCTCTAAACCATGCGCTTTTTTTTAATTTTCAGATCTGACTATTTTATGGCGTAGATCTGCATTTTCTGGTAGAAAAGAGGGAGAGAGAAAGAAAGTTGTGTCGTTTTTCATTTTTTCTAGCGAGCAAGATAGCGATTGTTAGATTTAATGAAAAAGGAGAAGAAGATAGTGGTGGTGGTTTAGATCTAAAAAAGATGAAGAAAATGGTTATTGCAGTGGCGGCGGCATCGGCAATGACGGCGGACAACAACAACAACGATGAGTTGGTGGTGTGTGATTGAGGTAAGTGGTGGCAAAGGAAAATGAAGAAGAGAATTTTTTAAAAAAGAAAAATTGGCCAAATAAATGCCCTCACGCCCTTGTTATAAGTGTATTTCACACATAATGCCATGTGCGAAAAGTGTCTAATAGAAACGATTTTTGAGCAGTAAAAATGTTCAATAGGTATAAGACTGGGTTGAAGTGTCTAATGTAAAAAAATTTAGGTGACCGCGGAAGACTTAAATCTTATAATAATCTGTGTCAGTAAGTATATACATGTAAATTTCTTCACCTAATGTCTTATTACTTTCTAATACATTCTATCCTACTAAAGAATGAATTATCCGCGATTTACTGATAGTAGTCCTGAGGGACCGGTATTACTATCTCCAGGAATAGTCTGGCATAAATCGGGAAGCTGGATATAAAAAAAAGGAACTATAGAAATAACACCAGTCCACTAAATGATTCCGCGATTTCTCTTTTTTTTTTTTCATTGCAATCCATAATCTGAGTTGTTTTCACTGCAAAATAATTTTAAATTTTAAATTTTTTTAAAGATCTCAGAAAAAAAAATTAAAAATAGTTATGGGGGGGTGAGGCGATACGGGTTGAAAACAGGCAGAAGTACTATGCAGACGGGTTAAAATTTTTGTGCTCAACCCACCCCACCCCGCTCCATTGCCATCCCTTTATGGGACTCCGCTAATTCTACTTAGTTACATATCAAACTTGCGCGTTAATAACTTCTGTTGAGAAATAGAGGTAAAATCACAATAACAAAAATATTTATTAGCAAAGTAAAATAACAACACTTGAAATAATAAATATTACTACGATAATAGTTATCATATCTATCTATCTATATAATTCTAACAGTGGGAAGTCCCTAAGTTAAAAGTTGAATTATCAAAATGTTCATCAAAAGTTGAATGACCATTTTACCCTTCAATTAATTACTACTTCTAGAATATAATATTTTTGCAAAAAAATAGTTATACATTTAAATGAATACTACTTTATCAGATACAATGAATCAAGTTCACCATAATGTGTTTTGGGTATATTAAATACAGTGTGTTTGCCTGTTTGGTATTCGGTGAAAACTGTGGTATGCTTTGCATTCCATGAAATAAGAAAGGTTATAATATTAGATATATATACTGTTTTATACACCCAAAGGCACTAAATTTTTGGACACCAATACTATATACCATGAATGATTGGATTACTCAAAACTTTTATATAATTCTGATGAGGAATCACAAGGCGTTGTTGATAAATCAACATAGAACATCATACATGTGATTGTGATTTTTATAATTCCAACAATAGCTGACTTTGTCTCCACCTGATACTTGAACAGCTATCTGATATCCTCAATTTTTTGTCAGGTACTTTCTTGTGTTCTTTAATTTTCCATTAGTTCTGGATTTTTTCTTCTTTTTATTTTAAAAATTCTTTGGGTAAATTTAGTGTGATTACTTTATTTTGTAGTTTAATCTTACTAATCAACTAAATTGATGTTGCTTTCTTATTATATCTACAAATAATTTTCTGTTCAGTTCAATGTCATTTCTTGGACTTGCTATGTGATTTTTCATGTTGGCTTGACCATAGGCATTTCTATTTTCAAACCTTTATAATTCTAAAAGGTAATTTCAAGGTAACTATTGGCTTTGTTTTTAAACTCTCTTGAGCTGAGGGCTTGACCATAGGCATTTCTATATTCAACCCTTTATAATTCTAAAAGGTAATTTCAAGGTAACTATTGGCTTTGTTTTTAAACTCTTTTGAGCTGAAGGTCTTTCGGAAACAGTCTCCCTACCTTCTAAGATAGGGATAAGATCTACGTACACTCTACCCAGACCTCACATTATGGAATTTCACTGGGTATGTTATTGTTGTTGTCATGTTTTAAAACACTTTATAGATGAATACTATGATTTAAGCCTTATGCAAATTATTTAAGAATATAATAGAGACATGGAGGATACTATTTATGTGAAATACTTCTCGTTTATAACTTGAAATAAGCATAAGAATATATAAGGTATGTCCTTATATGTGCACCTCATGAACTGCTATATGTCATGTACCACTTCTTTGAACTATAATCATGAAAATGAGAAATGCCCAAATTATTATTATGTGGAATTATTATATAATTTTGTGATTGACATATGCATAAAAAGGAGCTTTGTGTATTTTATGAAAGAAAAGTGATATTTCATAAGATAAATATAGATCAGCAGATTACAAAAAATATTGTGGAGATATAATAGGTGAAGAATAACTATTTCCGGCATATTCATCAGCATTCTAGAGGATATGGGGAAAGTTTTTTTAAAAATGGACTTTTATTAATCAAATGCATCAAAACACAATCCAAGGTTCATAAGGAAAACAGAAAAACAGAAAACTATCTAAATTATGCCTTGATCTAGCCTCCCTTGAAATATACATCTCACGATCAACTATATATTTTGCTAGTAATCTACAAAAAATAAAGAATTCGTGTGATTCCTTCTTGATCTTCATGTGCATCTATTCTTCACGTCTGTCGTATCTTCCTTGTTTTGATTCTGATGTATGGTACTTGTAGCTTATCCACATTCAAAAAAATTCTTCCTTCTACTGGTAATTCTTCAAAGTTGTAGAATTGTTGCATCTTATCTGTCTGGAAGGTCAAATTTGCTAAGTAGTCAACCATTTTATTCCCTTCTCTGTAAATATGTACTACATGTAGGTGTAGTTGTTGCATCCCCTCTTTTATTTCCTCTATATACTCAACCAGTTCCCATGGTACTTTTCAGACATCATACAAGATGTTTTTCAATGCCAAGGAATCTGTTTTCAGTGTGACATTGTGATCCAAACACCATTTGACTGCCTCTTGAATTGTTGTAGTTTCTGCTATCATATTTATTGTTATTCCCAGCTGGTGTTCCTGTGCATATACTAGATCTTCCCTATCATCTCTTATACAGAAACCATATGAACTGCTGCCTGAATTTCCTTGACTTGCACCATCTGTGTTACATTTCAATGTTCCCTGTCCCAATAATCTCTATCTGACTATGCAATAGTGTAACATAGGATTATATTGACTAAACATACTAATGACCATGGATACTGCTTTTTGATAAATTGAATCAGTGATCTCTGAATTTGAAACTGCATCCTGCTAAATGTTGTATTTCCATATGCTTGATAGGGTTTATTATCTTTCATATCTCCCATAAGATTATTGCTGGAACTTCTGCATATATTGTTTTGAGTTTGGGTGATGCCTCTATTTTCCACCATTTAATAATAACTTGATGCAACTGCAAACCCTCTATGTTGATACCTGCACAAGAAGCAAACTTTCTCTAAATCTTTAAAGTTATTAGAGATGTTAGAAAAAAGTGAGACATTGTTTCCATTTCATGGTCATCACAGCACCAACACCTTGAGACAGTTGGAATATGCATTCTCTTTAAAGTTATCATATGTGGATATCCTTCCTTTTCATAATCTCCAAAGGAAGAAATAAATTTTAATGGGAAGTCATTTGATCCATATGAACTTGTAATGATTTACTTCTTCTTGTTTCTGCCTTAACTCCTCCCAATCAATCTTCACTGTAAACTTGTCATTACTATTACTCATCCACCATGCCTTATCATTATCAACTGGCTGAGCACTGGTTTTATAGTTTGAATAATATGTTGTACAATCTCTTCTGTAACCACCATTCTAAGCTTGGTCAAGTCCCACTATCCATGGTCTATAAAATTGATCACTTCTATTTCTTCATCCCTGGCCTAATCTGGCAATACAAAATACAATGCATCAAGCTTAGTCCAATTGTCAAACCAAAAATTAGAGTTTTCATCCTTTATTTGCCACCATATGTTATGTTCTATCTCTTGCCTTACTTCCACTATCTTCATCCACGCATTTGAAGCCCCTTTAGCTTGTGCAATAGTAGGATGCAGTTTCTTACAATATTTATTAACCATATATGCACCCCATAGAGAAGGTATTTTTCTCAGGTTCCACCATATCTTAGCAAATAAGGCCTTTGAAGTATCATTTAAATATCTAAAACATTTTTTATCATATCTTCATAATATATACTTTTCCTCCTTCCGTAAAACACTAAACATCCAAGGTAAGTGAAAGGAAATGAGCCTTTAGTCATACATGTTCTTCTCTTGATTCTAGCAACAACTGCAGCAAGAGTGTTTTCATGAACATAGAAGGAACTTTTAGAATTGTTGACCATTTGCCTTGAAGTTGCTTCATAATTTCTGAGTACAGCCATCATCATTTTCAAAGACTTAGGTTCTGCTGAGCAAAATAGGATAGTATCATCTGCATATGAGAGATGATTAATCTGTGGACTCCACTTAGGTAACCCATACCCTCTTAATTCTCTATTTTCATACAACTGATTTTAATCCCATTGCAAGCACCTCTGCAACAATTATGAATAATGTAGGAGACAAGGGGTAATCTTGTTTCAGGCCCCTTATGGAGTGAAAAAACCTTGTGATTGCCTATTTATTAATACATAATACCAATTGTTTGATACCAATCTCCACACCATATCTATAATTACTTCAGAAAAGCCATATTTCCTTAAGACATCGGTTAAAAAGATACATGACACCCTATCATATGCTTTTGCCATATCTAATTTAATCACTACATTATGGAACTTGTTTCTTAGATTTATATCCCTTATAATCTCTTGAGCTAACAAGACATTTCTTACAATACTCCTACCCTTTACAAATCCAGATTGTGTATTAGTATGATACCTGGCAAAATCTTCACAATTCTTTTATGCAGAACCCTTGAGATAACCTTGTTTGTAAAAGTACTCAAGCTGATTGGCCTCAAATATGAGAAATTGGTTATTACCTCCTTCTTTGGGATGAGAGTTAAAATTGTATGAGTGATGAATCTTGGAAGCTTTTGACCACAAAAAAATTCTCTGACCATCTTTGTAACATCTTCTCCCACTATATTTACAGCAAGCCTGAAAGAAGTGACCTGAGAATCCATCTGGACCACTAGTGCTTTTCCCATTAAGACCAAAAACTGCTTCTTTTACTTCTTAATTCTAGGCAAGGATATTAGATCAATATTATGTTCTGTAGTAATCAGTGAAGGGATGTTATTTAGCATATCAAAATTATCAGGCTTATTTTGTTAAGTGAACTTATCTTGAAAAAATGGAATGGCTTCTTCCCCTATCTGATCATTAATAGTAATCCATTCTCCTTGAATGTTTTGAATATCATGCAAAGTAAGCTTCCTTCTTCTCCCTTTTACATAGGAGTGAAAGAACTTAGTGTTTCTATCACCCTCCTTAAACCATTTCATCCCTGATTTTTGTTTCCATACTCTTCTTCAGTATTCAAATATCTGTTAAGTTCTGCTTGTACTTTGTGATGTTCCTCTCTATTTACTCCTAATGGATTCAGTTCCATCTGCAAATCCTATACTTTGATCACATGAGTAGATATCTGTTGGAAAATGTTACCATATGTCTCCTTGCTCCACCTTGCCAACATAATTTTAACCTTCTTCATCTTGGCTTGAAATTCTATAAATGGATTTGCAGAAAAGTCTAGAACCTAGTTCCGTTTAACCACCTCCATGAAGTTGTGATGCTTGGTCTAGAAATTCAAAAACATAAAAGGTTTCACCATTGTTTCTTCATTACTGTCACAAATCACATGAAGGGGGACATGGTCTGATCCATTCCTTATCAAGTGAGATACTTCACTAGATGGGAGTAACTACATGAATTCTTGAAGATACATTCCTCTCCTATTCTTCCATTCCACCAAGTGAATCTACTACCTGAGAACTTTAATTCTACCAAACCACAATTATTTATAAAATGAGCAAAATCAGCAGCTTTCTAACGTAACACTGGTAAACCCCATTGTTTCTTATCTTATGAAAGTATTACATTGAAGTCACCACCTACTATCCAAGTCAAATGGTGATTCACTACTATTTGACCTACATAATCCAATAAATCTTGCCTCTCAATCATAGTACACTTAGTCACTACTATAACCATAACCTCCTGCTGCAAAAAAAAAGTTGTTGAGTTTAAGAGTCACATGTTGAGCTTCATCTGCAATAACTTTACTGCTCCAGTTTGCTGACCAGAACATCCATATTTTGTCTGATATGCTGACTAGCATGCTCCATACTTGGTCTTTTTCTATAAGATTTCAGTTCTTGAGATTCTTGAAAAAGCTCCATGAGAGCTATTAAAATGTAATGATATCTACTATTAAGATCAATCAACCTCTCAAAGGCATTTTGAATAGTAACTGATCTTATATTCCAAAACAATAGTTTGTCAATCCTTAAGAATGAGTGGAACTGTTAACCTTATTATTCATTGTTGTCACCTGTAAAGGTATTACTTCCTTGGACTTCTTCAGTGCACTTCTCAAGTGTTTTTCATGTCTAGGAGACAAATTTGCTTCTTGAGATATGTTGTTGATATTTTGCTCTATACACTCATCTTCATATTTATCCCTTAGTTCATTTAGTTGTACTTTGTCAATATGCTTCTCTGATGCCTCGGTAATTTGAACAACTAGTTGATTATCATCTAAAACTGTCTCATGGGTATATATAATCTGCAGAGGTTGATCTTTCCCCAAATTACCACCTTCTACTGCTTCATCTAGGATTTTTGCTTCTTGCCATGTATCTATTTCTCCATCATTTATTTGCTTCTTGTCATTTTCAAAGATTTTATCTACTGCATTTGAGCTAGAGTCTGTTTCTTTATCATTCCTTATTTGCATTTCAAATGAATTTTTAACCCACTCCTTGCTAGACTCTTTTTCTTTAAATCCTCCTTGTTCTCCTTGATTCTTGTCTTTGACACCCCTTATGTTTTTTTGTTGTGATGTCTCCAAATTGTTAACTACCTTTGTCTGATCATCACCTGTTCTTTATACTCTCCTTCGTATCTCCTTGTTCATTTTCTTCATTGTTCTGAAGGGCAGAAAATTTGTTGTTATTTTCTACTCCCGATATGTGGCCTTTCTTTTATTTCTCTTCTTGCTTATGCTCCTGTATATTTTTCCCTTTTCCTACTTTTTTGTTCACCACTGGATTCCAAGTTTGGTTATTCTTTTAATATCCTTCATAATAATTTTGATCCCCCAATATTCTTCTTCTGCTTGTTATCTCCTTTGACTTCCTTATCATTCTTCAATTCCCCCTTATTCTCTACCCTTTTACCATCACTCTTCATCTCCTTACTCTCCTCTTTCTTTTCTTTTTCCCCCTTCTGCTTTTTATTCTTTGCTTAATTCAAGTCTTCAGTCACATCAGTTTCTTCTTTGGGATATCATTCTGGATGAATCACATAGCATTCATGTTCATTATGTTCCTGTAATTTGCATCTCTTACAATACTTCGGAACATGATCATAATTGATTTAGATCCATTTATCAACAATTTTTCTAGATTTCTTTCTCATCCCAATATTGACTCTCTTTGGGAATTCACCTAGCAAATCTACTTTTACTCTGACCCTATCACAACTAGGTCTCATATGATTTCTAGTAGCCATATCTACTTGCAAAGGTTTACTAACTACTGAAGCAAGTGAGAATATTACTTCTTTCACAAAAATATTGGGTGGTAAGTAAGGGAATGAGATCCAAGCAATAACAATTAAAGTTTCTTCATTCAGATCAAACTAGGGATTCTATTTCAATGTTCTCATCGGATACGACCAATTCATGTGAGTAATGTAAAAAGCCGGCTTGGACAACAGACTCACATAATCTTCCAAAAATGATGGATGCAGTAACACATACCTATTGCGCAATAATCCTACTCTGCATTCTCCCTTCAATTCACACTGTTTTGGGATTAATGTGTGCAATTATTTGATGTCAGGCCATCCATACGACAATTTCCCCACAATAGCATATTGTAACTTCTCGTGAATAATCATGTGTTCAATTTCTTCTTCCTCCCAGATATATTGTGGTTCTCCATGTAGATAAGTGATTGGTTTTAGTTGAAGAGGTTTCGTTATTGTCGAATTAGGGTTCGTGATTACTGTATGATTGGGATTAGGGTGTTGCCATAAGATTGTGTGGTTTGTGATTGAGTTTTTAATGGGAGAGATGACTGAACAACCTCCGGTGGAGGTTGTCCAATGGCCGCGGCAAAATTTGGATTTTTAGGGATTCTATTATTTTCGGTTAGTCTATGGAAACTCTATTAACTTCCTCTGCAAATTGGAAATTGACTTGAACAGTTTTGCTACATAATTTCTCCCTGTAGTGTTTGAGTACAAAGGAGACTTCCATGTCGAAGAACACTTTGAATCTGTGGAAGAAATAGAATCGTTGATAACTGCAAAGTTCTCCTAAAAGTCATAAATGACTGTAATTTTGGTTCCAACATCGATGTTAGGATAGTAAGTCCAACATCAAGAATGAACCACCATATGGAAGGATTTTTATGGTCCATACGTATCTGTTTACCATCGGCTTTCGCCTCTCAGTCCCAAAGATCATCGAGGATATTTACTGCCGATACCGCGTATGCTTAGGGCAGGTTAACCCTCAAAATTGGAGACTAGTATACTGCATACAAATACTGGCAGACCCAACGTGCCATTCACTATCGAGCATCTTTTCCTCATTTACTATCCTCAGTTGTTCTGGGTGGCATCATTCATTTGTACCCTTGTGGGAACCGAAGCCTCGTCAATGCCGAAGACAACTCCGATCGGGGCTGGCTAACCAGATTTGTAATGATCCAGACAGACCAATTCACCAGCCATCATCTGAACCTTTTCCAGAAGAATGGAACAATGCTCGTAATTTTTTTCCAATCACTAGCCCATCCATCCTCTCTTTTTTTTTTTTTGGAAAAGGGCTAAATATGCCCCTGAACTATTAGAAAATGTCTAAAAATAACCTTCTTCCACCTATTTTACTAAAAATACCATTCAACTCACTTTTTTTTTGGCTCTCTATGCCCTTTGACTAACGCTCAACACTAAATTAAAAAAAATATTTAAATTCCAATGACATTTTATTAGTAGTCCAATTTTTTAAATTTGAAAAAAATGGATTTTTATAAAATCCGAAACAATTGATTATTGTTTAAAAAATGTGGTAAAATCGTTATTTATTTTTAAAAAAAACATAATTGGATTTTTATTAATAAATGTGGAATTTTTTAAAATCTGGAAAAATATTTTTTTTAAAGGTGGAAAACCCATTTTTTTAAAAAATAAATCTGGAAAACTAAAAAATTTATTAAAAAATTGGACTTTTTTAAATCTGGAAAACTAGTTTTTTTAAAGAAAAATGTGCAAAACGGATACTCCGTAATTTTCTTCTATATTTAAAAAAATCTATTTTTCTAGATTTATTTTTTTTAAATGGGTTTTTACTTTTTTTGTTAAAAAATCAATTTTTTCATTTTTTTTAAAAAATCCAATTTTTCCTATTTTTAATTTGTCCTTAAAATAAAATCATGAAAATCTGAATTTCTTAGGACACATTTTTTAAAACAAAATTCAATTTTCCTGATTTTAAAAAAATAACCATTTTCCAGATATTTTAATTAAAAATTCTAGTTTCCCAGTTTTTTTTTTGAAACAAAACGGGTTTTAAAAAATCATTTTTCCTGATTCTAAGAAGAACATATTTTGGATATTTTTCTTTAAAAAAATTCAATTTTCCAGTTATAAAATGACATGTGGAATTTAAATATTTTTTTAATTTAGTGTTGATCGTTAGTCAAATGGTATAAGTAAGCCAAATATGTGAAGTGAAGGATATTTTTAGCAAAAGAGGTGAAAGAATGATATTTTTAGACCTTTTCTAATTGTTCAGGGTCATTTTTTGCCCTTTTCTACTCCTTTGTTGAAAAAATATGGAACCTTTCTTCTCATGCATACGTGTTATTTCTTTGTAGCTATTTCCATTGAACCACAACTGATCGTGGAGATCTTTGAATGGGGGGTGAGTCTCCTACGTGCATCTCCCATCATAACCCGAATTTGAAAGAGCAAATCCTTTGAGTGGTGGATGGGAAAGTATCACGCTAAGATATAACCTTTTAAATTGATTTTGATACATTCTTTTGAGATTCCTCCTCATCCCCTTCATATTTCCTATCGGACTTTCGGCGAGAAAGTTTGTCGCTCAAAAGGTGCCTTTTAGTGCAGTCGCCCTGGCTAACATATTCAATTGGCCTCCAGCAACCGAAAGCAAAAACCTCAGAAACGGACCATCGAGATTCCGGCGGGAATTGGCACTAGAGTGAGAGCCCGTCGTAGGCTCACGAAACTCTGGAAAGAATCGCAAACATGAGTTATCCATATTTATGATGAGGATAATGCAACGAGGCAAAATGTTAATGCCGGAAACCTCCCATCTGACACTCTTGAAAATCAAATGGTAGTCCCCATACACTTACCTTACAAGTAAATCTCTATGCCTTCCTCCACTAAAGACGGAACATCTGCTTTTTCCCCCGAAAATACCCGAGTGCAATATTGAAGTCTTGCCTTTCTCACCTAGCAGATTTACTTCTTTAGGTAAACCTGGTTTCTTCTACATAACTTTTGAAGGCCCGACTCCTTACTAACATAAAAAAAAATTCATGGGCATGTCGCTGCTCTTTCTACTGCGAATTTGGATAAGGCAATAGCCCCCTCGTGGGAAGAAAAAAAGTTGTCAAAAGAGAATCAAAACTTAAGAGCCGAGGTAGAGTGTCTTCGAGCTGAGATCCGGGACTCTAACTCCCTTCAGGCTTCCCTCCGACTACACTTTCAAGATGTTAATGACTCGCTGAGGGACCGAGAGAATTCTCTTCAAATCCTTAGTTCCTCATAAGTGAATCTTCAAGGAAAGACTACTAGATTGGAGGCTGACTTGGCAACAACCCAGGAACAATTTATTTTCTCTGAAACTACCGTAATCGAGCTTCAATCCAGATGTCAAAGGTGAAAATTCCGCTGAAATTTGACTGTCATAAAAACTGGTAGGGATAAACTTGAGGAGGTCATCATGACAGGAATATGCATTCCTATAGAACTTCTTACTGGCCCTCTAATCTTCTTGCTTTCCGGTACTTATGACCTCTTGATACCCCGGTGTTATTTCCATAAAACAACACCGATCGTATTGAAAGCTGACTTGGATCCGACTCATCCCTTCTTGCCATGTGTCATGACATGACTTGTCCACCTATATAATATGAGTTTTACCCTATATAGATAGTCCCCGCACTTTCCGAGAACGTCTCTTACGCATCTGGGAAGTGGATTCGATTACCGAATAAACTGAAAACTCTATCCCTTGGCAGGAAAACTGAAATGCAATGATGACTCGATTTCAAACATCAAACATCGCAACCCTATTTAATACTTCTGAAACGGCGGAAATCATCCAATCATACTGATTGAAATAAAGTTGCACGATCATGATGAGTGACATCTTTTCACTTCCCGATCGTTACATTTTTCTTCCTTAAATAGGACGCCAAAGTTCTTCACAAATATGCAACCAATATTTCCTTCCTTTTCTCAAAACTAAAAACCATTCAAGGTTTCTTTCATCCTTTTTTATTATCTTCTACCACAATGTCGACTTTCAAATCTTCCCCCTCTCATTCATCGAAGAATAACGATGACTCACCCCGTCGTCCAGGAAAAGTTTTGTCTTCTCCCAAGAGCAGCGAGATTGACTTGAACAGTTTTGCTACATAATTTCTCCCTGTAGTGTTTGAGTACAAAGGAGACTTCCATGTCGAAGAACACTTTGAATCTGTGGAAGAAATAGAATCGTTGATAACTGCAAAGTTCTCCTAAAAGTCATAAATGACTGTAATTTTGGTTCCAACATCGATGTTAGGATAGTAAGTCCAACATCAAGAATGAACCACCATATGGAAGGATTTTTTATGGTCCATACGTATCTGTTTACCATCGGCTTTCGCCTCTCAGTCCCAAAGATCATCGAGGATATTTACCGCCGATACCGCGTATTCTTAGGGCAGGTTAACCCTCAAAATTGGAGACTAGTATACTGCATACAAATACTGGCAGACCGTGCCAACGTGCCATTCACTATCGAGCATCTTTTCCTCATTTACTATCCTCAGTTGTTCTGGGTGGCATCATTCATTTGTACCCTTGTGGGAACCGAAGCCTCGTCAATGCCGAAGACAACTCCGATCGGGGCTGGCTAACCAGATTTGTAATGATCCAGACAGACCAATTCACCAGCCATCATCTGAACCTTTTCCAGAAGAATGGAACAATGCTCGTAATTTTTTTCCAATCACTAGCCCATCCATCCTCTCTCTTTTTTTTTTCCGGAAGAGGGCTAAATATGCCCCTGAACTATTAGAAAATGTCTAAAAATAACCTTCTTCCACCTATTTTACTAAAAATACCATTCAACTCACTTTTTTTTGGCTCTCTATGCCCTTTGACTAACGCTCAACACTAAATTAAAAAACAATTTAAATTCCAATGACATTTTATTAGTAGTCCAATTTTTTAAATTTGAAAAAAATGGATTTTTATAAAATCCGAAACAATTGATTATTGTTTAAAATGTGGTAAAATCGTTATTTATTTTTAAAAAAAACATAATTGGATTTTTATTAATAAATGCGGAATTTATTAAAATCTGGAAAAATATTTTTTTTTAAAGGTGGAAAACCCATTTTTTTAAAAAATAAATCTGGAAAACTAAAAATTTTATTAAAAATTTGGACTTTTTTAAATCTGGAAAACTAGTTTTTTTTTAAGAAAAATGTGCAAAACGGATACTCCGTAATTTTCTTCTATATTTAAAAAAATCTATTTTTCTAGATTTATTTTTTTTAAATGGGTTTTTACTTTTTTTTGTTAAAAAATCAAATTTTTCAATTTTTTTTAAAAATCCAATTTTTCCTATTTTTAATTTTTCCTTAAAATAAAATCATGAAAATCTGAATTTCTTAGGACACATTTTTTAAAACAAAATTCAATTTTCCTGATTTTAAAAAAATAACCATTTTCCAGATATTTTAATTAAAAATTCCAGTTTCCCAGTTTTTTTTTTGAAACAAAACGGGTTTTAAAAAATCATTTTTCCTGATTCTAAAAAAAACATATTTTGGATATTTTTCTTTAAAAAAATTCAATTTTCCAGTTATAAAATGACATGTGGAATTTAAATATTTTTTTAATTTAGTGTTAATCGTTAGTCAAATGGTATAAGTAAGCCAAATATGTGAAGTGAAGGATATTTTTAGCAAAAGAGGTGAAAGAATGATATTTTTAGACCTTTTCTAATTGTTTAGGGTCATTTTTTGCCCTTTTCTACTCATTTGTTGAAAAAATATGGAACCTTTCTTCTCATGCATACGTGTAATTTCTTTGTAGCTGTTTCCATTGAACCACAACTGATCGTGGGGATCTTTGAATGCGGGGTGAGTCTCCTACGTGCATCTCCCATCATAACCCGAATTTGAAAGAGCAAATTCTTTGAGTGGTGGATGGGAAAGTACCACGCTAAGATATAACCTTTTAAATTGATTTTGATACATTCTTTTGAGATTCCTCCTCATCCCCTTCATATTTCCTACCGGACTTTCGGCGAGAAAGTTTGTCGCTCAAAAGGTGCCTTTTAGTGCAGTCGCCCTGGCTAACATATTCAATTGGCCTCCAGCAACCGAAAGCAAAAACCTCATAAACGGACCATCGAGATTCCGGCAGGAATTGGCTCTAGAGTGAGAACCCGTCGTAGGCTCACGAAACTCTGGAAAGAATCGCAAACATGAGTTATCCATATTTATGATGAGGATAATGCAACGAGGCAAAATGTTAATGCCGGAAACCTCCCATCTGACACTCTTGAAAATCAAATGGTAGTCCCCACACACTTACCTTACAAGTAAATCTCTATGCGTTCCTCCACTAAAGACGGAACATCTGCTTTTTCCCCCGAAAATACCCGAGTGCAATATTGAAGTCTTTCCTTTCTCACCTAGCAGATTTACTTCTTTAGGTAAACCTGGTTTCTTCTACATAACTTTTGAAGGCCCGACTCCTTACTAACATAAAAAAAATTCATGGGCATGTCGCTGCTCTTTCTACTGCGAATTTGGATAAGGCAATAGCCCCCTCGTGGGAAGAAAAGAAGTTGTCAAAAGAGAATCAAAACTTAAGAGCCGAGGTAGAGTGTCTTCGAGCTGAGATCCGGGACTCTAACTCCCTTCAGGCTTCCCTCCGACTACACTTGCAAGATGTTAATGACTCGCTGAGGGACCGAGAGAATTCTCTTCAAATCCTTAGTTCCTCATAAGTGAATCTTCAAGGAAAGACTACTAGATTGGAGGCTGACTTGGCAACAACCCAGGAACAATTTATTTTCTCTTAAACTACCGTAATCGAGCTTCAATCCAGATGTCAAAGGTGAAAATTCCACTGAAATTTGACTGTCATAAAAACTGGTAGGGATAAACTTGAGGAGGTCATCATGACAGGAATATGCATTCCTATAGAACTTCTTAATGCAAAGATTGACATACATGAAGCTGGATTATCCCTGGAGGAATTACGGGGCGAAGATGGAAATGACTCGGATGATAAAGCCCCTCCTGCCTAGACTTTGAATTGTTATTTTATGATTTTTGTGCAATAACCCCAGAGGACCATGGAACGAGCATATTGTATCCTTTCGCGTGAGTTTTTTTCATTTTTCTTTTTTGTAACAGGGTCACTTTTGCTCCCGGTGCAATCCTTGAATGAATGAAGCTTCCCTTCCAGACTCCATTACTTGTAGATTTTTACTCAAGGTTTTATTTCATTCTTTTATATAGAAGTATACTTTTATTCCCCTTTTAAATGAAGTCGTAGTTTTTAGTTTACTACACTTTTACTTGCTAAGAAAATCTGAGGCTTTTGAATTGCCTTTAAAAAATTCTAAGTCTTGAAGTCTCATGAGGATTTACAAAATGACTTGTAATCATTCATAAAAGATGTATTTTTCTTTTGGTTGTTCATGACCTTATAATTGATCTCGGGTTAATTTTAGTTCTAGTCAACTTTATATTAGGGTATTTCGAGCAGCTGGAATTATAACTTTTTCTTTTCTTTAAGATTTTTAATAAGAGAGAGCCCTTATTTTAAGGGTTCTATAGAAGAAGATTTCTCCTGTTTATGATGGCACAAAATTTTCGATATGTTTGTAACAACACACGTTTTAATAATTCTTGTGCTTTTGATGGCAAGAATTTTATCTTGAAAAGAAAATTTTTATTGGTTCCTTTAACTTATAATTGTGCAAGCAAATGCAAGAATAGTCCGGTTGCCATCTAGTGTGGTCAGTCCGGTTACACATATGCAATATTTTTGCGATCCAAAAAGTCCCCGGTGATAAAATGTTTTTCCCTTGAAACTTTAATAGTACCGACATGTGATCTCTAATTTTCAAAAAAAATATCTTAGCCTTGGTATGGGTATATATGACCCCCTAGTGTTTGGGTGTTCATTCTGTGGAGATCCAAACATTGGATAATACTTCTGTAGCAAAACTTTTAACACTCCTTCATTGGTGTTGCCTCATTAAAAACCTTGTCGGAAAAATCCAATTGGGACAAAAACCGGACGAAGGAAAAAAGAGTGCAGTGCGTATTCGTCTTGCTAAATATATTATTTCTTCAAGTGACATACATTCCAATTGCTAGGAAATTTGTTCCCTTCTTGATCTGTTAACTGGTAAGATCCTTTACCGGCAATATTGTAAGACCCCGTCCTTTTTGTGTTAGGATACGTCGTAAGTGTAATACCCCGTACTTTCGGGCTATGGTTTGAACCGCTTGACATATGTAAATAGACCTTAGTCCTCGAGAAGTTGGTTATATTCAATTGTGCATAGCAAGAGCTCGGTGTATAAAATGATGAAGTACCAAAATAATTTAGGACTTAAAAGTGTGTCGATGATTATTGAAAAATAATACTGTGTGTGCCCAAAAGAGGCTATGCACTAGTATTATATCACATGATTATGATAACGAGTATATAAAATATATATATATATATATATATATATATATATGTGTGTGTGTGTGTGTGTGTGTGTATATAACGAGTATATATATATATATATATGTGTGTGTGTGTGTGTGTGTGTGAGAGAGAGAGAGAGAGAGAGAGAGAGATATTCGTGAGCAAGAATTAAATACATGAATAGTTGGTTAAATGTATGGCTGGCCAGTGGGCCGAGTCGGCCCGGTCCCGCCCCGACACCGCCCTGGTCCCGTCCCGATCCCGCCCCGACACCGCCCTGGTCCCGCCCCGATCCCGCCCCGAACCCGAGTATTTAAAAAAAAATTGCAGTATCGGGACTCGAACCGGGATGGGACAAGGTCTCGTCCAAACCCATCCCGGCCCGCCCCAGGCCCGCCAGTCCCGACCCGATCCCGATCCCGCTCGAAATCCCCCTTTTGCAAAAATAACCGTTGCACCAACGACCATTTTACATTTTGGCCGTTGTGCAATGGCCATTTTCGGCCTCCCCCTCCCCCAACCCCCCCTACCCCCTTAATATTTATTTTTAACCCATAAGTTATTATATTTTCACTTTAACCCAATTTTTCAACTATAAATACCTCATTTTCTCTTCATCTTTCTCACAAATCTTCCTACAATCTCTCTAATCTCTCAATCTATCTCTCTACAAGTCTACATTGTGTACTAAATGTTCAATTTTATTTATTCATTTGGGAATTGGGAGTGAAGTTGGAAACTAGCTTGAGGATCTTCCATCGAGCAAAGTTTCAATTTGCAACCTCTAGATTACACGTCGACGTTACGTCGGCGTTTGATACATTTGTTCCTTCATTAAATTATTATTGTTTGTTTATTTTATTTAGCGCACTTAATTTCATTTACTTTAATTATTTATTAGTATAATTATAAATTTATAATGGAAGAATTTAAATGTATGCTTATGGTCATGCTTCTTCTAGTAGGGCCAACAAGGGCAAGGGTCCTATTTCTAGACAGAATCTTATTCCTACACATGATGATTTTGTTGATACTGAACATTTTCCTACAATACCATTAGATTTAGACGAGGAGCTATTTTCTTGAACTTAAGAAGACTTTAATTTAGACGATGATCTAGATGATAAACCCACTAATGTAGATGACAACACATCCACTAGTGTACCTTCAACTGAAATGCCTCCTATTCTCCCTAGTATGAGACGAGGTCCAGCAAAACGACCATTAAAATCAAATACATGGATATTTTTTTATAGGGACGTAGAGAATCAAGTAGCTAGATGTAAAATTTGTAAAAATGTTTTAAAGTTTAAAACCGGAAAAAGTCATGGTGGGATGGGGAGAGGGGGGTTTAATGAGACACATAGAAAGGGCTCATCCAGCTAGGTATGCCCAATACGAGGCTTCAAAACCGAGTGCGCAAACGCCCGCTCCATTGGGACAAGATTCACATACTGATACTGTCCTGGACCAAGTACATGGTCAAATTAACCCTATGACGGGGGGAGATTGTAGGCCCTAAATACAATAAACATAGAGATAGGGAAGCAATAGCAAAATTAGTTATTGTGGAGGGTTTGCCTTTTTCATTTCCTTCATCTCCCGGTTTTATTCATTACATTAGAGATATGTATAATCCTGCTTTTAACGATTTTCCTAGATCAATTGTTAAGAGAGATGTATTTAAATTCGCACATGAATACCAACAGTATTTACGTTATTCATTATATCATTTTAATGGCTAAGTGGCTATCACTTCTGATATAGGCGGTAGTACTAACGACCATAATTATTTAACGGTAACTTGTCATTGGATAGATTATAAATGATCTATGCAAAAACGTATTTTGGCGTATAGATATACAGATGATAGGCACACTTGTACTTTTATTGCAGAAAATATTTATCAAGCGTGCGATTATTACGGAATAACTGATAAAATTATGACTATTACATTAGATAACGCTTCTTCTAACAATTACGCTGTTACAATTTTAAAAAATAGTTTAACTCCATCTTTTCCAGATCATTTTCATATAAAATGCGCGTGCCATATATATAACTTAATTGTAAAGGATGGTCTATCACTTTTTGAAGACATTCTTAGTAAAACACAATTTGCTATAAACTTTATTTTTAAAAATAATAGTATACAACGAAGAAAAGAATATAAAAAAACTTGTCACGATTGCCAACTACCTTATAGAAATTTTTTAGAAGAAGTACCCACTAGGTGTAATTCTTTATACGAGCAACTACTTGTTGCTTATGACTATAGAAAACCTATAACTTTATTTTTTAACTCTCATAATCAAAATCCAGCTGATATGGTTGTAGATAGCGATTGGGTAAAAAATTCTGAACTTATTGTATTTTTAGAGAAAAATTTTCAAGCAACAAAAGAATTTTCCGGTATATATTATCCTACTATTTCAACTATGTTATTTTATTTAGCTCTAATATGTTTATTACTTAGTGAATATATGGAAAAACTAGCTTATATGGCAGCAATTAAAAAAATGTTTATCAAAATAAAAAGATATTTTATTCCTATTCCCACTATTTATATTATTGGTGTTGTATTAAATCCGACTATTAAAATAGACAGTACTAAATCACTTATTGAAACTATTTACAATTGTATAGAAGTACTACCACCTCCAAGTCCCAAGAATCCAAATCACCCACCACCTATTGAACAAACTAAAGAAGAAGTGTTGTCTAGCGTAGAAGACCAATGCAAAAAAGTATATAGGTTTTACCAACAAGAAAGTGCTAGTAACTTACCGGCTTCCATACCATCTTATTCTTCTTCAACACAACCTCACAAAAGACATACTATTTCTGCGACTAGTATTGAACGCCTCAGAAATAGAATGTGCAGCCGTACCGCTACTAACCAAATTAGCGAGTTTGATATTTTTGTTTTGCAAGGTTCTGTACCGTACCAAGCAGTTCTCAATGAAGAAGGACGTGAAGACTTGCTGAAATACTGGAGGGGGAATGAGAAGACCTTTCCGACAGTTTCAATGATGGCCCGAGATGTTTTGAGCATTCAAGCGTCATCAACTGCATCTGAAAGTGCTTTTCCTGCCGGCAGATATCAAATAGAAGAGCACATACACTCATTAGCCGGAGACAACTTGGAGATTGTAGTATTATACTATTATTCAGAGATTGGATACGAGCAGAGCGGAGAAGGTGCGGTCAACCGAAAATCAACAAAGAAGAAGAAGAAAACTACAACGAAATCTTATCCAAAGGTGGTGGAAGCGACGTAGATCAATTTGACCAACAAATACCAATTCCAACCGAAGAACCACAGGAAATCATCAAGAAACTAGAACAGGTTTTTTTCAGAATGTAATTTTTTTAATTGCAATTTTACTATGTAATTTGCAACTTTTGAACAACTTTTGAACAACACCACAAAGTTGCAATTTTGACAATTGTATTTGTATTACAAAAAAAATCATATGTCTATTAAATAATATAAGAGGCACAAAAACAGTCTTGAGATGTTTTTATTATACTATCTTGTTTAATTATTGAGTTTTTTATATATATGTTATTTTTTAAATTAAGTGGGAAAAAAAACCCCCCGCCCGGGATCCCAATCCCGACCCGACCCGATGCGAAATCGGGATCAGGATCAGGGCGGGACTTCGGCAAATCCCGCCTATCCCGACCCGCCTGACCGGCCCACCCCGATCCCACTCTTTTCCCCATCCCGACCAGATCCCGCCAAATTCGGCCCGCCGGTCTCGAGCCCGGCCCACTGGCTACTCCTAGTTAAATGTTGAAATAAAGTGAAAGTGTAAGTAATTAATTACGGTGTTAGTGTGGATTAATGTCGAGTTAAATAAAGGTAATAAAGAAATCCCAAAAATGGACTTTCTTCCAACTAGACCAGGAGGTGAAAGGCCAAGACAAAGTTTCTCTGAAGACAGGGTAGGATCAAGTTTAATATCAAGAATATTAAACAGAAAACCCCCAGAAGAAACGAATAGACAATTAAGTGAAGTTATAGACATAGAAAGGGATATAAGTATTTTTCAACAAAATCAATTAAATTTGTTGAATCCCAGAACTCTATACAACGCTGGAAGATTCACGTCTACAGCACAACTATATAGACATTATAGAGAAGAACAGCTATCAGTATTAGGTGGCCAGACCCAAAATTTAAACCTAGTTAGCGAAGAATCTTTTAGACAAATTAGAAGTAACACCAGGACCCTAATGCATATGGGACTAATGGTGATAGGGATTAAAGGACTAACTAGAAAGAACCTAGGTAGTAAAGTTTTAATAATGATTTACGATGACCGATGGACAGATATTAAAAAATCCATCATCGGAATGACTGAAATAGACATGACCGACAATGGAGGAATCTTCTATATCAGTCCAGACTTCTTAATAAACTTAAAAGGATTCGGTAGACATATAAAAATCGGCATACAGACAAAAGGCTATGAAGAAATGCATAGCGGAAATAACTTATTATTATGTTTAGGTTTTTTAGGAAAAATGACTACAAATAGTAATACAAAATTTAAGATTAAGATTAACGATGTAGTAGAGTTAATGAGCAACAAGGGCATAAACTTAATTAAGCCCACTAAAATACAACCAGAAGAATATGCAGGGTTAGAATGGAAACTAGATCAGTTTACCAAGAAAGAAAGACTATTACAACCAACTGCTCATCTGGAATATACAAATAGACATGGAGAAACCTCCATAAGATTTACAGAATACAATTATACTCCGCAAAAAGATTGCGAAACAGAAAGTACAATAGATGAAGAAGAATTAAATTTAATGAATATAGAAGATGAAGAAGAATTAAATTTAATGAACATAGAACTAATCCAAGAAGGTTTTGAGGTAGACGTAGCTATAGAAAAAGCTCGCGACCTGAAAAGACAAAAACCCAAGATATTATTCAAATGTAAGGGTTGTAAGTTAGATAACATGGAATTAGACGAGACAATAACACATTTTAAATTATGTAAACAAAGGACGGATAATTTAGGATACCAACAAGAACAGATAACTAAAGAAAAGAATGAAATGTTGGAAGAAATTTGGAAAGATTTCTCCTCAATAAACAGTTTAGACTCAGACTTTGAAACCACCTCTGAAATAAGTCAAAAGGAATTGATGGAAGCTAGTGCATCTAGCTCTAGTCCATTTCAGAGAACGGGAGAACCAGTTACGGTAAATACTAGTACAAGCAACGTACCTAGAAGACGAGTATGGAGAAATTTAGAAGAACCTATAGCAGCCGTTAAACCATCTGGAAAGCGGATGCCTATAGAAGAAAACATAGTCCTCCAAGAAGGAGGAAGTAGAGGAAAGATCCTTAACATAGCTGCCCATGATCCACAAAGGTGGAATTCCGTAATAGATATATGGAAGGGTATAGTAGTAGCAGACTACATACAAAGTTACATAGAAACAGACCCAGAGACTATGTATAAATATTTAGAGACTTTCATAGGAGAATCAACTAAGGCATTATGGGAAGCTTACAAAACAAACTTCCCCGAAGAATTTGTCCAATTGGTAGGTATGGGATCAAACCCGTACAATTTCACCAATAAGATTCACACTCTTATTACTGGTGAAGACCCAAATAGCGGACTTATAATTCTACAGAAAAATGCTTTAATTAAGTTAGAACAACTTAGCATAAGTAATTGGATATATATTAAAAGGTTTTTAAATGATTTCTTTTACTACTGTACGATCAGCGGAAACTCGTTTGATCAAGACTTAGGCAAGAAACTTTTCAATAAACTACCAGGAGCTTTAGGTAGAGAGATTGAAGAACGCTGGAGTAAGCGTGATGGAATCCTACAAAATCCTACGGCCAAATGGTCTATAGGACACAGGATCCAGCACATAATGGAAATACTCCAGGAGAAGTGTACAAACCTCCAGATACAGAAACAGCTTAAACAAAATGAGCTAAGTTTCTGCAAGAGCATAATATACACTACTCAAAGTTACGATAAAGACCCCAGAAGAAAAAGAAGTGTAAAAGAAAAAATTACAAGACTGATAAATACGATAAAAAGAAATATTATCTTAGAAAGTCAACGGCTAAAAAGCCTTACTTAGACAAAAGTAAACACATTAGAAAATATCGAGATGATAGGACATATAAAAATAGACTAGAGTGTTTTACTTGTGGTAGTATAGAGCACTTGGCAACTACTTGCCCTAAAAGATTAAACAATAATAGTAAAAATGCTCAGCTTATCGAAGACTTCCAAGAGACATTAATATGTGTAGACGAATATATGTCAGATACAGAAAGCATATATTCAGTAGTAAGTATACATAATGACCAAGACCAGTTAATAGATTCATCAGACTCAGAAGCAGATGAATTTATAAACGAATTAGGTATAGAGAATCTTAATATACAAGAACTTAATAATCTAGTAAATACAGAATCAGATTGCGATCATTTATTCGAGAAGAATAAAGGATTGGACAGCACCGCATGTTGCATTTGTAAATGGTTCCCGAGCAGAAGCAAACGGGCCAAATGCAAAAAATGCTACATGGAAGGCTGCATTAACTGCCTGCAAAAAGAATTAAACATAATTATTGAGCCCAAAAAAGATTTAACCATCTTACCAGACCCAATAACAGATCCAACTTTATCAATCAGGCTAATGACTCTAGAAACCAGAGTTAATACTTTAGAAAAAAGATTAAATTTGGTAGAACTACAAAAAGACGCAAAAAATCTAGAAGAACAATTAGAAGAACAACTAGAAGAAGAACATATAGATGTTTCTGCAGAATTAATGAATAGAAATTTAATCTGTAACGAAGACAAAAAATTCAGTTCTTTAAGACTATTAACAAAGATTAAAATTCAGAATTATGAGATTACCACGCTAGCCTTAATAGACACAGGCTGCACAAGCAATATATTAAATAAAAAGATTGTCCCAGCTAGTTTAATTAAGACTCTAGATAAACCATCCTCAGCCATGCAGATGGATGGAACACACAACTTTTATAAGTACTACTTACAAGAAGCAGTAATAAGCTTCATTAATTCTTGTGATAAGTTTTATAGTCCACACTATAAAATAAATAGAATATTGGTAAGAGACCTGAATATAAATACAACCTTTATTTTAGGATTAGACTTCCTACTACACAATAATGGAAGCTGTACAATAACTAGAGATGAAATTATATTCCAAAAAGACAGTATCTACTCCCCGGTACAGACTCAAAAACAAGAAACAAGAATTAGTCAGATCTCAGATATAAACAAAATAAATAAAAATGACAGTTGCTGTAACGATTGCAACAGTAATGAAAAATACTGTTGCCAAAACAGTAATAATTTAGAGTTAGAAGATTTAGAAATCTATGACTTACTAGAAGATGACATCTTAGCAAAGAACTATACGCTAATAAAATTAGAAACAGATTTTGTAAATTTTAAAGACGGTTTAAACAAAATAGGAATTATAAAAGATCAGAAAGATCTAGATGAAATAGTTAAGATACTAGATAAACTAGAAATAATAGGTGAAAAGCCGTTAAGACACTGGAAAAATAATAAAATTCTTTGTGAATTAGAAATTATCAATCCAGAGTATATAATAAAGACTGCTTCAATAGAAGCAACCAATAAAGACCTAGAAGACTTTAAAATCCAAATTAAAGACTTAACAGATTTAGAGATAATAAGACGATCTACGTCGAAACATAGATCGGCAGCATTTATAGTAAGAAACCATTCAAAAGAAGTTAGAGGAAAAGCTCGAATGGTTATTAACTATAAAAGACTTAACGATAATACTAGAAGTAATGGATACAAATTACCAGACAAGACTGAATTAATAAATAGAATTCAAGGAAAAACGATTTTCAAAGAAATTTGGTGTAAATCAGAATCTTTAACAAGTAAAGATGCATCCAGACAGTATAGAATGGACTGCTTTCACTTGTCCAGAAGGACATTTTGAATGATTAGTAATGCCATTCGGACTAAAGACAGCTCCCCCAATTTTTCAAAAGAAAATGGATATGATTTTTGGGGAATATAAAAGATTTACTATAGTATATGTAGATGACATACTAGTATTTAGTAATAATATGATAGAACACTTAGGACACCTTCAGACAGTTTTTAAACTTTTCGTAGACAATGGTGTAATTATTAGTAAGAAGAAGATGGTTCTATGTAAAAAATACATAGACTTTTTAGGGGTAACGATAGGAGAAGGGAAAATAAAACTCCAACCCCATATCGCTAAAAAGGTTCTAGACATGCCAGATAAACTGGACAAAACAAAAGACTTACAAAAGTTTCTAGGAATATTAAATTATGCCAGAAATTTCATAAAAGATCTAGGAAAGATTGCTGGACCATTATACTCTAAAACAGGTTCAACAGGTCAGAAAAAATTTAATGCCGAAGACATAAAGATTGTAAAGCTCCTGAAACAAAGGATCCAGAATATTCCGGATCTAAGTATGCCTCTCGAAAAAGACTACTTAATTATCGAGACAGACGGAAGTTTCGAGGGATGGGGCGCAGTATTGAAAGCAAAGACAAATAAATACTGTAATAAGACTTCAGAACGTATTTGCGCTTATCAAAGTGGTAAATACAAAGAAAAAGGTAACATGAGTAGTATAGACGCAGAAATACTAGCAGTAATATACGGACTAAATGCTTTTAGACTTTATATTTTAAATAAGGCTGAGACATTAGTTAGAACAGATTGTGAGGCTATTGTTAAGTTTCACCAGAAGATAAATGACAAAAGTAGTAGTAGACGTAGGTGGTTAAATTTTTTAGACACCATATCTATATACAATTTAGTCTTTGAACACATTAAGGGTAAAGATAATAATTTAGCAGACCAGCTTAGTAGATTAACAATCACTACAGACAAATCTAGAAAGAATATTAAAGTTTTTCCTAGCTAACAGTGCTCTTTTTCTTATCAGCATGAGTAGCTCAGCAAAGAAGACTGCAAAAGACAAAGGGAAAGGCCCGGCCATACCCAAAGACACTTATAGACAATCAGTATTGAGGAACCTGAATTTCAGGCCCATATCTGCCCTTGAGACTCCCCCTTTAGAAAGACTCATTTTCGGTAAGAATAATTTAATATCTTACCCACCGTCTAATATGACTTTTAAAGTTTTGCCAGACTTCGTTATAGACAAACAACAAAAATGCCTTGTGGATAATTTATGGATTTCACACACAAGGAAAGACAACAACCATTTTTTGGCTACTTTAAATAGTACTTGTTCTTATTTCCATGAAAAGAATTTAGAAAAACGTTTTAAATTTTACGTTGTGATTCATGGAAAGACTAAAGGAGTATTTCAGACTTGGATTGAAGTGGTGGGTTCAATTAAAGATATTAAAGCCCCACTATTCAAAGGCTTTAATGATTTTAATGAGGCCCTTGATTATGCAAGAGGAATACTTGGCCCAAATTACTACCTCTCTCCAGCTCTCAGACAAAATCCTAATCAGACTCCACAGTATAACATCAAAAAAGACACAGATAAGATCATCTTTTGTGACCATTGTAATACAATGACAGAGTCATTTAAAAGATTAAACCAGACAAAAGAAGAGCTTCAGAACCAGAACATATACCTCTTAGAAAAGACTACAAAATTAGAATTACTCCTGAGACAAACCCAACAGAGTTCTCCATCTCAAAAAATGGATGAGATCGGTGTACATTCCCGTCTGAATGTTAAGAAACCTATTGTACCAGGTATAGGTACAACTAGTCCGGTACAAATGGTCGCCGGTAAAGACAAATCAAAACCGTTGAAAGTTGTCACTTTACTAAAAAGTGAATCAGAAGAGGAATTTCCTCTTAAGACTAGATTTAAGGTCGCCCCAAAGTCTAACAGGATCAACATCCCGAGCAAGGAGCAGAAAAAAGAAGCCACAGCACAATATAGAACAAATAATAAAAGATACTTTGGAAAGTATTTTCAAAGAACAGATTAAACCAGTAATAGAAGATAAACATGAAAATCCGGAAATCACAACACCGAAAATATCAAGACAAAGTAGAGGACTAAATACAGAGGACATAGATCATGTGTCAGAAACAGATTCAGAAAATGAATTAATCCAACATGCTCAGGATCCAAACGACGACTCGGGCATGAGTTTTGATTCCATTGCAGAACATAATTTGAACACATGAAAGAAAGAAGAAGCAACGGACAACTACAAAGTTGAAAGATGCTAAAGCCAAGACAGAGACAACCACTTTAGAAAAAGTGACCGAAAGTAGCAGACAAGACAGGACAGCAGCGTTGAAAAAATCAACAAAGCAAAAGGACGACGGCAGAAAACAACAAAGAAGATAATTTTTTCAAAAGTTGAAAGGACAATGGGGCCCTCAGCGCACCCAGCCTACTAAACTATTGAAGATTCCTTTTTTAGTTTGAAATCCGCAGCTGAAGTCCGCCAGACATTATAAATAAGAGACTTCTCTTCAGATAGAAGATAGAGCGAGAGAAAGATAGAGAAAAAATCATAGAAAACTCCCTCCACAAAAACACCTCATTTCTCCAAAAACTCCCCTCATTTGTATAAACTCCGATGTAAGTAGAATAAGGGTGGTACTCATTCCCCCGTAGCAACCAGATCTCTCCGGGACTCCCGAAAGGGAAACCTCCTTGTACTTCAGACTATGTAAGTCTTTAAAGTTTTTTAGGTAGTCATCTCCATATGTATATTATGTTTGTACTATCTTACAGGAATGCAAGTTTATGTTGTTAATACAGTATGATATTTTTATTTTCATCATGAATCTTAAAATTGCTAGTTATAATCTTTGCCAAAGAATGTATTAGTTCCTGTTAAAATCTTATTGGATATTATACTTAATCACAACTGCCTGATGAACTTAGTATATGGTTATCCTTTATTCTCTATAGTGACATCCATGGATTAGCCTGTAAATTCCTATACCAGCGGTGGTTGGTAAGAATGGCCGTTGATGTCCGCGGAAGGACTGTGTTGGTCTGAAAATTGGGTGTGGCTAAAGACGACAGTCATTATTAGGGTAAAGTCTAAAGGACGAGATGAACAGTTCAAAAGAAAGAAGTGAATAGGAATAATATTACAGTAAGACTAAATAGTAAAAAATACACCAACTGGCAGGGACGATGAATAGTAACGTTAAGACTAGTGACTGGACATAGTCCAGAACAAAAAAAAAATTTAATTAAACTTTAATGGAGATAACTATTTAATAACTTAAAGATAAACATAGCGAGAAGATATTACAGGAAGGGAGTACTGAGTAGGATATACAACTATTTTATCAACCTCCCAAAATTGAAATATTTTTTATCTAAGCCCTATTTTTTATTATATATATATGCAACTCACGTATATGACGAGTTATATAGTAGACATATATCTAAAGTAATATTTATGTTATTAAAATTTAATTTTTAATAAATAACTATTTATGAAAAATTAAAAGAAGTAATTTTTGTGAATGATCATGGATCATTGTACGATGATTTATTTGTCAAGGTTTAATGATTGGATATTATGTGAAAAGAAACACTTGGTATAATTTAATACATGTGTTTGTTTCAGTCAAACATCATTGTTTGAAAGTTCATTCCAAACAAATGACAAACTTTGCAAAGAGATGATTAACTTAAGTTAAACAACATATTATTTTAATGTGGTGCTGTAGCTAAACATAAGTTCATTACTAATGTCTTCATTAAAGATATGTACGAAACAAATTTGATTAGCAATATAAAATTGAATAATTTTTAAGGTTAATTGACAAATTATTTAGCTAATTGAAGTATCTAATTTAATTATTAATTCAAATATTTTAATTTGATATTGTTTTTAACACATAAGTTGAACACATAAGGGACAAATTTATCCATTTCAGATTATAAAATAATTTTGTTACACTTAAATATCAATGACAATATATGTTCATGTAATATTTAAAATCACAAGAAAAATATGTGTAACATGTCAAAATTACAAGGAAAGTCTTGAAAATTATCTATATTATTTAATCTCATGATTAATTAGCTTTCAAGTGTAGGTATATATAAGATCCTCTTAAATAAAATATGTTATACCAGTTTCTCATCTCAAAAGCAAATTTTCACATACTCTTATACATGCAATCATAATATATGTCAATAAACGAATTTTAATTTAGCAAATGAAATAATAAAGTTATTCATTACTAATAGTTCATTCCTAAATTGTAAATAATGAAGTTAAGAAAGTAAATGTTGGGTCTGGGGCTACGGATAAGCAAGAATATGTAAGAATAAAATCGTAACAGCTAGAACAATTAAACAGTTCTGGATGTTGTCTTCAATGTTGTGTCAACATCTGAGGCAACATTGTGATAAAACAGTTATAAACCTTTATAGAGTAAATGCAGCGAAAAAGTAAAGAGACACAAGTTTATATTTTCAAGGGTATATATTAATATATCCCTTGATGGTCAATGACCAAAGAATTGTATAAATTATATACAATTACAAATGAATTTCTTTTTACAAGATTGAACAATAAATGCGAAAAAAAAATTACAAACAAAAGTGAAGTCGCAGATGACTCCAGCCTAAAGTTAAAAGATCTAAAAAGACAAATACAACATCCTCATTACAATTACTTGAAATATAAGCTTGATCTAGAATCTGGGCAGCAATAGTAATGTGGGACTAGATGTTGTTATACTACTTTAGACTAAGTGTGTTGATCCAGTTTCTAAGGTGAATATCCGAGAGCTCTCTTGGTAATTCTTCTCGTTCAATTCTGGATATCGATACTCTGAAGCTCCCCTCTATTTATAGTGTGGAACTTCCCTTGAAATCCTCACTGATTGGTTGCGGAGGTTGAGTAAAAGAAGGCTTCAGCTTGGACCGGTTCTTGCTCCTTAAAAAGCTCAAGGTTTTGGACTTGGTCTTTACGTTGCTTCCTCTCCAAGCTTTGACTGTTTTTTTTACCACGTTTTAAACACAACATCATTGTAAGTTTGCCTAGGTCATTTTTTACTCACAGTAACACAACCTGTTTTGGCCGGAAGAATAGGCAAAATCGTTACAAAGATGTTGTCAGAAATGTTGTCACAACATCGCAGGCAACATTCTTATTTTCATAAGATGTTGTCCTGAGCATTTACAGATGTTGTCACAACATCAACAATCTCCCCCTTTTTGCCTTTCTTCACAAAACTCCATATGAAGCGAAAATGACTAGGATACTGATTTCCGATGTAGTCCTTACATTCCAAGAATCAGTTGGATCAATGCTATACTCCCCCTTAACCTATAGTAGTAAATTCCAAACAGTGTTGTATCGATGATTTGATTAGATAGGAGTTATGTTCTGTTAGTCGTGACTTACTTACAGAAACTGTGTAATCAGTCTACAGTAACCATTCATAACAATTCACATCAGACAAACATATATAAACAGCTTTAGAAAGCAGTCACAATATCTACAAGAACATACCAAATATCCTAAAGTAAAATATTACAAACCAAAAAAATATTCCAAATGTCAGTATATCAAATATTCAAACAAACAGAGATTATCAGCACTCCATCCATCATTAAATCAACACTCCATTCCATTAGCATGATCATCCTTGACTAGAGTAATCGAGTCACAGTAGCTTCCAGCCGCTTTCTGTGATCAATCACTCTGTGCAGCACCATCTCCATCTCCATAACATCAGAAGTAGTCAGCAATCATCATCTCAACTCTTCTCCCCCTGCACCATAGCTTGGCCTGCATCATCATCAGTAGCAGCTCTCTCTGTCTGTCTTCTTCCAATAGCAACATCATCAACATCATCCTCTCCCCCTTTTTGTGAAGAAAGTAAGCCCACATAATAGTTCCTGGATCGCACTAGGTCTTGAATTTGCCTGTCAAGTTCAGCAATGTGCTATCGAAGCCAGTCTTTGGACATTGGGACCTTTCCTTGACCAATGTTGCCAGAAATGTTGGCAACATCCTTTGATGTGTCAGTGTCCCATTCATCTTTCTTTCAGGACAGGTCAATAACTTTGTCCCTGCTGTTCACAACTGCTCGCTGTACTGAGTAAACCTCTAAGGCTGGACTCAGCTTTTCTCCTTTTGGAGTCTTAAAACCTTAGTTGAGCAGGATTTGAAAAATCAAAGAGGGGTATGAAAGGGCAGAGTTGTTTTGTCTTTCTGCCAAGTTGGCAACATGGTTGAATATGAGAGTTCCTAAGTCAACTTTCTGATTCCTTCCAATCTTGAAAAGCAGTGATGCTTGATCAAGGGTCACTACTGTCTCGTTGAGGGAGGGTAGCCAGTTGTATATACCAAGTTTGTGCAAAGTGGAAAACAAGGCAGTGAGTTTTGACACAGGACTGAGATGAGCCCAAACAGTGATCAAATTCCCCGTAAGGTACTTGATCATCGAATTGAGTTCCTCCACAGTGGGGTTTGGTTGAGGTTCTCTTTCACTAACAATTATTCCAAGAGTGGAGTTGATGATATTATGTGTAAAATTGTATACCTTGTTGTATAGGTACACTCTCCTAAATTTCTTTGAGATTGTGTCCCTAACAGCAAGCGTTAGATTAGCATAGAACACCCTAATCACCTTCTCACAATAAGGATTCTTACCAGAAACAGAGCTTAAGATCTTTCGACTACTTAAGAAATCAACTAAACCATTTGTGGAGAATGAAGTTAGGTCAATCACCTTCTCCCCTCTAACTCCTCTATTTTTAAACCAATTCCAGTTACTGGAGCATGATTTCGTTTGAAACATGAAAGAGTAGGGAATTACCTCAGAATCTGTTTCATATTTTATGTTTTCTTGTTCGGATGAGGTGGCTGCAGGTGTTGCCTCGGATGTTGGGGCAACAAAGTCTGGGTCCATTTTCTTGTCTTTTGCCTTTGATGTTGAGGCAACATTTTTATCAAAATTCCAGTATGTTCTGTGGACCCCTTTAGGAATGAAGTTCCGTAGAGGTATGTCATCTGACATCTCTTCTTCTTCTTTTTCCTTCTCAGTTTCTGCTTGTGGAGTGGAAGTTGATGGAGTGGAAGTTGATGGAGTTCTGGAATCGGTGTCAGTGCCGCTGCTAGTAGTAGTATCAACAGGGAAAGTTGACTCTTTCCTGGATCTTTTGGCAGACTGGTTGTCACCGAATTGATTTTCGAAAACCCTTTTTGACCTTCGCGTCAGAAATATCGATTTTGACTGTCTTGAGATAAGGTTTGAGAAATCAAATGTTTCATCAACATCGATTGAGTTTTCATTATTGCCTGGGTAGCTCATCTGTAATGACTTATCTGAACCAAGCAGGATCATAGCCTGTGTGCAGTCCTCCTCGACCGGCTTCAAGTCATTGATGGAAGTATAATGCTTGTAAACCTTGTTGCTATTTGCTGGACTAGTCGACATTGGGGAATAATCATTGGTGTTTGTGACTTTTGGGGAAATGGACATGGGAGAGGGTTTTGAAGAATTGGGTGTGTTAGAGAAGCTTTGGGTTTTAAAAAATGACGGTGGTTTTGGGCTGCCATGATTTGATGGATTGTAAATCGGCTGATGTGATAATTCCAAGACAAAAATGGGAGGTTTCATTATGGCAAAATATACTACACTCAAACTCATTTTCCTTAAATTTATATTGTATAGAAGAATAAAAACTCTTACACACCTAAAATAAAGGATTTACACATCACATAACATCATTTAAAATTTAAATAAAAACGGTCCTCCAGAATTTTTGGATTTTCCGTTAAAGACAGAGACGTGTTAAATATCAAAAACAAGAATAAAATAAGATAAACCAGATTGATCAATGTACTGGAACACGATGTTGTTAATGATGTTGCCAACATTTCAAAGTTAAACAAGCATTATGAGACTCCAAGGATTTTCTAATTTGACAGATGATATTTTCGTATATGTTCCCTATGAGACTGATCCCTGGACTAATGTAACATTTTACCATTGTCCTTAATCAACTTAGTTGAACATATACAGATTAAAAAAATATTGAGGAATTTTCAACCTTTTTGAAGCACGTGGTACTCCTATAGAATAGGAATGATACCAATCTTAGAGCTTTGCTCTTTTTGTATACATCCAAATTTTTTAGTATAGGCTTCGCCTTCTTATGATACTCCCCTTTTTTATGATATACATAATTGTTTTATATATATATCATCGCAGAGAATGGTATCACATTCATATCTAGTCCTTTTAGAGTCATGCTTGAATCTTTTGAAAAACAGTGCAACATCACTACAACACTTATCTTGTATATTGACTCAACAATAAATGTTACCCAGAATGTTAGGACAACATTTCGGACAACATTTACCTAGTCTGTCTTATTTTCAAAGAAAACAGAGACCAAGAGATTTTTTCAAGCTAGAAAATCTCTCATGATCTAAAGGTTTGGTAAAAATGTCAGCTAGTTGAAAAAGAGTATCAACATGTTCGATTTGAACTTGTTGTTTTTCCACTAAGTCTCTTAAAAATAATGTCTTATGTCTATGTGCTTTGTACGTGAATGTTGAACAGGATTTTTGGAAATATTAATAGCACTCAGATTATCACAGTACAAAATTATGGAGTTATTAGATATGTCATAGTCATCTAGCATATATCGTAACCAAATCAGTTAAGCACAACAACTTACGGCTGCCACATATTCAGATTCGGCAGTCGAGAGTGATACACAATTTTGTTTACGACTGTACCATGAGACTAGATTATTGCCAAGATAGAAACACCCACCACTAGTGCTTTTCCTATCGTCTACATCACCGGCCCAATATGAGTCACTATATCCTATTATATTAGGATTAGTGTCTTTGGAGTACCAAATTCCCAAGTCACTTGTACCGACAACATATCAAATGATACGTTTCACAGCATTAAGATGAGATACCTTGGGACTGGCTTGGAACCTGGCACAAACACATACGCTAAACATGATATCGGGGCGACTGGCAGTAAGGTATAAAACGCTACCTATCATAGATCGGTACAATGTTGGGTCAACATCTTATCTAACATCGTTTTACATACCTGTTGCGTAGAGCCCATTGGAGTTTTCATGTGTTTAGCATTTTTCAGACCAAATCTCCTAACAAGATTCTTGGCGTACTTGCTTTGAGATACAAAGATTCCATCTTCATTCTGTTTAATCTGCAAGCCTAAGAAAAATGTTAGTTCTCCAATCATGCTCATCTCAAATGTTGTTAACATTGCTTCGACAAACGACTTCAAGAATGATTCTGTAGTCGAACCAAAAATAATATCATCAACATAGATTTGAGTTATTATTACATCTACACCGTGTCTTTTAATGAATAATGTTCTGTCAACTTCTCTACGGGTAAAACCAAAATAAATAAGAAAGTCAAATAGACATACATACCATGCACGTGGTGCTTGTTTTAGTCCATACAAAACTTTCTTGAGCTTGTACACATGATGTGGATAGTGAGGATCCTCAAATCCCTTTGGTTGTTCAACTTATACTTCTTTGTCCAAGTATCCATTGAGGAAGACACATTTAACATCCATTTAGTGCAAGGTAATCTTTAGATAGCAAGCAATAGCAAGAAGCAATCTTATTGACTCAATTCTAGCCACAAGAGCGAAGGTCTCGTCATAGTCGATACCTTCTACTTGTGTATATCCTTGAGCAATAAGTCGAGCTTTGTTCCTAACAATCTTCCCTAACTCATCTGATTTGTTTTTGAATATCCATTTGGTCCCAATAACATTTGTGTTGTTGGGTCGTAGTACCAAGTCCCAAACCTCATTTCGGGCAAATTGTTCAAGCTCCTCTTGCATGGCTTGAATCCAAAAATTATCTTTTAATGCTTCCCCAATATTTTTAGGTTCCAAAGTAGATGTAAGACAAGAAAGACTTACATGTTGATATATGATGGATATGCACACATACCTTACCATTTTTTGATAATTCACTGGCTCTTTCCATCTTGTACGCCTCTTCTCAAAAACTCCCCCTATCACCTGGTTGGGTGGATGGTTCCTTCTAATCCTCGATGAAGGGTATCTTCTCACTTGATCATTCAGTTCAGTAGCAGACTCCTGTTCGACTTTGTCCCTTGTGTTCTCTCTTTGAGGTTCAGATATTTCTTCTGATGTCGGAACAACATCTGTTTCTTCAGTGGGTTGCTCCTCTTCAACTGCAACCACAATGTTATTTTATGAAGATCTACCAGATATATCCAGCAGGTCATCAAAAATAACATTGACTGACTCATGTATGGTCTTTGTCCGAATATTGTATATTCGGTAAGCATGGTTATTCTGAGAGTAGCCAACAAATATTCCCTTGTCACTCTTAGAGTCAAATTTAGCTAGTTGATCCCTGTCATTAAGAATATAGCACACACACCCAAAGATATGAAAGTACCGCAATATAGGTTTCTTTCCATTTAACAATTCATAGGGTGTCATCTTGGTCCCTGGCCTTAAATAGATTCTATTAGTTATGTGACATGCCGTGTTCAAGCTTCTGCCCAAAACCTCTTTGACAATTGCTTAGAACTTAACATAACTCTAGCAATTTCTTGTAAAGTTCTGTTCTTTCTCTCGGCAACCCCATTTTGTTATGGTTTTTTTGGTGCCGAAAATTCATGGAATATGCCTTTTTTTCACAAAATTTTGCAAAGGTTTGATTTTCAAACTCCTTTCCATGATCAGATCTAATTCTGAAAATCGAAGAACAAAACAGATTCTTAATCCTAGAGTAAAGTGTTCTAAACATCTCAAAGGTTTGTGATTTTTCCTTTAAAAAATAGATCCAAGTGAATCTGGAAAAATCATCTACTATGACATAAGAATATCTCATCCCTCCTAGGCTATCTACCTCGATTGGACCCATAAGATCCATATGCAATAATTGGAAACAATAAGACGTACCTGAATATTATCCGTCATGTTGGACAACATTATGAGAGACTCGGGTCTGTTTTCCTTTTAAACAATCTTCGCACAGTGTTTTATCTTTTGGATCCAGTCTGGGAATGCCTCTGACGGGTTCCTGACATGACACATTTATCTGCAGAATCTGTAACCTTGCATCCAAGCTTGTTGAATTTCACCTCGAGATCATCATCACATAGTTGGCTTATGCTAAGAAGATTAGCAACCAAACCTTCTACATGAAGAACATTTTTCAAGGCTGGTACATCCGGAACATTAAGAGTTCATTTACCAATTATCTTACTCTTACTTCCTCCTCCAAAGGTCACGTATCCTCTATTAAATACTAGCTGTGGTTTTATCAGTATTAGAAGAGTCGAGGGAAGCTCAAGCATTATTAGCTCTACTAGTTCCACCACCGACTCCGTTGATCGAGATGTAAGGAAAGCAGTACATGTATTGACGCAGTTTGTTGTCTCATAGGTTTGACGTCACCCGAGAGACCTTGATTGTGATAGATCCCTCGAGGGGTTAGGGAGTTCGGATGACTAAGTGGTTGAGTCATAACAGTAACACCAACAACAACAACAACATAACCAATGATGTCCCACAATGTGGGGTCTGGAGAGGTAGAATGTACACAGACCTTACCTCTACCTTGGTAAGTAGAGAGGTTATTTCCGAAAGACACTCAGCTCAAGACAAAGCATAAGCACAAACAAAGAAAGAAAAACGGTCAGACCCGAATAAAAAAATTAAAGCATTATGAAAATGATGGTAACAAAAGTGAATAAGTCATGATAAAACATTCTGAAAAATGAAGCAGTAACTAACGCGGGTAAATAAGATAAACAAAGTACACAAAAGAATATACAGCAACAAAAATCAAATGACACAGAACTATAAAACAATATTGTGCCTACTAGTATGATAGGCTAGGCAGATCTAGAATAATAACACTTTAATTACCAGTATGAAAGCGTAAGTAGGACTACGCTAAACTACATACTACCCTTCTACCCTAATTCGTGTCCTCCACAACCCCTATCTAAGGTCATGTCCTCAGTAAGTTGAACCTGCACCGTATCTTGTCTAATCACCTCTCTCCAATACTTCTTCGGCTTACCTCTACCCCTCATGAACCTGTCCATAGCCAATATCTCACACCTCCGCACTAGGGTATTTGTGCCTCTCCTCTGCACATGCACAAACCATCTCAACCTCGCTTCCCGCATCTTATCCTCCACCGAGGCCACTCCCACTCTGTCCCGGATATCATTATTTCTAATTTTATCTCTCCTTGTATGCCTACATATCTATCTCAGCATCTTCATCTCCGCAACTTTCATCTTTTGAATGTGCAAAGTCTTGACTGGTTAATACTCTGCCTCATACAACATAGTCGGTCTAACCACCACCCTATAGAACTTGCCTTTAAGTTTTGGTGGCACTTTTTTATATCACAAGATTCCATATGCAAGCCTCCATTTCATCCACCCTGCACCAATACGATGTGTGACATCGTCATCAATCTCTCCATTCTCTTGGATAATAGACTCGAGATACTTGAAGTTTCCTTTCTTTGGAATGACCTGAGTACCAAGCCTCACTGTAACATCCTGTACTTCTGGGTCATAGTTTGAATCGCTAGGCGTGTGTAAATAGACTCGAGCGTTGGAGAATTTTTGGACATGTTCACATATGCAAATGAAGAAGCTTAGTATATAAAAGGATGCGGTCCCGAAATAATTTAGGACTTAAGAAGTATGACGACGGGAATTGAAAATAATAGTTGTATGTCCCAAAAAGAGGTTATGGACTAGTGCTATAACATATGAGCATCATAATGAGTATAAGAAGTATATTAAAAATATTTATTATTTAAGTGAATGGAGATCAAGAATTAATTATGTGGATAAGTATTAAAAAAATACTTGGATTAGTGGTAAGGGACAACATGTTTACGTGGCAAGGAAAGGGCAACAATTAATAATGTTAGTGGATGAAGATTAGTCATGTGGTTGGCAGAGGCTTGGGATGTGTATAAACATTAAAGGAGACACTTAAGTGTGATAGCTATACTATTGAAATTAAGAGGGGTTATGTGTCTTTTGTGTGTCAAATAGAAGTGGCATCATGTTACTTTAAGTGACATTTCATCCATTACCTCATTTTGGATCCATTCATTAGTTAAAAAAATATTTTATGAGGAGCAGCAGCACAACGTACATGCATATCCATATATAGACAAGATTATTTAGACCTTTCCAATCATAGTATATTAGCAGCAACTTCTCAAAGTTATTTAGACATTTTCACATAAGAGAATGGATAGAATGGATGTAGCAACATGGATTTTTGGGAGGACACTTGAGTGAAAATTAGCCCAAGCTTCAACATTATTCATTTAAAGCGGATCGAAGGTTATTCTGTAGTGAAGTAAGGTGGAAGAAGAAGGTTTCTTGAAAAATAAGATTGGGGTGCATTACGAGCTGCTTTAGTTGTATTGTGGACACAAAATGACTAAGTTATGTTAAGGTAAATCATTTCTTTCTTTTGGCATGTTCCATGTAACGAAACGTAAACGTGATGTGGTTCCATAAATTGTTCTACTCTTAGTAGTTACGGATGTTCATGTTGTTCATTCCTATGGTGAAAACATGTCTAAATATGTTCCTAAATCCTTATTGAGGTATATGGGGAAGATGTTAATATTCCCAATGTTAGCCGAATGTACAAGGGTATTATGCCATCCGATAAGTTCAGAATATTTTATTGTCATTCATGCATTTGCATTATATTCATGTATTACCCTGGACCCACATGTGTTATATACACTACTATATGGTACACATTATATATATGTAGGGGTTTGGAAAAAGGGAATGACGTTATATATGTAACACCACCTGCAACTGATACAGACTATCACGAAAAGAAAGATGCCCAATGAGACCAATATGATATGATGCCCACAGAGGTCGATATGAAATGATGCCTATAGAGGTTGTTATGGGAAGAAAGATGCCCGATGAGGCCAATATATATGTATACCACATTTGCATTGTGCATGACATTTAGGCATATTATGGCCCTCAGAGGCATTTACTCGGGTCGATCATTTGTTTACAATTTTGTTTACCATCATTTATTCTTTGTCGGCTATTTATGTCGACTGTTTTGGTCGGCTGTTTCTGTTTATGTTTATATCTCTATTATGATATTCTTCATGTGTGACATACTCAGTACATCAGTAGTACTGACGTTCCTTTTGTCGGGGGACGCTGCGTTTCATACCCACAGGCTCAGGTAGACAGGCGATGGTCCACACTAGTAGATTGCTGATTCAGCTGATATTGGAGCACTCTATTTGTTTCAGAGTTGCAGTCTAGTCGTGGTACGATATTCTTGATATGCATAGGGGTATGGAGGGCCCCTGTCCCGACCTTATGATGTTACATACTCTTTAGAGGCTTGTAGACAGATGTCCTTTGTATAGTAGTCATGTATGGCCTTGTCGGCCTTGGTATGTATGTATATAAGTTGGGTCTTTTGGTAAGATTTTACATGGATTCCTTCCAGTATATAATTTTTATGTGTCCGTAAGGTACTGGGTGACCGCCCTTGTGGCCCGTATTTAATTATGATTAGATGTTGATTGTTGTATGATTAGTGGTACTCGACAGGTAAGGTCTGGATGCCCGTCGCGGCCCTCCAGTTTGGGTCGTGACACTCACCTCCACGCCTGTCTCATGGTCGCTCCCGTTACTAAACTTGCACTTCAAGTATTCTATCTTGGTCCTACTCAACATGAACCTTTTAGACTCCAGAGTCTGTCTCCAAACCTCCAACTTAGTGTTCACTCCGCTGCGAGTCTCATCAATCTCCCATGTTCAAATTCTACATACAGTTCCCATGACCTTATCTTCTCTTCCCTTGGTCGACATGTTTCCCTGACATCACTTGTGCTTCGGGGTTGTAGCAAGCTACCCTATGGATTAGTCAAGGTACATGCAAGCTAGCTGAGATACCACCCTCATGAGGGAAAAAAAAAGGCAATGACTGGTGGGTTTCTAGTTCAATTTTGCTGTATACGATTAGCAGTTGTGGTAAGCTTTACTTCGGAGTGGAATGGGAGTTTCCAGGATTCCACATTAGAAGGTTCCATTATTTGAAGTTTTCGAGTTTCGGAAAGTTGTTTTGTCAAATTTCAGTTTTGGTGATTTTTGTGTCCGATCTTAGACACTGCATGACGCAAGATATTCCATTTTTTTTTAGCCATCTAAACTTTCTGTGACACTTAAGTTTCTCTAAATATTAATTGACTTCAGGTATTTGTTGGTTAAAATTTTTATGTGGTTGTCGAGCTAAGGAGCTAACTGGCAGCTCGTTCACCAAAGATGGTTACCGCCTCAAAAGAAATTTCTCGGAAATGTTTTTTTCTTTCGTTATGGTTCCTAGGCTCAGTTTCAAAAGTTGCTAGTTGACAAAAAGCCACAATTGTTGCTAAAATATACTGTTGAGAAATTGCACAAATAAAATAGAAGACGTGTAAATGCATGAAATAAAGAAAAAAATAAAGGAATGTAAGATAAGCTTGTAAATAAAAGCTTATAACTAGTTTTGGAAGGAATTCAAATTGAATTGACAAGAGGGAGATGATAAGTTGGATGTGTTTGATAGGTGTGGTATGGGCTATCATGTTTTTTTTTGGCCTATGTATAGACATTGAATTAGTTGTTGGGTTGTGGCAACGCCTTTAACTATATCCACTAGCTTCTACCTTTTTTCTTTTACGTTCCAGATCATGTGGAGGTAGTTGACCACTTGTACTGCATCCTCATTTTTTCGGGCTGTTCAGCTAACTGACTTGATTCTCATTCAGTTTATTATCCTAATGGTTATTGGCTAGTTCTATCACCCGTGGAATCTTTGACACAGCCAAATGTGGTAATTCACTCGTACCATTATAAATTGGGTATTGGCCACTTGTTTGTGTGTAGTTTCTTTGAATGTAGTCCACTCTTAAATGTAATTTGTGCCCGAAGTCATGCTTGATTCAAGACTATTTTAGATTTAACTCATCATACTTGGTCCAAAATTGTCGCTTGATTGAGTAGCTGATGTGGCTTCTTTGACACGGTTGAATTGATCTGAGGCTGGTCAATTTCTGGTGTGAACAGTATTCCTTGTCCTCTTACGTAATAATCTTTCATAATCTACTATTTCGAAATATCTGACTATTCAAAACCATGTATAATCATAAACATAGTTTTGCGTGCAAAATATACTTAAAACTTCACATGCCTCGGACAACCACAACTATGGGGACTGTCCAACATTGGTTTTATATGAAATTAATCGCTGGTTCCATATGCATTTACAAATCATATATGCCCTTGCAGATATGACTTTCTGCTCTTAGTTCATCTTTGCAGAAAAATTAATGGGAACTTTGCGTTGTTTCTTAAATATCTTTATAGAATTCTGACTGATTTTATGGCTCAGTGACAATCAGTGCCATGAAATGGAACAATTGTCCTGATTGTACATGATCTTCTTGGCTTGCTGTAGGAGTTGGACTCAAGAAAATCAAGTTGCTGTAGAAATCTAGTAAAAACACAACAGGTTATCCTTCATTTTCTCTTGGAACCTGATATTGTCCGTTCTGTTGTAACTGAAATCATGTATCTTATGATCATCTTTAGTAAGACTTTTGGAGTTACTTAGGGCAAGCTACAATTTCTTTTTTGAGCTATCAAGCTTTGGCAACAAATGAAGCCTTGATGTTTTTTTCGCCTTGCCTTCTTTACTATTGTTCTCAGATGTGGAAATCACAAGCATGGGAAATTTATGTTCAATGTTTACTTTTTATATTAATATCTACCTTCTAACATTGGAGCTCCATTATCTTCTGATAAATACATATTGGCATAATAATCACAAGGCTTTTAAAAATTTATTTGTAATTAATCTGTATTCTTTGAAGAAAAGGCTAGCGCTTTTTATATGTATTTTACATCCAAAGGACAGCACTATTAGGCGCAGCCTCTCAGAGGCCTAAATGAAGTTAAGGCCAATGGTTGAGAAATTTGCTTGCTTCTTGTACAAATTCAACATCGTTTCTTGAACTTTGGAAGGTCAAGACAGAATTTGAGATCCAACTTGTAAGAATTACATCCAAGTGAAAAAAGCTGGTAGTATTAATTATAAAACCTGTGACTGCGTCCAGAAGACTTTCAAGCTAAAAAGTGAATAGTTGACAGGAGAGTTGCTAGAGGGCTTCATCAAGAATCGATAAACGCGAAACCATCTGAAAAGGAATGTGGTCATTTAATTCACAATTTTTCTTATTTATTTAGCACCCTAGTCAAAGTTTCTTCACATGCTAATAGTGTTTGGGCCATTTCTGCAGCAACCAAGCTTTACTACAAGTTTAGAGTCATGCTTTCCGTGAATAGGAGCTGTCATTCCCATATCATGTTAACCGCAATGCATATCCACGAACAGACCCTTTCACATAGCTTTGATGTAAGTTGCTCTACTCATATGCTAATTTCTGGCTTTTGGGTTGGACCAGATACTGAAGATGGATGGGGTTTTGTGGAAGCAATTGTATACCGAACTTACTGAATTTTGGTTGAAAGTTTTAGTTCCCTCTCCCATTTGCTATATTAAACTTGGTGTTTGCACTTTGGAGTTAATGTTCAGCACATTAGTAGGTGAATCCTTGATTCTTCTTTGGAACTAAAAATCAAGTGTTCTATTGAGGTATCGGCTAGGTTAAGGATGTACCGTTTTTATAATTGCACAGATGCCATCTTATTCTACCAAGTTTCTGGGGCATCATTTATGTTAAGAGTCTCACATCGGAAATGGAATGAGAATACGAACTCCTTATATGGACTTGGACAATCATCACCCTACAAGCTAGCTTTTGGGGTTGAGTTAGACTCAATATCCATTCTTTACATGGTATCAGAGTCAGGCTCATTCCACTTCTTTGTTCACCGATGTTGGGCCAAGCTCCAGTTAACGAGGTCTGGGCGTGTGAGGGAGTATTAAGAGTCCCACATCGGAAATGGAATGGGAACATGGACTCCTTATATGGACTTGGACAATCCCCACCCTACAAGCTAGCTTTTGGGGTTGAGTTAGTATTAGCGAATATTCTCTGTATATTTTGTAATTATGATAGATGTATATTTAAGGTAACTTCGAATTCTAATTATATTAGGAATCAACCTTTGTAAGGTAAGTTAGGATTCGTACCATATTAGGAATCAACATTTGTAAGGTAAGTTAGGATTCGTACCCTATTAGGAATCAACCTTTGTACAACTATATATATTGTGAATAATGAAAGGAATCCCTAAGAGAAATTATTCTATCTTTCATGGTATCAAGAGCCTAAAACCTAAATCCCTTCTCTTCCTCATTCTTAGCAGAAACCAGAATTTTTTTTCTGGTTTCACAGAAAAAAATTTCTGGTTTCTTCCTCCCTTTCTCGGTCAAACCAGAAAATTTCCTTCCCTCGGCAGGCGGCAACCATGTCTTCCCCCACAAATTCCGGTTCATCCACTGGCACACTTTACAACCCCTCTCAACGTTCAGTATCTTCTTTTCATCCGGCATTCGCCGTTAAAAACATCAAGAATTTTATCCCTATAATTCTTGACCAAGAAGACTGTCAATATTCCATGTGGATGGAACTATTCTACATTCATGTATGTGCATACAACGTGCTCGATCATATTGACGAATCTGTTCCTCGTCCCACCGATGTTACAGACTCAATCTGGAGTCGTCTTGACGCCATCGTCCAACAATGGATCTACGACACCATCTCCAAAGACCTGTTGTGCACTATCATGAAAACAGGTGCTACGGCATGTGAACTTTGGGTCCGGCTAGAAGAAATCTTTCAGGACAATAAAAATACTCGGGCCGTATATTTGGAAGAGCAATTCAATAATACCCGCCTCGAGAATTTTAACAACATGTCCGAATATTGTAAGCAACTGAAACTCATAACCGATCAACTATCCAACGTCGGGACTTCTGTTTCAGAAACCAAGATGGTGCTTCAACTTGTTGCGAGTTTACCAAAAGGTGAATATAACACACTCGCAACAATGATTCAACAAGCCGACCCTCTCCCAAGTTTCAACAAGGCACACTATTGTTAGAAGAAACTAGACGTGCTAAACAAGATGAACATAATCAAAAGGCGTTAGCCGTTGACGGGATGGCAATACCTACGGCCAGCAGCAACCAGCCATCACAGCATGTCCAGTAGCAGCAGCAGGCCAGTGGCGGAGGTCGTGGCGGCAGAGGTCGCAACAACAAAGGCAAGGGCCGCGGAAAAAGCCAACGCAACCAGTGGATCGAGAGAATCAGACGCTGAGCAGCGGTGGTCCAACCAAAGAACGCAGCGATGGCCCAACCAGCAGACCGGGCCTCGCCAGATGCCCGCATTCGACCGTGCAGGGCCCAGCCCAGTTTGGTCGATCGGCCTCTTGGGCCTCGCCTCACCACTGAGCAGCCCACCGGCCAGCAAGAAGAGCCCACCTGGTTGCCCAAGAGCGAAGCAGCAGCCAAGACTGGCCGGACTGATTTGGGCCAGGCCTACACCACCGTGAACCTTCAACAGCCCGGCGACAATTGGTACATAGACACCGAAGCCACTTCTCACCTCACTTGGTCGTCGGTAACCTATCTCAACTACGTCGGTTAAAGTGTCCTCAATTTATTACTGTCGGCAATGGTCATCGCATTCCAATTGAGGGTTACGGTAACACACACACACCAAACATCCACACCCGCCTTTCTCCCTAAACCACATCCTATACACACCTAACATCATTAAAAACTTAATCTATGTTAGAAAATTCACTAGCAATAATTCTGTATCTGTCGAATTTGACCCTTTTGGTTTTTCTGTGAAGGAACTCAATACGGGGAAAATTCTTACACGCTGCAATAGTGTGGGAGACCTCTACCCATTCACTCAATCTTCCGCTGTCAGACCGCAAGCACCTCTATCCCTTGCTGCGATCTCTCCCTCCACTTGGCACAACATACTCGGACACCCCGGAGACCTAGTTTTTACTTTTCTTAGGACTTCTAAGCATATTCAATGTAATAATGAGAAAATTACCCAACACTATTTTTCTTGTCCACTAGGCAAACATACTCGTCTTCCATTTATGTCATCAAATAGTGTTACTTTTTCTCCCTTTGATATTGTTCATGCTAATTTGTGGACATCTCCGATTGTTAACTCTTTGGGTCATAAATTCTATCTAGTATTCTTGGATGATTTTTCACATTTTGTCTGGATTTACCCACTGAAATTCAAATCTGAAGTTTTTGCAAAATTCCTCGAGTTTCAAAAATTAATTAAGACACAATTTGAAAAACCTATTAAATCATTCCAATGTGATAATGAACGTGAATTTAATAACTCGGCATTTCACAATTTCTGTTCTAAACAAGGCATGGTTTTCCATTTTTCTTGTCCCTATACTTCTTCCCAAAACGGAAAGGCTGAAAGAATTATACGTACCATCAATAACATGGTCCGCACACTTCTGTTCCATGCCTGCCTACCACCGCCTTTTTGGGTTTATGCTGTCAAAATGGTAGAATCCCTTCTAAATATTTTACCAACTAGCACACTCCAAAACAAGACCCCTACCGAAATCTTATACTGTAGGCAGCCATCATATGATCACCTACATATTTTTGGATGCTTATGCTACCCCAACATAGCCTCCACTGCACCCCACAAACTTGCCCCTCGCACTCTGCCATGTGTCTTCCTTGGTTTGTCTCCTAATCATCGGGGCTACTTGTGCTATGACATTGCCACTCGCAAAATCATCGTCTCCCGTCACGTCACCTTTAACGAGACAACCTTTCATTTTTCAAACCTTCAAAAATTCCAAACAACGGATTACACTTTTCTCGATGAGTGTTCTATGTCTCATCTACTCCAGTCGATGTGTCTCTGGCAAAGGACAGTACCGCTGCCATCTGTTCCGGCAGTGGACACTGCCCTTTCCCCACCACTGCTGCCTCCAGTTCCCTGCCATCAACCTACTGCACCCCCCGTAGTTTCTCCTGCACCAACAGAAGCCAGTCCCGCAGCCTCCTAGTCCCACAATCCAGCAACCAGTGAACTGTTGCCCACTGGTCCCGAACTAGTGGACCAGCAACCTCACAGTCCCGACCCACCACCACTGCCTTATCATCGCATTGAGACTCGTGCACAACACGGGATCTTCAAACCCAAGGTTCACTTCAATCTCTTCACACAAACCTTATCACACATTCCAAAAAATCCAAAACTAGCAAAACTGGACCCAAATTGGAATGCGGTCATGTGCGAGGAATTTAACGCTTTAACCAAGCAGAACACTTGGGATTTGGTACCTAGAACAGCTGGTGTGAATGTTATTCGGTGTATGTGGCTATTTCGTCACAAGTTCAGAGACAGTGGTGACTTAGAGAGGTATAAGGCAAGACTAGTTACCAATGTCACTAATCAGCAGGAGGGTATTGATTGCGGTGAGACATTCAGTCCGGTTGTTAAACCTGCCACTATTCGGACTGTTCTCAGTATTGCTATGGGCATGCATTGGCCGATTCATCAGCTTGATGTCAAGAATGCGTTTCTTCATGGGGATTTGAAAGAGACTGTGTACATGCATCAGCCTCCTAGCTTTGTTCATCCGGCAGCTCCGTAGTTTGTGTGTCGTCTCAAGAAGTCATTGTATGGATTGAAACAGGCACCCCGCGCTTGGTATGATCGGTTCGCCAGGTATCTTCTGCAGATTGGTTTTGTATGTAGCAGGTGTGATACCTCTCTCTTCACTTTTCACCGAGGTAGCAGCACTGCATATTTGCTATTATATGTCGATGACATTGTTCTTACTGCCTCATCTGACGGGTTGAAGAATGAAATCATTGCTCTACTCAAAACTGAATTTGCTATGACTGACTTGGGCAAGCTAAGTTATTTTTTGGGTATATCGGTGACCAGATCTGCAGCCATTATGTTCCTGTGTCAGCATAAGTATGCAGAAGAGATAGTGTACAGGGTCAATATGGCAAATTGTAAAATTATGCCAACTCCGGTGGATTCAAAATCCAAGCTTAGTGTCAATGACGGTGCGCCAGTTTCTGATCCCACTCTATATCGGAGTCTAGCAGGTGCTCTTCAGTAACTTACATTTACTAGGCCTCATATTGCATATGCCATTCAACAGGTGTGTCTGTTCATGCACGACCCCCGAGAGTCCCATTTTACCGCCCTCAAACGTATTATCAGATACGTTAAGGGCACACTAGACTTCGGATTATATCTATATCCCTCTGCCCCAACCAAGCTACTTGCCTACACGGATGCAGATTGGGCAGGATGCCCCGACACACGTCGCTCCACCTCAGGGTACTGTGTATTTCTTGGGGATAATCTTATCTCATGGTCCGCCAAGCGGCAGGCCACACTTTCCCGTTCAAGTCTTTGAGCGAATATCGCGGTGTTGCTAACGTAGTTTTTGAGATCTGTTGGCTCCGAAATCTTCTTTTGGAACTCCAGTGTCCACTCCGCAAGGCGTCTATAGTCTATTGTGACAACATATCTGCCATCTATATGTCTCATAATCCGGTCCAACATCAGCGGACTAAGCATATTGAGATGGATATCCACTTTGTGCGAGAGAAGGTTGCCCGTGGTCAGGTCAAAATATTACACGTGCCTTCCTCTTATCAGTATGCAGACATCTTCACAAAGGGACTACCGCGACAGCTCTTCACCGACTTTCGATCCAGCCTTAGCGTTCGGCCTCCTCCCGCTCCTTCTGAGGGGGAGTATTAGCGAATATTCTCTGTATATTTTGTAATTATGATAGATGTATATTTAAGGTAACTTAGGATTCTAATTATATTAGGAATCAACATTTGTAAGATAAATTAGGATTCGTACCATAATAGGAATCAACCTTTGTACAGCTATATATATTGCGAATAATGAAAGAAATCCCTAAGGAAAATTATTCTATCTTTCCGTTAGGCTCAAAATGCATTCGGTACAATTTCTTTCATCCATGAAAAAGCCTCTACAGTTGCACCATTCCTTCATTTAACTAGATATGGTATTATTTGACACTTTCCAATCAGATTTTCCCATACAGTGAGTCCTTGACCCATATCCTATTCTTGTCAAACCAGAGGAGCTGATCCATATCCTGTTTTTTACTACTTAAAAGGAATTCTCATTCTCTTCTTTCTTTGCCTGCAGAGTTTTGACCACCACTGAGTTTTTCTCTCTTTCAATTTATTTCTTTTCACCATAATTTCACTTGACGAACATGTGGACAACAAAAATCGATAAATTTGAGAACGTATATTTTTCTTATCCAAATTGAACAACTAAATTAAGAGGATTCAAGGAAGGATATAAGATTGGATGTATTAGAACTGTCGAGTCATATAACTGTATCATTCAATCGTAATTAAGAAACATATTAGGAGGGAAATAGCATATTAGAAAGGCATTTTTGCGACGTCCTTTTGTTGTTGGCCATTGATTATTTTAAAGAGATGTGAATGTTATTGTAGAAGGATTAGAACGGAAAGCTGTGTGTTTGGCAAGTTCAAAATGTTTTCTTTGGTGAAATTATTTTTTGCATATTACCTTAAATTATGGAAAAATATTTTATATCAAAAGAGGATAAATGACTTTTTCTTCATTTATGTATGGAAGTCAAATTTCCACCGCAAATTGCCCAATTTACTTCTTACCACTCCAATGAGCCACTTAAATTATTATCGATATTTAATACTAAATAATATCACCAAAATACTATCCTTATACTGTATACCGCTCTGCTCCTTGTATATTATTATGTAATACTTACTTTTATGTCCAACTAAATATAGGAAAATATTTAAGAAATGATTCTCAAGAGAAAAATATTTTCACCTAACATTTTCCTTATCAAATGCACAAGAATATAAGAAAAAGGGGGGAAACAGCGAAATTGATATATATTAACCGCCCACATATGGGCATAATCATATATATTGTATTCTTTTTTGCGAATTTGTTTAGAGGTTGTAATTATTTTTTCGAGCAATCAAATATGTTAAAAGCCCGAAAAATATGTATTGGGAAAAGGAAAATTTGCACAAATGGCACTCTTTCAGTGTGGTCTTTAATTTTTATCCATTAAATTGGAAATCTTTAATTTTTGTACTTTTTAGGAACTCAAGCTCAATCAAAAATTTAAAAATAAATCAAAAGGCATAGTTTGAATTCGCAAGGTAAAGTTTGTCTGTAAACTGAGCGAGGGTACGAACTCGGAACCTCTGGGTATTTTTAAGCGAAGGGAAAAACTTAAAAACCAACAATTTGAGTGGCAAAAAATTAAAGACCTGTGCTTTTGAAGGGAAATCCGCACAAAAAATGATGGAAAAAGGGCACTGAAACGACTCTAAATGCCTTCAAATTTATTCTTGATAGTCGATGCTATGATTGCTCGGGAGAAATGCAAAATAGGCCTTAAAATTTTGATTTTATTTTTTCGTTACCAACAAAAAGTAAGAAAAATTAGGTGGGATGGCTAGTTTGAAATTTGCCTATGAACATTTATTCACTATTTGAATATAATAAAGAAATAGCCTTTTTGAGGCACATATAGTACTGTACAAAAATGTTTTTAGCTAAAACACGAAAAAGAATCAGCATATGATGTTGAAATTTAAACTTAAAAGACCAATTATTTTGTGTTATTAGTTGTCAAACCATAAACTCAAGGAGTCTTTCCTTGAATTAGAACTAAGGATAGAATTCTTGTATTATTAGGTGCAGAACCATGGGCTCAAATACTATTTTCTTGAGTTTTACACTTGACAAGTATTGTGCTGGAGTTCGAACTCATTAACAGAATACTTGAGTTCTCAGTTATAAAATGAAAGAAATAACCCCCTTGATTATTTTCATTGATTAAATAGATATATATACAAGTTACATCTTTCCATAATACTACAAATCCTTTTCCTATTCTACTTCTAAATCCTTATTCTACCATAATTCTAACTATACAATTATGGTAGGTGTATAACACTAATTAAGGTAACCTTTTTTATTACAATATACTACAAATATATACCATATATACACTATCCTAATATCACTTGGATATGTACAATCTGGCCGAGAGGCCCAATGGCCGAGAGGCCCAATTCTGTAAACTGGCCGAGAGGCCCAATTCGGATAGCCCACTGCTTCATTAAATCCAGTGATATATATGTGATATACACTGCTGTATATTCAGTGTATATCACATGTATATTGCTCTGTTTAACACACAACCGCAGTCATAGCGGGCGGTTTTCGAACACTGAGACTGTCCCTAAAATCTTCAAAGAGAACCGCTGGTAGACCCTTTGTAAAGATGTCTGCAATTTGATAACGAGACGGGACATGGCATACGCGAACTTGACCCTTTGCAACCTTTTCCCGGACAAAGTGAATGTCCATTTCGATATGCTTGGTGCGTTGGTGTTGAACGGGGTTACCTGAGAGGTAGATGACACTAATGTTATCGCAATATACCAAGGTTGCCTTCTGAATGGGACAATGAAGCTCCAAAAGCAAATTACGTAGCCAACATGACTCGGAGACCACGTTCGCGACCCCTCGATATTCTGCCTCTGACCGAGGGCGTGGCAGAGTTGCTTGACGCTTTGCCGACCATGAGACCAAGTTGTTGCCAAGGAACATACAAGATGGCAGTCGATCGTCTGCGGTGTCGGGACAACCACCCCAATCAAAGATCCGTAAGAGACAAGTGCGGATGTAGATGAAGGATACAAGTGCAACCCATAGTCGGTGTCCCCTGAAGATACCAAATGATGCGTTTGATTGCATTCATGTGCTCAACCCTGGGATCATGCATGAATAAACACACCGCCGAACCGCATATGTAATATCCGGCCTGGTAAAGGTAAGATATCGAGGGCCCTGCAAGATCGCAATAGCGGGTCGGGTCCTCGTATGGTGCACTCCGCCGGCACTCGACTTTGGGTTTGCATCAACCGGTGTGGAAGTGGACTTACAGGATGACATCCCACCCTCTCGATGATCTCAAAGAAGATACTTCCGTTGAGACAGAAACAAGCCACCTGAATGACGCTTGACGGCAATCCCCAAAAAATAACTCAACGGCCCTAAGTCCTTCATAGCAAATTCAGAACTGAGCATGGCCATGATGGACTGGCGCAAAGCATCGGAGGAGGCAGTCAAGATGATATCATCCACATACAACAGAATATAGGCCAATGACGAACCACGGCGGTAGATGAACAAGAAATTATCTGACCGACTGTGAGTGAACCCAATAGTCGAAGCAAAATCAACAAATCGTGTATACCAGGCCCGTGGAGACTGCTTAAGCCTATATAGTGATTTCTTCAACAAACAGACATGATGAGGGCGGTTGGGATCCCTGAAACCCAACGGCTGATGCATATAGACTGTTTCCTTGAGATCACCATGTAGAAAAGCATTCTTGACATCCAACTGATGAATTGGCCAACTTTTTGAAAGAGCCAAGCTAAGCACAGTGCGAATGGTAGCCGGTTTGACCACCGAACTAAACGTCTCACTACAATCAATTCCAACCTGCTGAGTTTTACCATCACCAACAAGGCGTGTCTTATGTCTAGCAAAGGACCCATCTGAATTCTCCTTATGAACAAAAATCCACATAGACCTGATAATATTAATACCATATGGACGGGGCACCAACTCCCACGTCTTATTATCAATAAGAGCATTATATTCATCAGTCATAACAATTTTCCAATTAGGGTCATTTAATGTGGACACAGGATTGCGGGGCAAGGGGGATTTAGGGACATCAGAATGTAAATTAAAATGTCTTTTAGGTGTAAAAATATCCCACTGACTCCGAGTGACCGGTCTATGACTCGATGAAGAATTGAGGGAATTTTGGGAATTTTCTGGGCTCGGGACGGACTGGCCAGCAGGCAGTGGGCCTGCTGGCCCAAATCGGTAAATGCTGGGCTCGGTTTCTGGACCAGTTCCAGAATTGGGCTGGACAGGCCCAATTGCTGGAACTGTTCCAGTGGCAGAAACTGCTGGATGTGGCGTTACTGTGGGGCCAGCGGGCAGTGGGCCCGCTGGAGGATTTTGGGTACGGGAGATGTCCGAAAAATTCCGAATAATATACGGGGATATTTGGTCATCCAAAAAATTATATGCTTTAGGTTCGGGAGTATGAACTTTCGTAAATGGGAATTGAGTTTCATCAAAAATGACATGGCGATTGATTATGATTTTCTTGGAGGATAAATCAAAACACTTATAACCACGATGATTTGACGGATAACCCAAAAACACACACGGGGTAGACCGAGCCTGAAGTTTGTTAATTGTGGTGGATGAGAATAACGGATAACACAAGCACCCAAAAATCCGAAGGTGAGAATAAGAAGGGTTCTTATTATATAGGACTTTGAGGGGGGAAGAGTATGTCAGACCTTTAGACGGAATTATGTTTAGAAGGTAAGTGGTCATTTGTAGAGCATGATGCCAAAAATATGGAGGTATGGAGGCATGTATTAGGAGAGTTCGGACAATGTTATTTATGGAACGAATTTTGCGTTCGGCTTTCCCATTTTGTGAAGATGTATGAGGACATGAAAAATGAAAATTTATCCCATGAGTAGCACAAAAATCTCGAAACTCCCTATTGTCATACTCTTTCCCATTATCACATTGAATATTTTTTATTTCTCTTTCGAATTGAGTACGAATGAACGCTCTAAATTTTATGAAGACGGAAAACACTTGTGATTTATTCGCAATTGGAAACGTCCACAAAAATCTAGAATAATCATCTAAAAAGAGAACATAATATCGATGACCCATTGAACTAAGAACAGGAGATGTCCATAAGTCGCTATGAATAATGTCAAATGGCATAGAAGTATGAGAATTGGAGTCTACAAATGACAACTTAACAATTTTTCCTAATGAACAAGACTGACAAATTGGAGTACGACTTGTACCCTTACAAGAAATAAAGCTATTTTTATCTAAAGTCGATAAAATAGAAGATCCGGATGACCCAGACGAGCATGCCACATGGAAGGAGAGATGGTCGCAAAAGGCGATGGCAAGGTGGACTCGATGGATCGAGACCGGCATAATAGGATACATATCCCCCTACTATCACACCTCATGAGATGACTCCCGTCTTGAAATCCTTCACAGAGAAACCGAAAGGATCAAATTCAATGTAAATGTAATTGTCATTTGTGAATTTTCGGACCAGACACTAAATTTTTAATCAATTTAGGAGCATGTAAAGTATTTTTCAAGAGGAGTGGTGGATTAGGAGGAGACAATGTTTTCGACCATACCCTAGAATTGGAATAGAGCGCCATTACTAACAATTATCCCCCAAGGGGTGCTCAAATTGGAATAAGATGAGAGAGTACCTGATTCGGAAGTCATGTGAGTAGTGGCCCCGGTGTCCATGTACCAATTTGGGTCCGGTTGGGACAATCCCAATGTGTGCATCGCGACCTCGATATCGGTCTGAGTGGGGCCTACTGCATGATGGACTTGCGGAGGACGGGGCCCAAGGACTCCATTCCGTGATGCTGTTGGGCCACTGGCCAGTGGGCCGCCACTGCTGGGCGTTGGGCCTGGACTGTTGGCCAGCCCACTGGCCGCTGGAAACTGTTGCTGGAGGGTGCGGGTTCCACTGCCAATGGCCCCACTGCTGGGCCCACGATGGTGGTGGCCCACTGTACCCTGGATGGGACCCACCGCCTGTTTGTTGATCACCGGAACCGCCACCAGAACCGCCTCGTTTGCCCCCGCGGTTTTTGTGACTTTTGCGATTATTCTTGCCGCCACCATTATTATGGTTTTGGCCCGAATTATTAACAAAATCCGAAGAACTAGGAGAGGATGCCACCATGACAACTGGGCTTGCTCCGGTAGCCGCCTTTTTAGCCAAACCGGCTTCTTCCAACGTCAGCATGGAGCGGGCTTGATGAAAGTCGGGAAGAGGGTTGCTTTGGCGAAGGAGAGTTCCAACACCATTATAGGCCTCCGAAAGACCGGCAACCAACTGTAGAACTAGACGATTATTTGTTACTGGTGCGCCAACATTACGGAGTTGATCCGCCAATTCCTTTAGTTTCTTACAATATGCAGAAACGTTCAGAAATACGTCCATTCGAATGAGAGAGAATTCCTGCTCGAGTGTGACGATACGGGAATGTTGGTTGTCTTGGAATATGTCACGCAATCTATTCCATGCAGCCATAGCCGTGGTATCAGGCTCCATAATCGTCTGTAGAAGGTCCACTGAAATAGTGGCGTATATCCACCGAAGAACGGTAGCATCAAGTGTAATCCATAACTCAGGATCCTCCGCAGGAAGGGGTCTAGTGGGAGGAATGATGTGATGAAGAACTTGATAAGAGATAGCGTGAATTTTAAACAACTCCGCCCACGTTGCATATTGAACGTTTTCCATCTCAAGGACAATAGGGACACTGAGCTTGATATTGGAAACCGTGAGGGCAGGGTGAAAATTGTTCTTAGACATATTTGAAAGAACAAGGAAGGAGGTTAAATTTAAGAGAGGTTTTTGAGAGCGGAAGACAAAATTTTTGGAGAGAAAATCCGAGGGGGGGAGGGGGGGGGGGGTTCTCGGCCACAAGGAAAAGTTGAGAGAAAACTTTTGTGTAGACCTAGTTTCTTGATACCATGAAAGAAATAATCCCCCTTGATTATTTTCATTGATTGAATAGATATATATACAAGTTACATCTTTCCATAATACTACAAATCCTTTTCCTATTCTACTTCTAAATTCTTATTCTACCATAATTCTAACTATACAATTATGGTAACCTTTTTTATTACAATATACTACAAATATATACCATATATACACTATCCTAATATCACTTGGATATGTACAATCTGGCCGAGAGGCCCAATGGCCGAGAGGCCCAATGGCCGAGAGGCCCAATTCGGACAGCCCACTGCTTCATTAAATCCAGTGATATATGTGTGATATACACTGCTGTATATTCAGTGTATATCACATGTATATTGCTCTGTTTAACATAAAATCATGAACTTAAAGACTTTTTGTTTGAGTTCTTAGCTATAGAACCATGAATTTCACTATTCTATCCTTGAATTTTCAATTGTAAAATCACGAATTTTGTTACTATAATTTTTAGGTCTCAATTGTAAATTAAGTAATTATTTTGATTGTGAGATAACTGGGCGGCAATTGATTGTATGCGTATTTGAAGTCCATTTGATTCGAATATTTAAAGTTCTAAAACCATTATTGATCTTCATTGGTTTCCGTCTCAATTAAAGCCGAAATGGTAACTTACATCACTTAATGTTTTTCAAAATAAAAAATGAATGGTAACTAATCAAAAGATAAAGATTACTTTGATTGAGAATTTTGCAGCGGGATTTGATGCACTTCTGGGTGACGAGGGCGAAGTCCAATACCAAATTAGAACTCCAGCACCATGTATTGTTATTTTACTTGTTTAAGATTTAAATTCCAGTTTCATATAGAGAAAGTTTTTGAACTGCAACACAATATATGTTGGAGTTTCATATGTAAAAATTCAAACTCCACGCACTACAATAAATTAATTTGGACTATATTAAATTTAATAAAATAGTATTTTAAATGCATTGGGCTAGTCCATTTGATTGAGATCCAAATGATGAGCCCACTTTAATGCCCAAGGTCCAGATTCACGCCACGTGTCAAATGAGGTGGCAATCCAAGTCAAATAAGTGGAGCGAATGAAATCATGCCAAGTGTGCGGATGATATGTTCTAGCCAATCAAATTGGAGCTTGTCATCAACTGAATATGATTGGTCAAATCACACGGCTATACCATCCCTACAACTATAAATTGGGGTCCTCATATCTCATAAATGAAATATCACATATTTTTCTACAAGCTATAAGTTCAAGCATTCAAGCAAATCAAGTTCAAGCTCAAGTTGAAGATTAAGAACGACAACAAATATCAAGGCGTTCAAGATCAAATTACTTGTTCGTTCCAAATAATTCAAGCTCAAATACAAAGATTCAAGATCAAGCTACTCAGGCCCTTGAATCCAAATCAAATTCAAGTTCAACATAGTTTGTATTATTGTCGGGGAATCAGAGGATTATATAGAGATTGTAACACTCATCATACTTGAAATCAAATACTATATTGTGTTACTCCATTTTCCTTTCTTGAATTATTATTATTTTCGACTCAAAATTTATAAACTATAAATTTTGGCACGGCCAGTGGGACCATCTCTACCTCTCATCTCTTCACATTAATCATCAAATTTCAACTCCAAATGTTGTTGCAGCTAAGGCTACTGATTCCACATTTTTCTCTAAGGTGGAGAATATATTGGATACTACCATGGGAAGTTTAGGACCTGTCACTAGGAACAAAGCAAACTTGCTAGGAAACACAAGCATCTCAAATGTTGTGTGCATCAGTTCCTGTCGTCGAACTTCGATCATCAAAGGGGGCAAGGTTCTTTCCGACTGAATTGGAATAAGGAGAGAACATCGCTGAGATAGTTGAAAAGACGTTAGCTCGGCTTAGCCCATTTCAAACTAAGAATCCCAGCATCCAAGACGATAACGATGTCTTGATCACTATATCTGCCCCAATCACTTCACGTAACCTGTTTCGCTCAAATTTTAGTTTGAGGGAAAATCCATGTTATGCTCCGTCATCCACAATAGTTATCCAAGAAATTATGACTAACACCTCAACTGTTGAAGAACAACTTGCAAGCTTGATAAAAACGATTAGCGAGTGACAAAATATGTACAAGATCAAGATAATTAAATTGTCAAGTTAACAGACAAATTTGACAATGTGATGGAGGGAGATGAAAGTCATACACCTGGAAAACTTCCTGTGGCAAGAGAAAAAGAAGACTTGTTTACGAAGCAAGTATATATTGCTGAAGAGGTACAAGTATCCTCTGAAGGATTAATTCCAATTCATCAATTGAAGGACTTCATTATGGGGACCATCAAAGACAATATGATGTTGTTGCCAAGTCTTCCATTACATACACCAAGCCATACACTTCAAGGATTGATGGGCTAAAGATGCCTGCAGGTTGTCAACCTCCAAAATTTTAACAATTTGATGGTAAAGGAAATCCGAAGCAACATGTTACACACTTCGTTAAAACTTGTAGTAATGGAACCTATGGGGATTATCTTGTTAAGCAGTTTGTGCGATCTTTACAAGGCAATGCTTTTAATTGGTATCAGATCTCGAGATTGGTTCCATTGATAGTTGGGACCAACTTGAACATGAATTTCTCAACTGCTTCTATAGCACAAGGCGTACTATAAGCATGGTTGAACTCACGAATACGCGTCAATGGAAGGATGAACCCGTTATTGATTTCATCAGTCGATGGAGGAATGCAAGCCCCAATTGCAAAGATAGACTTAGTAAGGCTTCTGGAACAAAAATATGTATCAAAGGAATACACTGGGGACTTCTTTATATCCTACAAGGAATCAAGCCGAAGTCCTTTGAAGAATTAGCTACGTGTGCTCATGATATGGAGTTAAGCATGTCCTCAAATGGAAATCAGGGGCCGCCTATTTACGAGCATCACAAAGGAAAGGATAAATTAGAAGTGAAGCGCGGGGGCAGGTTTGTGCCAAAGTCTAAGAGCAAAGAGTCGATGAATGTTAATGTCGCTCCATTAAAGGTCATCACAAAGCTAAGCAAGAAGCAAAGTATGAAGACTACATCTTTCCAAAATAATGCAGGTAGAAAGCTAACTTTAAAGGAAATGCAAGCGAAAGAGTATTCATTCCTAGACTCAGATGTTCCAGTAATATTTAAAGAACTCCTGACATTGAAACTTATCGACTTACCTGAAATGAAGTGGCCAGATGAACTTGGGAGGACTAATTATCCAAATTACTGCAAGTATCATCGGTTGATGGGTCACTCCATTGAAAAGTGTTTCATCTTCAAAGAAAGGGTCATGGACTTGGCCCGTAAAGGAAATATATTGCTCGAAGATGAGAAGGAAAGCTCGAAGCAAGTCTCTATCACATTTGATTTGCTGGATCCCATAGTTCTTTGCAACTTTGTCGAAGTACATGGATGTGGATATATTCTCACTGCATCACCATCAAAGATGATTAAATTTGGTGACTTCGACCCTATTGATGTTAGTAAGCCATTGCACCTTCCTATAATGAATGAAGTAATAGTGAAGGGGAATCTTTAGAAGAAAGGCGATCTAGAGATGATCACACTAATGATGAAGGATGGAATCTGGTGACTCGGCAGAGACGCTGCAAGATGAGCTCACGAAACGAGTCAAGTAAATAAGTGGAAAGAGTAAAGAAGAATATGAAGAAGTCAAAGATCGAGGAGACTCAATATCTAAATCTGTGTTGCCCAGTGTAGAGGAATTCTTGCCAAGCTGGTTTCGTAGCAAAATTTCTCACTATAATACCAAGGCCTCATGTTGCAACATTGATGAAGAAGAGATGAAAAAGAAAGATCCAACATTATCGTCACCTCTACTGCCTGAAAAGCTTATCGAGACTCTCTCTAAAGAAGTAGACGCTTGTGATGCATCAATCACGTTCACTAAAGATGATATTTTATTAGGATAAATATTGTATAATCGTCCTTTATATATGGTTGGATTTGTGCGAGGGCATAAGGTTAATAAAATTATGATTGATGATGGGTCTAGGGTCAATATTATCCAAATTCACACTGTGAAGGAACTTGGAATCTCAGTAGATGAACTATCTCAAAGTCGTTTAATGATCTAAGGATTTGACTAAGGGGGAAAATAGTTATATGCGCTGTCAAACTGGAAATCAATATGGGTGATATGTGTTTGAGCGCATGGATGCATGTGATCGATGCAAAGACCTCATATAATATTTTGTTAGGAAGGCCATGGATATATGAGAACAAAGTGATTCCATCCACCTATCGTCACTTTCTTACTTGAAGATTCCATATTTATCTTGGGGACCTTATTCATATCAGAAAGCGCTTGATTTCTTTCAACCATGATCTTCACATTTATATATGGTTGGATTTGTGCAAGGGCATAAGGTTAATAAAATTATTATTGATGATGGGTCTGGAGTCAATATTATCCCAATTCGGACTATGAAAGAAGTTGGAATCTCAGTAGATGAACTATCTCAAAGTCGTCTAATGATCTAGGGATTCGACCAAGAGGGGAAAAAAGTTATATGCACTGTCAAACTGGAAATCAATATGGGTGATATGTGTTTGAGTGCATGGATGCATGTGATCGATGCAAAGACCTCATATAATATTTTGTTATGAAGGCCATGGATATACGAGAACAAAGTGATTCCATCCACCTACCATCAGTGTATTAAGTATTTTGAAGATGGGGCCCAAAAGAAGATAGTTGTTGATGATGAACCTTTTGCAGAGATAAAAATGCACTTTGCAGATGCAAAATTCTATTTAAATAATCATGTCTCCAAGGAGGTCAAAGTTGATAACACCATTCCAATCAAAATGATGGATTTACGATGAAGGCTGATATAGATGTTGAAAAGGTGAAGATCATGGTTGAAAGAAATCAAGCGCTTTCTGATATGAATAAGGTCCCCAAGATAAATGTGGCATCTTCAAGTAAGAAAGTGACTCATGTTCTTCAATATGTCCCAAAGGAAAAAAAGGTTGAAGGCCAATTTTCTGAGACGCATCATAATGTGGTAGGTGGGTTGACTTTTCTTATAAAGAAAATTCATGTGATCAAAACATCTCCAAAATAGGTGGAAGGATTTATCAAATTATCCAACCACGATTAATATGAATCACTTCTTAAAAAGTGCACAGATGAGGGTTTTGACCCAAACACCTACAAGTTATTGGCAAAAGATGGATACAATCTCAATGAACCTTCCAAATTAGGAAAGCTCTCGTCAGAAGCAGATGAAAAGGGAAACCATGGCCTAAACCCTACTCAAATGATGATTATAGATAAAGTGTATGTTGTCAAACAATCGCGTGAATGTTTGGGTTATAAACAACAATCACCAATACACATCTCTATAAGAAGGCCAAGCAACAACTACATTATCACTAAAGAAGAGTCTATGGCATCTGTAAACAACAAATTTCGAGTCGAGAACAATAATAATTCAAGACAGAAAAATGGAGTAATAAAATGTAGTATTTGATTTGAAGTATGATGAGTGTTACAATCTCTATATAATCATCTGATTCTCCAGCAATAATACAAACTATGTTGAAATTGAATTTGATTTGGATTCAAGGGCCCGAGTAGCTTGATCTTGAATCTTCGTATTTGAGCTTGACTTGAATTATTTGGAACGAACAAGTAATTTGATCTTGAACGCCTTGATATTTGTTGTCGTTTTAATCTTCAACTTGAGCTTGAACTTGATTGCTTGAACTTATAGCTTGTAGAAAAATATGTGATATTTGATCCATGAGCTCTCTTCCTGCTTCTTGTTCTTTATTCCTCCTTCCTTTATGAGTTATGATGACCCCTATATATAGTTGTAGGGGTGGTATATCCCTACGATTGCTAACCAATCATAGTCATTTGATGACAAGCTCCAATTTGATTGGTCAGAACATATCATCCGCACACTTGACATGATTTCATTGACTCCACTTATTTGACTTGGATTGCCACCTCATTTGATACATGGCATGAGCTTGGACTTTAAGTGGGCCTTGACCTTGGGCTATTAAAGTGGGTTCATCATTTGGATCTCAATCAAATGGACTAGCCTAATGTATTTAAAATTAGATGATTAGTCCAATCATATTAACCACAATATTTAAACTACTTTCTGAATTTAATATAGTCCAAATTAACTTATGGATTTAAATCCAATAAAATTTTATCACTTTACAAATGCCCTTACTTCAAGACTTGTCTTATTGATTTTTAAAGACTAGACTTGAAGTTGTATTAAAACAACGCGATAATTTTTTTGTGGCTTAATATACATGTACGCTCATTCTCATGGCGTGAGGAATTGTTTGGATATTTTGTTAGTTTACGGGCTTGCTTTATTTGTTTGATGATGACTTAATGTTCAACATGCTCAATGACTTCACTTTGAGAGCTGTACTCTTACAGCTTAATCCATGCAAATAAATGCATATAATTTTCAGTTTGTTTCTTGAAATGTTGAATTGTTGCAAGTAGTTGCGGGGTTTACTCCATCAGAGAAATTTGTGGACTACAAGTCTTTAGAATTCTTGGTAAACTTTATGGGAACTGTTAGACTTCTAGTATGAAAAGGACTCGTTTACCGCTTTTGCTTGTCTTCTTTGTACTTATCCCAAAAGATATTTGACTTATCAAGTGTAGAATTTGTTCTGGACTAGGAGACTAGTACCCTTCTTGACCAGTCTATAAATAGCAGCTCTTCCCATTGAGGCTATTCATAAAAATAATATAAAAATCACTGCTGATTGGTAGAGAACTTATTGTAGATCACCTCTTGAGCTTTCCTAGAATCTTTGTCTTTGCTTGATTCTGTAATTATTTTTTTTAAGAAAATAATATTTGTATAACCTTTTCAAAACTTTTGTCCAACAACATGACTTTTGCTGACTACTCAATCAGTCACCTTTATTGACCTTTTTAATTTGTGAATTGCTTTTGTTAGTCACGTATTCCGAGTAAGAAAAGGAAGGCATAAGCTTACCTTGTCATATATGGAACAAAGAATCTTTATATCACCATCAATCACTTTTTCCTTCTTTTTTTTTTTTTGAATGCCCTCTATTTTGCTTAATCAATATGCTGGCATTTAAAAAAGATAATTGTTGGCACATGGTTACCTTACTTTTTGGTAACTTGTTCGCATGACACCGTCATGACTTTTGCATTTAATTGTGGTGGTGTGCTCTTGTACTTTGCTTGCTTTATGCATACATCCTTTTAACCAAGAAATATTGAGGGTTAGCAAAACTTTACTGCTGTTACAAAAGGATAGAAAGATATAGAAAAAGAAGTAGAGAGAATAAGGAGTTTTATTTTATTTTAAGTGTATGTTCATCTACCTTCAAAAGTAAATGTCATTCTAATTTATAGGATGAAATCACTCAATGAAGGTTATAAATATTAAGTGCCCAAATTAATAGGTACATATAATATACAAAAGGTTAGTGAATGTATATAGACATTCATACAAAGGATATGTATTTCATAACACTCCCCCTTGAATGTACATAGATAATGTGCCTCGTTAAAACGTTACTAGAAAAAAATTCAGTGGGAAAAAATTCTAGTGAAGAAAAAAGAGTACACATTTCTAATAATACATATTTTTGTTGCATCGTTAAAAATCTTACAATGAAAATCCAATGGGACAAAACCTTATACGAAAAAAGAGTACAACATGTATTAACTCCCCCTGATGAGAACTTCAGGCCAAATGCTTGAATCTTCGCATTCCAATCTTGTGTACCATCTTCTCGAAAGTTGCAGTTGACAGAGAGACTTACTGAACAAATCTTGTGTACCATCTTCTCGAAAGTCACATGTGCGTTTATTATCAACCCGCAGTTTGTGCCTTCCTTTTCTTACTCGGAATACGTGACTAACAAAAGCAATTCACAAATTAAAAAGGTCAATAAAGGTGATTAATTTAGTAGTCATCAACTGTCATGTGGCAGGTACAACAGTGGGCCGCGCCAACTGGCCCCAGCCGTGGACCCCTGACAGTGGGGCTGGGCCAATGGCCATTGGCCTAATGGCCCTTATTTTCCGCCTTCTCCTTATCTGGGAAACTGGGCTCAGTTCCAGCAGAATTTCAGGCCCAGTTTCTAGGTCCCAAATAGTGGAATGTGGTACAGTAATAGGCAGGGACAACAGGCCTTCCATGCTGCGAGCCCAAATCCGTTTCCGACACCTACAGATATTGAAGCCGCAATGCATACTTGACTTAAATCCCCCGAACGCGAATTGGTATATGGACACCGGAGTCACTTCTCATATGACGTCCGATCAAGGTACTCTCTCGTCTTATTCAAATTTGAGCAAAAATCGTGGTATAATTGTTGGTAATGGCAACTCAATTCCAATTCGCGGTTATGGAACTTTGTCTCCCCCACATCCACCTCTAGTTTTGAAAAATACCCTTCATGCCCCTAACTTAATTAAAAATTTGGTGTCTGTCCGAAAATTCACCACTGGTAATTGAGTTTCTGTTAATTTTGATCTCTTCGGGTTTTCTGTAAAGGATTTCAAAACGGGGATACCTCTAATGAGATGCATTAGTAGGGATGAGCTTTATCCAATCACAACTACCACCACATCCACGATTCAAGTCATGCCGTCTACTTTGCCGCCCTTGCTCCTTCGGCATGCACGTTTGAGTCATCCAGAATCTTCTATTATTTCGTGTATGCATAAAAATAATTTTATTTCTTGTAAGGGTACGCGTAGTACTCCACTTTGTTCTTCTTGTCCGTTAGGAAAACATGTTCGATTACCATTTGTAACATCTACTTCTCGTACTTTGATGCCTTTTGACGTTATTCATAGTAATTTATGAACATCTCCCGTTTTAAGTTCTTTGGGCCGTCGTTGGACAAAAGTTCTAAAAAGGTTATACAAATATTGTTTTCTTAAAAAAATAATTAGAGAATCAAGCAAAGACAAAGATTCTAGGAAAGCTCACCAGGGAACTTCAAACGGCAAAGAGGTGATCTACAATAAGTTCTCTACCAATCAGCAGTGATTTTTATATTATTTTTATGAATTGCCTCAATGGGAAGAGCTGCTATTTATAGACTGGTCAAGAAGGGTACTAGTCTCCTAGTCCAGAACAAATTCTACACTAGATAAGTCAAATATCTTTTGGGAAAAGGACAAAGAAGACAAGCAAAAGCGGTAAACGAGTCCTTTTCATACTAGAAGTCTAACAGTTCCCATAAAGTTTATCAAAAATTTTAAAGACTTGTAGTCCACAAATTTCTCTGATGGAGTAAACCCCGCAACTACTTGCAACAATTCAACATTTCAAGAAACAAACTGAAAATTATATGCATTTATTTGCATGGATTAAGCTGTATGAGTACAGCTCTCAAAGTGAAGTCATTGAGCATGTTGAACATTAACTCATCATCAAACAAATAAAGCAAGCCCGTAGACTAACAAAATATCCAAACAATTCCTCACGCCGTTAAAATGAGCGTACATGTATTAAGACAACAAAAAATTATCGCGCTGTTTTAATACTACAAGTCTAGTCTTTAAAAAATTAATAAGATAAGTCTTGAAGTAGGTGGACATTTTTAAGTGATGAATTTCTATTGAATTTAAATTCATAAGTTAATTTGGACTATATTAAATTCAGAAAATAGTTCAAATAATGTGGTTAATATGATTGGATTAATCATCTAATTTTAAATGTATTGGGCTAACCCATTTGATTGGGATCCAAATGATGAGACCTCTTTAATAGCCCAAGGTCCAAGCCCACTTAAAGTTCAGGCTCACGCCACGTATCAAATGAGGTGGCAATCCAAATCAAATAAGTGGAGCCAATGAAATCATGTCAAGTGTGCGGATGATATGTTCCGGCCAATCAAATTGGAGCTTGTCATCAAATGAATATGATTGGTTAGTTCAAAAGACCAATCAAATCGCACGGCTATACCACCCCTACAACTATAAATAGGGGTCCTCATAACTCATAAATTTAGGAGGAAATAAGAACAAGAAGTAGGAAGAGAGCTCGTGGATCAAATATCACATATTTTTCTACAAGCTATAAGTTTAAGCATTTAAGCAAATCAAATTCAAGTTCAAGCTCAAGTTGAAGATTAAAACAACAACAAATATCAAGACGTTCAAGATCAAATTACTTCTTCGTGCCAAATAATTCAAGTTCAAGCTCAAATACGAAGATTCAAGATCAAGCTACTCGGGTCCTTGAATCCAAATCAAATTCAAGTTCAACATAGTTTGTATTATTGCTGGAGAATCAGAGGATTATATAGATATTGTAACACTCATCATACTTGAAATCATATACTACATTTTGATACTCCATTTTCCTGTCTTGAATTATTATTTATCTCGACTGGAAATTTGTTGTTTAAGTACCTCTAGAGTTTGTGCTTTTGGTAAGGATTCAAATATTTTTTCCACAATAAATAGTGGTTAAATATTAAGTACTAATTAGTTTTGAGATAATGACTAGTTCCTCAGTAATGGTGTAAAGAATGGTTATTTGTCCATTTTGTCTCAAAAAATAAGAACCACCAAATTTAGGCACTACTTCGAAAAGCCAAGCGTCTCCCATCTTCTTTCTTTCTCAATTTATTTTTGGCTATCACAAGTTAACAACTTCGCCCGTCTTATAAATATGAAAGAAACTTACAGGCAAGTCACTGATTGAAGGAATTTGTTGGGTACAAAGCACATAAGTAAGGCACAACGAAAGTTTAAAAGTTTTATTTCTTACTTACCCCAACAATAATTTCTGGTATGGTTATACAACAATGAATTATGTAACATAAAATATTTACTTACAAGTTATAATAATCTGGAATCTTTATCAACTGTGAGGTGCACACGCGATTGTCCTTCCAGTTGCAAGCTCCAAGCTTCAATGTATTTCTCATTCGGAAAGCTAGGAAATCCGGCAGAGGTTCGAGAGTATTTGATTCTAAGTCTCTAAGGCTTAGAATGTTTTTCAGAAAATGGTGTGTTGAATGCCTCTATTTATAGTTGAAAAATAGGTCAAAACCAGATTAAGATTTGACCTTGGGCCTGGCCCAAAAATCGAGACAGAGGCGCCGCGACCCTAGGGTATGGCGCTGCGGCGCTCAACTTTATTTTTTCGTGCATTCTTAATAAAATCCAAAATCCAATTTTGACTTAATTAAAATAATTATTATTCATTTAAATGTCTCGATTCCAAATTGAACATTTTAATTACTCTTTCAATACATCCTTAGATCGAAACGGACAATCGACGTAGTGTGACCCTACATGCCTTCTCATATCGACATTAATCAAATTAAGGTCTACACGGAACTCCTAGACGGCGCCGGAAGACGAACTCAATATGTGAAGTACGTTTACACGAATTCAGTAAACTTAACCTTTATGTGGTAAGATAAAATTCTTTAATTCACGACACACCCGATCAAGCTTAGGATTTGTCAAGTGTCTATCCAAATGGCTTAATTATTGTATCTCATCTATATTAGTTGACAACTAGACCATACTCTAAATATGTCTATTGCATTGGCCAACGACTTAGTCAACCTAATATCACTGAGAATCTGAGTGTTCTCTCGAAAATACATCTGAGGAATGAATCCTAATCTTGGCTCAACTACCACCTTCAATCCAGATCGCAATGTACCCAATACAAGCCGTATCTCAACCTATAAGGAATTTGAGCTTAGGACGGGATCAAAGTACATTACTTTGTAGACAAGGCGCGTATTGACCTCAAGTCTAAGGAATTCTATCTCCCACATGCTGATCATACTTTAGACAAGTATAACAAACAATATATCAGCAGGGTACACCAATACTTCCAAAGTATCCATGTGTCCATCACGAGTAACCATTACTTGTAGCAGGTGAGACATACTACATCCTCTAAGGATGTGATGCAGACCACTTGAAGACTTATCACATATCATCTATATCACATTCTCGATGATCATTAGTCGAGGCTATTTTAAGAGTTACGCTTTATCATTAATATCTCATTCTATTAATGACAACGCAAGCTCAAGGGATGCACATTAATGAATAATTATAAACAATCAAATAATAATTCAATAATTGCAAATTAAAATATTAATCTCCATTAATAATAATATGAATGTGTATAAAGTACATTTGTCCTAATACAGATTGTCTCTAGGACATAAATATACTTTCACTGCTCACCGTTCATTAGTTTCCTACTATCTCAGTAATTCCACAACGAACAAAGCTATATCTATATCTATCTATACTACATTAAAAGCATGAACCCAAGAACTTAAATGATAAATTACATAAATATCCTTTTAATTTATCTAAATTCCCTATTTAATTTTAAAAATCTTACAAGTAGATGCAACCTTTGAAGAGGGCCCTACGAACAATCATGACCGTCACAACCTTCATCCTCTTCAGTCACGAACTAACATTTTATTCGTTCCTTAAATACAAGTATATGTGGGTTACAACAATTGCAGAAAACGAGAAGTAAGTAAATATTACAAATTTGCTAGAAAGGATTACAACAAAACTGGAATCAAGAACGTTACAAACTGTTTGTGATTTGCTGAGTCGAGTGATGACACTATGTCTTTAAGACAAGATTGCCCCGTATATATCTTTTTACGTTGTCGAGAAGATTAGTCTCCAAGATACAACAACAACTTAACAAATGAGCAAAGGAAACTCAAGTGTCACTTTTGAAGAACTTTGAGTATAGTAAACTTGCTAGAGAGGAAGAATAAGATTTTTAGAAAATTCTCTAAGCGTTTTCTTGTGTTGAACAATTGAGCCAAATGCCTCAATTTATAGTGTAAGGAGATGACCCCTCAACTAGCTAACTAATGGCCTTCAATAGCCATGCAATGAGACTTATTGAGGGGTTACATTCAGCCAAATAATGGCTGAATTCATGTGCCAAATAATGGAGAATCAATGTTCCAAGACCAGCCCAAAAGTCAGAACTTTCCATCTTCCCGTCGCAGCATTCTCCCTCCGAGGCGCCGCGACTCTGCGAATTAGCGACGCGGCGCTGCCTGGGAGGCTCCGCGGCGCTCCGGCGCCTCAACTCCGACTGGGCTGCGCCGCAGCCCTTCGCGGCTCTGCGGCGATTTCCGACTCTTCTCATCTTACACTTCGTACACTTCTTCCTTCATTTTCCAACGTGGAATACTTTGTCATTTGATCAATAACCATCCATCATTCTATGACTCAAACGTATTACGTACGTACCAATATCTCTTTTACTAATGAAATTTGCGATACTTGGCACTACGTGTGCACGTGTGTGGAAATGATGTTTTCGACGTACGGGGCCCCAATTATTCGAGTCATAAATAATGAGATAAACTTAATTTCACACTAGTAAATTTCCAACAGTATCCACTCCAACCAAGAGCGCACACACGCAGGTGTCTGGAGGTCTTACCGCCTTTAGTTTGAGACATCTCACTTGCTTAGTGCTCTTTTACAGGTCTGAAATCATCTTACACTTCTTATTTGTCCGTTTCTCTTTGTTGACTTGGTTATACTTCCTCCGTCTCATATTAGTTGTCATGTTTCGATTCTTGAGAGTTAATTTAATTAATTTCAAAGTTAAATTAAATTAAATTAATTCAATATTTTAAAATTACAATTTTTAGTTATTCAAAAACTATACGAAAGGTACTATATGTAGCAATTTTTTCATATATATGGTAAAATAACATATCTTAAAATGTACTCCCTCCATTCACTTTTACTTGTCCACTATACTAAAAATAAATTTTCATTTTTACTTGTCACTTTTAACATATTAAGAGAATAATTTTTTTTTGGTTTATCCATAGTATTAATTACTCATTTCAAATAATTTTTCAAGTCCATTAAAACTATACACCAATTAATCTGTCTATCATGAAAAATTCTGCACTTCATTTATTTATTTTTTAAGAGAAGAGAAGTAAAAGTAAACTAAGGGAGTAATTGATTAAAATTCATGTAATTTAACTTTTGAAAAGTCAATCATGACAAGTGTGTTGGGACGTAGAGTAGCTCCTAGGGCCTATACGTCTTGCACAATCTAATAGATATCTGTATATTGAAAATTTACTTGAGAGATCGATTAGTATTTGTAAGAAATCTAATCACACTAATGCAAGGGCATTATGTAGATGTTGCTCACTTGATCTGATTTCAATTTGATGATACTTTTCTTTTCATTACATTAATCTCTCTCCATATTTACTAAAATAAAGGTAAGGTGGAAAAAAATTAATTTTATCTTGATTTTTTAAAGTATTAAGTATTTTAAATAAATTATAAATAGTAATCATGAAAAGTAAAATGAATGGGAGGGAGTGATGCTTAATTTCCATCGAACTGTTATTACACTGAACACTATTTTATCTTAAAATAAATGTGATGCTTTTATACAACTTCCACTTGCAGTGTATTGGATGCGATTCATGCGAATGATTCAAAAACTTATTTTTCCCATTATTGTCATTTTACGAACGATTGCCAATATTAAGAAACGGAACTGATCCTCTGTGATGCTTGACCCGGTTGTTCTCGGAATGAGTTTTTGCACTTACAGTTTGTAGTAATGTCAACCAGTATTTGAAGTTAAAATTGGAGTTGAAATTGTATTTGACATAATGAAATTGTAAAGAAATAATTCCCTAGTAATATAAATATTCTACACTAATTATGCTAAAATCAGTATACTAATTCGGACCAAAGACCCATGATATACACTATGTATGACAAGTGTATATCACGAGTATATACATTGTTTATCACACCCCGCAGTCATAGCGGGCGGTCTTCGTACGCTGAGAATGTCCCTAAAATCTTCAAAAGGATCGATGGAAGACCTTTGGTAAAGATGTCTGCAATTTGATACCTGAAAGGGACATGACAGACGCGTACTTGTCCACGAGATACCTTTTCGCAAACAAAATGGATATCCATCTCTATATGTTTGGTGCGTTGGTGCTGAATCGGATTACCAGAAAGGTAGATGGCACTAATATTATCACAATACACCAACATAACTTTCTGAATAGGACAATGAAGCTCCAACAGAAGATTACATAACCAACAGGATTCAGACACCACATTGGCTACCCCTCTATACTCGGCCTCTGCACTAGAGCGTGATAAAGTCGACTAACGCTTTGCAGACCATGAGACCAAGTTATTACCAAGAAACATACAATAGCCAGACGTAGACCGTCTGGTGTCTGGACAGCCACCCCAGCATCTGTATACGAGACAAGTGTAGACGTCGACGAAGGATATAAATGTAAGCCATAGTCAAGTGTCCCCTGGATGTATCGAATAATGCGTTTGAGCGCATTCATATATTCAACCATGGGATCATGCATAAACAAGCACACATGCTGAACGACATACGTAATATCTGGTCTCGTGAGAGTAAGATACTGAAGGGCCCCTACAAGACTGTGATATCGGGTCGGATCCTCATACGAGGAGCCAGCCGCAGCCCTAGCTTGGGTTTAGTATCAACTGGAGTGGAAGTTGACTTACATGATGAAATACCAGCTCGCTCAATGATCTCAGCTACATACTTCCGTTGGGACAAGAATAACCCATCTGCATGACGTGTGACAGCAATCCCCAAAAAGTAACTCAAGGGCCCTAAGTCTTTCATAGCAAACTCAGAACTGAGCATTGTCATGATAGACTGGCGTAATACATCAGAAGAGGCAGTCAATATAATATCATCCATATATAATAGTACATAAGCCAAGGAAGAACCACGATGATATATGAACAATGAATTATCAAACCTGCTGTGATTGAACCCAATAGTCGAAACATAGTCTGCAAACCTCTTATACCAAGCCCATGGGGACTGCTTAAGCCCATACAATGACTTCTTCAACAAACATACATGATGAGGATATTTGGGATCCCTAACCCCCAAGGGCTGATCCATATAGATTATAGACTGTCTCCTTGAGATCACCATGTAAGAAAGCATTCTTCACATCTAATTGATAAATGAGCCATGCTTTCGAAAGAGCCAAGTGGAGCACATTGCGAATAATAGCCGACTTGACCACCGGACTAAACGTCTCACCACAATCCACACCAACCTGCCGCGTCTTACCATCACCTACAAGACGAGCATTATTCCTTGCAAAAGAACCGTCAGAATTGTCCTTATGAGCAAAAATCCACATAGACCGAATAATATTAACACCAGATGGACGGGGCACCAACTCCCACATCTTATTATCAATAAGAGCATTATATTCATCGGTCATAGAAATTTTTCAATTCGGGTCATTTAAAGCAGACATAGGATTACGGGGTAGGGGTGATTTAAGAACATTAAAATTTAAATTAAAATATCTTTTCGGTTAAAAGTACCCCATTGACTACTAGTGATCGGTCTATGATTCGGAGGAGAATTGAGTGGATATTGAGAATTATCGAGACTTGTGACGGACTGGCCAGTAGGCAGTGGGCATGCTGTCCAAAATCAATAATTGGAATCGAAACTGGGCCAACACTGGACCAGTTACCCGAAAGAGGAACTGGGCCAGAACTGGGTAGGATAGATGGCCAAGTTGCTGGACCCAGAACTGTAGATAACGATGTGACGGGTGGACCAGCGGGTAGTGGACCCACTGGCGGATTTTGGGTAAGGGACAGTTCCGATAAATGATAGATAATTTATGGAGAGACACCGTCGTCCAAAAAATTATACGAACTAGGCACGAGACTACTCACTTTAGAAAATGAAAATTGGGATTCATAAAAAATAACATGGTGACTAATGATGACTTTATTTGACGATAAATCAAAGCATTTATAACCACAATGATTAGATGGATAACCCAAAAATATAAAAGGGGTAGACCGAGCCTGAAGTTTGTTAATTGTGGTGGACGGAAAGAGTGGATAACACCAGCACCCAAAGACCCTAAGATGGGAATATGAAAGAGTATCATTATATAAGATATGAAGAGGGGAGGAATACGTCAAGTCTTTGATAGGAAGTATGTTAAGGATATATGTAGTCATTTGTAGAGCATGATGCCACAAAGAATGGGGTACAGAAGCATGAATCAATAAAGTTCAGACAATGTTATTAATGGTACGAATTTTGCGTTCGGATTTCCCATTTTGTGAAGACGTATGAGGACCAGAAAAATGAAAATTGATCCCATTATTAGCACAAAATTCCCGAAACACCCCATTATCATACTTTTTGCCATTATCACATTGAATTTTTTTTATTTTCTGTTCGAATTGGGTTCTAATGAATGCTCGAAATGTTAAGAAAGTGAAAAAACTTGAGATTTTTTCGCAATCGGAAAAGTCCATAAAAATTAGAATAATCATCCAAAAATAGAACATAATAATGATGACCCAAAGAACTGAGAACATGAGATGTCTATAAATCACTATGAATAATATCGAATGACATTAAAGTATAAGAATTAGAGTCTACAAATGGCAACTTAACATTTTTTCCTAAAGAACAAGATTGACAATTCGGAGTACCACGCGTACCCTTACAAGAAATAAAATTGTGTTTATTTAAGGAAGACAAAATTGACGACCCCGGATGACCTAGACGAGCATGCCACAAGGAAGGAGCAAGGGCTGCAAAAGTTGATGGCAATGCTTGACTCGAGAGATCGGAACTTGGCGTGCTAGGATAAAGATCTCCCCTACTATCACACCTCATGAGAGGAATCCTCGTCTTGAAATCCTTCATAGAAAACCCAAACGAATCAAATTCAACAGAAATGGAATTGTCAGTGGTGAATTTACGGACATACACCAATTTTTTAATCAATTTAGAGGCATAAAGAGTATTTTTCAAGATAAGAGGTGGATGGGGGGGGACAACATTTTATGACCATAACCACGAATCAGAATTGAATTACCACTACCAATAATTATGCCACGATTGCTGCTCAAATTGGAATAAGACGAGAGAGTACCTTGATCGGATGTCATGTGGGTAGTGGCTCCGGTGTCCATGTACCAATTCAGGTGTGGCAGATTTAATCCAAATGTGTGTATTGCGGCTTCAATATCAGTTTGTGTGGGGCCCACTGCATGGTGGATCTACGGAGGCGGAGGCCCAAGCACCCCGGCTTGCTGCCCCAGCCCATCACTGCGTAGAAAAAAACTGGGTTGTTGCGAGTTGGGCCTGAAAGGCTGGCCAGACCACTGTCCGTGATATAGAGGTCCAGTAAAATAAGGGCTATTGGGCCACTGCCCACTGGCCTAGGCCTACGGCCAGGGGGCCCAAGACTGGAACCAGTTGGGCTGTGGCCCACTACTGTTGGGGCGGGACCCACTGTCGCTGTTACCACAGCCGGAACCACCGCATTTGACCCCGCAATTTTTGCCATTATTCTTTTAACTATTTTTTTCCACCCCCTTGAGACCAGTTTTGGTTCGAATGGTCACCAAAATTCAGAGAATTAGTGGAGGACGCTATCATGACTACGGGAATAGCACTCGTAGCCACATTTTTAGCCAAGCCAACTTCTCCAAAGTAAGCATGGAGCGGGCTTGATAAAACTTCGGGAGAGGATTATTTTGACGAAGGAGAGTTCCAACGCCACTATAGGGCGAGCCAACAACCATCCGTAGAACAAGACGATCTTCACTAACGAGCGCACCAACGTTGCGGAGTTGGTCCGCCAATTCTTTCAACCTTTTGCAATATGTTGAAACGTTCAGAAAATTTTCCATATTGACGAGGGAAAACTCCTGCTCAAGGGTAACAACCCGAGAATTCGGATTATCATGGAATATATCACGTACTCTATCCCATGCCGCCATCGCCGTAACATATGGTTCAATAATCATTTGCAAGAGGTCGGTAGAAATAGTGGAGTAAATCCACTGTTGAACAATAGCATCAAGGGTTGTCCATAACTTAGGATCATCCTCGGGTTTGGGCACCTCCGTATCCGTAGGAGCTGCGGGGATACTATGATGGAGGACTTGATGCGAGCGTGCATGAACTTTGAACAGTTCTGCCCACGTCACGTATTGGACGTTTTCTATTTCAAGAAGGATAGAGATGTGATTCTTGATGTTTGAAACAGTGAGGGCAGGGTGAAACGTGTTCTTAGCCATAATAGCAACGCAAGACGTGAGGTAGGGATTGGGAAGAATTTTTTTTTTGGGAAGAGAGAAGGGACCGTCGGGCATAAATTTTGAGAAAAAGAGGCTCGGATTTTGAGGCTTAGTCGACGGAAATTGGAAGGAATTTGGAGAGAGGATTTTAAGACCTAGATTTCTGATACCATTAAAGAAATAATCCCCTTGATTATTTTCATTAATGAATGAGAATATATATACAATATACAAATTTTCATAATAGAAAACCTATTCCTATTCTAATCCCAAAACCCTATTCTAGTAGTACAAGAATCTTACAATTATGGTAAGTGTACAATACTAAGTAATACACATATTCTACACTAATTATGCTAAAATCGGTACACTAATTCGGACCAAAGACCCATGATATACACTATGTATGACAAATGTTTATCACGGGTATATACATTGTTTATCAGTATTTGACATAAATTTCATTTGATAAAACAAATCTTAATTTGCAAATAATGTGTGTCAAATGCTTTCATAACTCAAACAAGAACTTTTAAAATAGGTATTTGATTAAAATTCAATACTTTGTGATACATATAGTAGTAAAATAATAACATGAAATAAACGCAACACACGTTCAAAGAGACTAGTTATATTAAAAACATGAACTTCCTAACTTAAAAGTTAAATTAGGTAAATACCCTTATTTAAAATCTAATTACCCTACTTATTTAAACACAACTAACGCGCAGAACATCCCAAAACACACCTTGGTTACGAACATGTGTCTTTTCAGAGAAGTTTCATACTTAAGAAAGTGCTCCTTCAGAAAAGTTGCGTAACTTAAACTGCTAAATCCAAATCATAGATTTATACTTCTACTTGTGCTTGCAACCTGTACTCCACATTTTTCATGTATTACAAATTTCTCATTTCAATTTTCTCTCCAGAAGCTTAGCTAAAGAGCATCCCGTTTTTCCTTCTTTTAGGAGAAATTTATTAAATTAGGACATTAATTATTCCTCGGACCAGACTTGATAGACCAAAAATAGCTGAATGGATTTTAATGCGCTTTTTGAAATTTATCTTTTTTGGCTTCAGTGAAAGAATTTCATCTATTTTAATAGTTTCTCCTAATCAATTAGTTGAAAATATATTTATGTCCTAGAGAAAATCTATATTAGGACAAATGTACTTTACACGCATTCGTATTAATATAGATTAATATTTTGGCATTTGCAATTATTGAATTATTAATTGATTGTTTATAATATTCCATAATATGCATCCCTGAAGGTTACGCTGTTATTGATAATGTGAGCTATTAATATTATAACGTAACTCTTAAAATAGCCTCGACTAATGATCATCAAGAATGGAATATCGATGATATGTGATAAGTCGACATGTGGTCTGCATCACATCCTTAGAGGATGTAGTATGTCTCACCTGCTACGAGTAATGGCTACTCGTGATGGACACATGCATACTTTGAAAGTATTGGTATACCCTGCTGATATATTATTTGTTATACTTGTCTAAAGTATGATCAGCGTGTGGGAGATAGAAGTCCTTATACTTGAGGTCAATACACACCTTGTCTACAAAGTAATGTACTTTGATCCTGTCTTATGCTCAAATGCCTTATAGGTTGAGATACGGCTTGTATTGGGTACATTACGATGTAGATTAAAGGTGGTAGTTGAGCCAAGATTATGATTCATTCCTCAAATATATATTCGAGAGAACACTCAGATTCTTAGTGATATTAGGTTGACTAAGTCGTTGGCCAACGCAATAGACATATTTAGAATATGGTCTAGTTGTCAACTAATATAGATAAGATACAATGATTAAGCCATTTGGATAGACACTTGACAAATCCTAAGCTTGATCGAGTGTGTCGTGAATTAAATGATTCTATCTTACCACATAGAGGATAAGTTTACTGGATTCGGGTAAACGTACTTCACATATTGAGTTCGTCTTGCGGTGCCGTCTAGGAGTGCCGCGTAGACCTTAATTTGATTAATGTCGATATGTGAAGGCATGTAGGGTCACACTATATCGATTGCCCTTTCGATCTAAGGATGTATTGAGAGAGTATTAAATATTCGATTTAGAATTGAGATATTTAAATGAATAATGATTGTTTTAATTAAGTCAAAATTGAATTTTGGATTTAATTAAGAATGAGAAGAAAATAAATCGAGATAGTGCAGGGCCACATCAAGCGCCGCGACACCCATACCCTAGGGCCGCGATGCTAATGACCTAATCTGCCTCGATTTTTGGGTCAGGCCCAAGGTCAAACCGTAATCCAGTTTTGACCTAATTTTGAGCTATAAATACAGACATTCCCTTCATTATTCAACACACAAATTTCAAATTATTATTCTAAGTCTTAGAGAGTTAGAATCAAAGTACTCTCTCGAACCTCTGCCGGATTTCCTAGCTTTTCGAAAGAGAAATACATTGAAGCTTGGAGCTTGCAATCGAAATGGCTTTCACATGCGAACCCACATTTGATAAACATTTCAGATAAATACAACCTGTAAGTGTTCATGCTTTATGATTACAGGTTTTGATTGTCATATAACCATACCAGAATAAGTTGTTGGGGTAAGTAAGAACAAAATTTTGAACTTCTGTTGTGCCTTACTTATGTGTTTTGAATCCAACAAAAACTTACAGTGGTATCAGAGCTCTGATTTAATGGTTAAATAACAATTGAATAACATAATAATATGGGTTAAACATAAAATTGGATTAAAACAAGGCTTCTTGAAATCCTACATATCTTGACAAAATGTTAATCTTTTGATATCACCCTAAATTATCTCCTACGCTAATTCGAGGAAGTCATTCCGCTCTAACTCGAACTAAGCCAAAAGTGCGTTGTCCGGCTCATTGCACGGTGCACGGCTAAAAATGGATAAAGACGGATGATGGTCGTTGCGTGCGTTATTGATAATGGTGGGTGATGATAAATGACATGTAATTTGATCCTTAAATTGAATTTAGGGCTTGAACGATTTTGAAAAATCAACACTGAAACATTTTGTCAGGACGTCGGCGCCGCGACCCTATGGTAGGGCGCCGCGACGCTTGCTAAGGTTTCAAGGCGGCGCCGTAGCTCCATGGTAGAGCGCCGCGGCCCTAAATAAATTACAAAAGCCGAAATGTTTCTGCCTTACGAGCGCCGCGACTCTAAAGCACTGCAGAAGCATTCTGCCTCGGTGGCGCCGCAGTTTTTTGTTTGTTTGTTTATTTGTTTGTTCAGAATATTTAACCCATGATTATTATTATACAGTATATTTGATAAGTATACTGTTTATGTGCTAAATAGTTGTCATTTAAATTACTAGAATAGCGTCTGCTATAACTGTCTGGGCAGGCGGCGCCCAGTATTTGATTAAATCACCTTATATCATGCATATTGGGTTGACGGTTCCCAACTATATGTGTCATTAGTTTTGCATGATATAAATATGTCATATTGGATATGGCGTAAAATCATTGATCTTGGTTAAAACCCTGAATTAAAATGTTTTCCAAAGTTTTAATATACAAGTCTAAGTTAAAACGCGTCGTCCATTGTAATTGTTAGAGTGCAAAAATCTTTTCGGCGATATGAGTATTTATGCCAAAGCATTTGCTCTAAGTGTACGAAGACTCAGACTCTTTCATAGATGTGTTTTAATGTAAAGGTAGACGATAAACTTTTGTGGGTATTTACACCAAAGTATTTGCTCACAAAGGCCAAATTTACTTAGATATATAAACGCAGTCGTGTAGTGGGGTTGACTTTCTTAGAAAAATCTTGGCGCCAAAGTGTCGGACTAATCTAAGGACGCAAGATTAAATATAATATTTGATCAACCAAGAGTTGTAAATAAGTTTTGCTATTGGTTTAGAACCTACCAAGATGTGTTATTGAAGTTATCATCCAAAGCAAACGCGGAGATAGCATAGGCTTGGATCTTGGCCCATTATGACCTCAATTAATATAGGACTGTATTCTACCATGAGGTCATAGAAGTATGTTAAAATAGTGGGAGCTAATTAAACAAAAGGCCATGTTGATTAGCCTAAACGAATGTGTATAATAGGAAATAGATTTTGAGTTTGATTTCCAGTCTATCTAATTCTTCAGATTATCAAAGATGTCGAGCTTATCATTGAAAATGTTGATCGAAATGAACAAACTTACTGGACCGAACTACCTTCACTGGCTAAGGAATTTGCGAATAGTGTTGAGACAAGAGAAAATATAATACGTGTTGGACACAGTGTTCCCAACATTCCCTGTGACAGACTCTGCTGAATATGCCGCTTTTGATTAGGATGCTTACCAAAAACACCTAGATGATGCCCCTTTAGCACAGTACGTGATGTTGTCTTCCATGTCTATGGAACTTCAGAGACAATATGAGAACATGAGCCACAATGAGATGCTCAAACACTTGAAGAGTCTCTATGACTCACAATCCCAGACTATGGAATATGAGTTACTGATAGAACTTTTCAAGTGTAAGCTCAATGAAGGGGGCCAGGTCTCACAACATGTGTTGAAGATGATAGGGCTGATAGAGAGGCTTGCTTCAATTGGAACGAAGTTGCAGAAGAATGTTGCTACCACCCTCATCCTGAACTCTATTTCTCATTCCTTTGAAAACTTCATAGTAAATTTCAATATAAATGGAATGAAGGCGAGTCTGCTGGAGCTGCATAACATGCTCAAGACCTTTGAGTCTTCCACCTCCAAAGGCAAAGTTGTGCTCATGGTGAGCTCTTCTAGCCGACCCAAGCCGAAAGGCAAGGAATGACAGAAGAAGAAGGGCAAAGTAGTCACTGCGCCCTCAGCTATGAAGCCTAAGGGATGTGTGAAGAAGAAGGTAAATTCGGCTAGGGATGAATGCCTCAACTACAACAAGAAGGGGCATTAGAAGAACGACTGCACGACACCAGGAGGAGGAAAAGCACCAGGTGCTTCTGCCTCTGGTGGACAAGGTATGTACGTCATTGAAATAAATATGTCTATAAATAACTCTCATTCTTGGGTATTGGATATCGCTTGTGGCTCACACATTTATACAAATGTGCAGGAGCTAACTGATAGTAGGAAGGTTGGACCAAGAGAGGTAGACCTAAGCGTTGGAAATAGAGCACGAGTAGATGCTGAGCGCGTAGGAACTTATAGATTAAATTTGCCTTCTGGCTATTATTTAGTGTTGAATGATTGCCACTATGTACCCTCGTTAACGATGAATATCATTTCTATCCCAGTTTTGGACATGGAGAGTTTTTCCTCATATATTTATAATGGTAGTCAAATACTGTCCTTTGATAATGTTATATATGGAACTGCTCCTCTTATGGATGAATTATTATACTAAACTGTAGTCGAGAAATATTCAATGTAGAAAATAAATGAGCTAAGATAAGTAATAGAAACTTTACCTACCTATGGCATTGCAGACTTGGTCATATCAACGAATCAAAGATAGCAAGGTTGAGGAAGTTAGACTACCTCGAACCATTTGACTTGGAGTCTTATGGTAACTACAAATCTTGCTTAAGAGGAAAGATGACCAATAAGCCACTTTCTGGGAAAGGTGTGCGAGCCAAGGAGGTGCTTGAGTTGGTCCATATTGATGTATGTGGGCCATTTTTTACTCAAGGTAAAAGAGGCTTCCCATACTTCATCACTTTTACTGATGACTTCACAAGGTATGGATATGTGTATCTTATGAGACACAAATTCGAGACTTTTGAGAAGTTCAAGGAGTACAAGTCCAAAGTAGAGAAGCAACTTGCAACAAGTATCAAGACCATTTGATCGGATCGAGGAGGTGAATACTTGAGCAAGGATTTTCTGGATTACTTAAAGCTACATGGAGTCCAATCAGAGTGGACACCTCCTGGAACACCACAGATGAATGGTGTTGCCGAAAGGAGAAACCGAACCTTATTGGATATAGTTAGATCTATGATGAGCTCTTCAGCTCTACCGACATACCTTTGGGGACATGCTATACAAACCTCAATATATGTTCTGAACAGGGTTCCTTCCAAGTTAGTAGAAAAGACACCCTATGAGATATGGTGTGGCAAAAAGTCAGCTCTTAAACATATGAGACCCTGGGGATGCCCTTCATATGTTAAGAAGATGCTCACTGACAAGTTGGAATCCAAAAGTGAGAAATATTACTTCGTGGGGTATCCAAAGGAAATTAAGGGATACTATTTCTATCTTCCTGGAGAACATAAGATCATTATTTTCAGGAACACAACTTTCCTTGAAGAAGAATATGTCTACAAGGAATATTGTTGCACAGAGATAGAACTTGATGAAATTCAAGAACCATAAGATAACACAGAAATTAAACCCTTGTCGAATGACCTAAACAAGGATTCAGTAGGTGTATCTGGTGAAGATTGGGTACTTAAAGTACACACTTCAGCCAGTGGGAGTGCTGTGAGAGATAATGCAGAAATACAAGGCTCTCATACACAACCAATGGAGGATGATACAATGGTTGTACATCATTCAATTCAGGAAATACATGAAAGTGACATTCCTGAAAGCTCTCAAGGTGATGGATTGTCCAGCACACAAAGACCTTCTTACAATAAGAATGGAACAAACACTGAAACACAGAATAATCAACTCCGTAGGACCACTAGGACTCATCGTCCGCCTGAAAGACTTAATTTCTTGTTGAAATACATAATGAGATAGATATTCCTGATGACGATGAACCTATAACCTACAACGAAACTATGTTAGACATTGATTCGCAGAGATGTCAAGAAGCCATGAAATCTAAGATGGACTCGATGTACATAAATCAAGTTTGGAACTTGGTTGATTTGCCAACAGGGGTTAGACCCATAGGATGTAAATGGGTCTTCAAGAAGAAGATTGATGCATATAGAAAGGTACAGACTTATAAGGCAAGGTTGGTGGCTAAAGGTTATAATCAATGGCCTGGGGTCAATTATGATGAAACTTTTTTACCTGTTGTGAAAATTAAGTCCATTCTGATTTTGCTTGTAATAGCTGCATATTATGACTATGACATTTGGCAGATGGACGTCAAAACTGATTTCCTCAATGGTAATCTAGTTGAGGAGGTGTATATGAAACAACCTGAAGGTTATTCGCTTGAGTCCAAACCAAATGCTGTATGCAAGCTATACAAATTAATTTATGGGCTTAAGTAAGCCTCGAGGAGTTGGAACATTTGCTTTGACAAGGCTATCAAGTCATTTAATTTCGTCAAAACCAAAGAGGATCCATGTGTTTATAGTAAACGCAATGATGTGAGTATTGCCTTCATTATTATATATGTAGATGACATATTGATAATGGGAGACAATAAGACTCTCCTGCAGACAGTCAAGGAGTGGTTGTCCAGTAACTTCATGATGAAAGATTTAGGTGAAGCCTACTACATTCTGGAAATTAGGATCTATAAAGATAGATCTAATATATTGTTGGGGCTGTCACAGTCAGTCTATATAGACAAAGTGCTTAGACGTTTTTCTATGAAAAATTCCAAGAAAGGCGGTCTACCTATGGGACAAGGCGTCATGTTATCTAAGAAGGATAGTCCTTCTAATACTATAGAACTTGAACGCATGAAAATGATCACATATGCTTCGGCTATAGGATCGATCATGTATGCCATGACCTGTACTAGGCCAGATGTGGCCTTTGTACTTAGTATGACTTGCAAATTCCAGCAGAATCCTGGGGAAGAACACTTGAAAGTAGTCAAGAGTATTCTTAAGTATCTTAGATGAACTAAAGATTACATGTTAGTCTATGGTGGAGAAGAAAAGCTAGCTGCTACTGGGTACACTGATGCTAGCTTCCAGACGGATCTTGATGACTTCAAATCTCAGTCTGGGTACACGTTCATTTTCAATGGTGGATCAGTAAGTTGGAAAAGTTCAAAACAAGCTACAACTGCTGATTAGACAACAGAAGCTGAGTACATTGCTGGATCAGAAACTAGTAAAGAAGTTGTTGCGATTTTTGAGTTCCTCAAGGAACTAGGGGTTGTTCCAAATGCCACTTGTCCAATAACGATTTATTGTGACAACACTGGTGCCATTGCGCAAGCTAAGGAACTAAGATCAACCAACAGAAACAAGCATGTACCAAGGAAGTACCACATACACAGGGAGATGGTGGAGACTGAAGAGATTAGATTAGATTATGTTCCCACAAACGATAATCTAGCTGACTCATTCACTAAACCATTAATCTTAGTCAATCATAATGGTCATATTGAGAATATGGGCATTAGATATGTTAGAGATTGACTCTAGGCCAAGTGGGAGATTGAAAGTATATTTATGTCCTAGAGACAATCTATATTAGGACAAATGTACTTTACACACATTCGTATTATTATTAATGGAGATTAATAATTTGACATTTGCAATTATTGAATTATTAATTGATTGTTTATAATATTCCATAATATGCATCCCTGAAGGATACGCTGTTATTGATAATGTGAGATATTAATATTATAACGTAACTCTTAAAATAGCCTCGACCAATGATCATCAAGAATGGGATATCGATGATATGTGATAAGTCGACATATGGTCTGTATCACATCCTTAGAGGATGTAATATATCTCACATGCTACGAGTAATGACTACTCGTGATGGACACATGTATACTTTGGAAGTATTGGTATACCCGGCTGATATACTATTTGTTATACTTGTCTAAAGTATGATCAGCGTGTGGGAGATAGAAGTCCTTAGACTTGAGGTCAATACACACCTTGTGTACAAAGTAATGTACTTTGATCCTGTCCTAAGCTCAAATGCCTTATAGGTTGAGATACGGCTTGTATTTGGTACATTACGATGTGGATTAAAGGTGGTAGTTGAGCCAAGATTAGGATTCATTCCTCGAATGTATATTCGAGAGAACACTCAGATTCTCAGTGATATTAGGTTGACTAAGTCGCTGGCCAACGCAATAAACATATTTAGAATATGGTCTAGTTGTCAACTAATACAGATGAGATACAATGATTAAGCCATTTGGATAGACACTTGACAAATCCTAAGTTTGATCGAGTATGTCGTGAATGAAAGGATTCTATCTTACCACATAGAGGTTAAGTTTATTGGATTCGTGTAAACGTACTTCACATATTGAGTTCGTCCTGCGGCGCCGTCTAGGAGTTCCGCGCATACCTTAATTTGATTAATGTCGATATGTGAAGGCCTGTAGGGTCACACTATGTCGATTGTCCTTTCGATCTAAGGATGTATTGAGAGAGTATTACATATTCGATTTTGAATCGAGATATTTAAATGAATAATGATTGTTTTAATTAAGTCAAAATTGGATTTTGGATTTAATTAAGAATGTGCAAAAAATAAATCGAGACAGTGCAGGGCCACGTCAAGCGCCGCAGCGCCCATACCCTAGGGCCGCGGCGCTAATGACCTATTCCGGTTTTGACCTAATTTTCACCTATAAATACAGACATTCCCTTCATAATTCAACACACAAATTTCAGATTATTATTCTAAGTCTTAGAGACATAGAATTAAAAGACTCTCTCGAACCTATGTCGGATTTCCTAGCTTTCCGAAAGAGAAATACATTGAAGCTTGGAGCTTGTAATCGAAAGGGCTTTCGTGTGCGAACCCACATTTGATAAAGATTCCAGATAAATACAACCTGTAAGTGTTCATGCTTTATGATTACAGGTTTTGATTGTCATATAACCATATCAGAATAAGTTGTTGGGGTAAGTAAGAATAAAATTTTAAACTTTCGCTGTGTCTTACTTATATGTTTTGAACCCAACAAAAACTTACATTAGGGACGTAGAAAGAATAACATGATGGTAATAATTTCTCATACATGATTGCTTTCTGTAAATTTTGTCCAAGAAAGGAGTTTTAATACTTCCGGCCATACATGCGATGTTGGAGGTGACAGTTATTTTAAGTATGTTCAGGTAAGTGATATCATCTATATGTAACACCGGAAATCTACCCGTTTCATATTACTCCAAAAGCCACCACTATTATTTTGAATACTACTTAAAATTCAAATTATATTCCTCTAAGATATTTAGAGTATAGTTGGTATTCTGTAATATTTATCAATGCAAATCGTTTTCTCAAGTCCTCTGTCCACATATAAAACTACAGTTAAATGAGTTCCTTGACAACTTAAAGATATTCCCAAAAATCTTTTAGATGAAATATTTTGGAGTCTCTAGATGGTAGCTTTTGTTAATGTTTCAACTTTTTTGCTCAGAATTTTGAGGACCTTGCATTTCTCAAACCCAGTCCGATCTTACGTGTTCAGATATATTCTACTTCAACTCTACATTGTGTACGTCTTGAAGTATAAGAACATTTGCATGTTCTCTAGCCGAGATATAAAGGGCTATTCTGAATTGTCAACGTCAATTGTACAGAATAATTTCCCTCTTCTTTAACGATTTTGTCAATTGTTATTTAGAGTTGAAGAGTAGTAATTGCTATTCTTTTTTCTTCATTTTACTACCCAAATTCTCAAACTCCTTAATTCTTCCTATTGGGGGTTGGATTCTCGTGTAGAAGAAATCAAAGAGTGTTATTATCTAATTTCATACCAAATTAAACATGGAAACTCATGATAGACACATACAAAAAATCAGATAAACATAAAAAGTTATTTGTTATCCCATAATATACAAAAAAAAAAAAAAATCAGATAAAATTAACAAAGTTATTTGTTATCCATAATATTACGCTTTTGACACAATTACTAACATCATCACATAACAAATTTGACAGAAAACAAACAAACATTAATTTCTATGTACATAATAAAGATAGTCAATAGTGTTGCAAAGCCGATAGACTATTCATGTAAGGTCATTTATAATACCTAAGAAGTAATACAAAAACACCTACATATGTGCGTATATCTATATGTATGCATGTGCATGTATATGTACAATTATTCAGATACATTTCATTTGTCGCAAAAATGAATTATATTTACTTCTGTGTAGAAGTAAAATTATATTTGGGAACAATATTGTGGAGGGTGAAAAAATTATGTTGCATCGACATTGGAAAGTAAGTAATGTAATTAACTATTAAGTTTCACTGATAGAAATTCGCCATTTACATGGGAATTTTTCTAGGGATTTTAATGAAAAATCGACAGGTATGTCAGTTTCTTGCGGATTTTCATGCAAACAAAATCCACAGGAAATAACCTCTTGAGTAATATTATCTGGGGATTTTAAAATTCCTGGGTACATTACCTGGGGATTTTTAAAGTCCCAGATACACTACATGGGGATGTTAAGTCTGTAGGTACGTTATTTGCTGATTTTTTCGCAAGAAATTCTGGTGAAAATCATAAACAAAAGGAATTTTCTCGGCGATTTTCATGGAAAATCTGCAGCTCTTTCCCCATGTAAAACCGCAAGTATATCCCTAGAAATTTAAGGCAAAAATTTGTGGGCAAAATGAATTTTCCTAAGGATTTTGTATAGGACAATTCCACAAAATAATCCTTATCAATCCCATGAAAACTTCACAAGCATATCCCCATAAAACTTCCTACGTAATAATTCGCAGGTAAAATTCCCATATAAAGTTCACATTTAACTAAAAAAAATTATTCAAATTCCCAAGAAAATCCCTAGAAAACTTTTTTCGCACAAAAATCCCAATGTAATTTTTATAGAAAATTCCCCATGTAATTTATTTTTGCAGGTAAATTCCCATATTAAATTGATGTGACTCAACATGTTTTCATATGAAAATTCGCAAGTAATTTGTACATTTTTAGTGCTAAATGATTTTAATTACCCAAATAATACTATACAAATTCTAAATGAACAAGAATAAAAATCTCAACTAAAATCCTAGATAGTAATCAACTATCTGACTTCTGATCATAGTCATTTCCATTCGCAATACAGGAGTCACTGTAACTGTCATCATGAGATGATTGATTATCTTCACAAGAGAGTGGTGGTTTTGAAGTTGTTGCATCAAAATCTAAAAACAATAAAATTTCAACTATAAATCCTAAATAGTACTATCTATTAGCACGTGTACATTATATTATATTTAACCATATTTAGTCTTGTGTAATTATGGTAGATATATGATCTCTATTGTATGAGGATTCCACATTGTACACCATATATATATATTTTGTATTAATGAGAAAGGCTCCCCAAGGGAGATTAATACAATTCTACATGGTATCAAGAGCCAATAATCCTTCCCGACCTAAAACCTAAAATTTGACCGCCATTCCCATCCTTTTCCGAAACCAAACTGCCCGTATACACCCGGTATACATCTGATATACGCTGATATACTGCCGTCCAGCCCTTATATTCTACAAACAGGCTTGTATACACCCGATATATCATTGCTATACCGCCCTATTTCCCTCCATATCTCTTCAACATGCCGTATACCCCTCGTATACAACCCATACACGCCGATATACACCTATAAACGACTGATATACTTCTCCAGCCACTGTATACTACCCTTATACAACTATCTCAAGCCGCTATACACCTTGTATACGACTGATACTACACCTAATATATACGTCATGACCCCTCAAATTTTTATCCTTTCTATCGCCTCCTTTTCGGCAGACACCATGGCAGAGAACGACCGTTGTTGTGGCAGCAACCACCGCGACAATGGTGGCAGAAGGGCTCAGGCGAGCCACTGGAGGCAGCAGGCTTCCAGCTACTGCCTGGGCACATAGAAGATGGACCACATCCAACAGTCCCACCCTCAGACAGCCAAGCAGACCGGACCAACCCAGTCGTTGGGCCTCCATTATTCGGTCCAGCTTCCTAAGGCCCAACAGGGAGTACAACATCCCCAGGCCTAATTGATTGGAGCCTAACAGTCCGCTCCTGGCCCTCTCCAATCCAATTTGGGTCAGGCTTTCGCCACATTGACTCCTCGGCAGCCCGATAACGCGTGGTATATGGATACGGGCACCACGTCTCACCTAACCAATAATTCTGGTAATCTTACTCAACTGCAAAATTTAAATACTCCGCAGTCTATTATGGTCGGTAACAATCATCACATTCCAATTTAAGGATTTGGCCACATCCTTACCCCACCACCGCATCCCCACTTATCTCGTAAAATGTCTTATATGCCCCACACATCATCAAAAATCTAATTTCTGTTAGAAAATTTACCACCGATAATTCTGTCTCAATTAATTTTGACCCGTTTGGATTTTCTGTAACGGACCTCCATACCGGAAAATTCCTTACGAGATGCAATAGTGAGGGGGACCTATATCCTTTCCTACCCACATCCGCTGCTAGTGTCACTCCTACCACCGTTCTAACAACCATATCTCCCTCAACGTGGCATAGTAGACTTGGTCATCCGGGTTATAACGTTTTTGATTCTCTTAGAAATCGAAATTTAATCCAATGTAACAAAGGAAACCTTTCTCATAGTTGCTCCTCTTGTCAGTTAGGAAAACACGTTAGACTACCATATACGACTTCTATGAGTACTACTTTCTCTCCCTTTGATATTATTCACACTGATTTAATGACATCTCACATAACTAGCAATTTGGGCCACAAATATTATCTGGTATTTTTGGATGATTTCTCTCACTTTCTTTGAGTATACCCACTCAACCTCAAATCTCAAGTGTTCTCCAAATTTGTCTAGTTTCGTACACTGGTTAAAACACAATTTGAAAAAGACGTCAAATCGTTTCAATGTGATAATGGTCGTGAGTTTAATAATTTTCTATTTCATAAATTTTGTCCGGCTAATGACATGATATTTCATTTCTCTTGTCCCTATACCTCTCCTCAAAATGGAAAAGCCGAAAGAATTCTCCTAACCATTAATAATATGATTCGTATCCTCATTTTTCATGTGTCTCTCCCCCTACTTTTTGGGTATATGCGCTAAAAATGGTAGAACACATTCTCAATATTTTACCTACCCGTGCGATTCAAAATAGGACACCCATCGAAATTCTCTATAGTCGGATCCCTACCTATGACCATCTTAGAATTTTCGGTTGTCTGTGTTACCCTAATCTGACATCAATGACCCCTCACAAATTGGCACCCAGATCTACTCCGTGCGCCTCCCTAGGTTTCCTGTCAAACCATAGGGGGTACTTGTGCTATGAGCTCTCCACCGAAAAAATCATAATTTCTCACCACGTTACCTTTGTTGACTATGTTTTCCCGTTTGACAACATTAAAAAATTCTGAGTCACTGATTACCAATTCCTCGAAGATTCGGACCCATCACCACTTGTCCAACAAGCACTCTGTCAGGTTGCCACTGTTCCAACGGCGGCAGACGCACTATCTGCCACCACCGACAGTCCAGTCCCGATCTTTCCTGTTAGCCAGTCGTTCGGTTCCCCCTCACCGCTGACAGCCCCTACATCCCCGGCAGTCAGTTAACCCTCTCCTAGTCACAAATAACTCCAGCACCCCCACTCATCGACCAGTCCTTGTGTCACCACCACACACCACCATAACTTTGATCGACCAACCCAGCCCACATCGAGCACTACCCCACAAGTACCATAACAACAACGACAACCCAAACCCGACATCACCACCACCACCCCACTACCACTTGTTACCAGTTCCACTCTCCAGATCTGCACCGTCACCACCTCCGACAGCCTACCCAACCCAACCAGTGTCGCCACCACCACCTGCCACACCAGTCCACACCCTCTAAACAGTTTCACCCCACCGACTTGCACCCACTGCCAAACCCAACCACCGATACCGCACATATACCAATACCAAACTAGAACGCAATCCCGAACCCACACCTTGGCCCGACACCCAGCAGACCTACCCCATATATCCCTGCCCCTTGTACCATATGGAAACCCGTGCCCAACACGGGATTTTCAAACCCATACAATTTAACCTATTCACACAAACCATATCCCCAATCCCCAATAACCCAAAATTGGCCAAACTAGACCCAAATTGGAATGTAGCCATGTGTGAGAAATTTAATATTTTAACAAAATAACACACTTGAGATTTGGTTCCTAGACCGGAGGTGGTGAATGTGATCTGATGCATGTGGCTTTTTTGCCACAAATACAGAGATAGTGGTGACCTTGAGAGATATAAGGCAATACTTGTAGCTAATGGCACCAATCAGCAGGAGGGTATTGACTATGGCGATACTTTTAGTCTGGTTGTTAAATCGGCTACCATTCGCACAGTTCGAAGTATTGCTATGGGTAAGCACTGGCCGATCCAATAGCTTGATGTCAAGAATGCGTTTCTACATGGGGATTTGAAAGAAACTGTTTATATGCACCAGCCGCCTGGTTTTGTCCATCCGGAAGCTTCTCAGTATGTATTCCGTCTTCATAAGTCAATCTATGGTTTAAAACAGGACCCTCGAGCGTGGTATGATCGCTTTGCACGGTACATTATACACATTGGGTTCGTATGTAGCAAGTGTGATAATTCTCTATTTATTTTTACAGAGGTAGTAGCATTCCTTATTTGTTCTTGTATGTGGATGATATTGTTCTTACTACCTCTTCTGTTGTTTTGAAAAAATGAGATTATTACACTGCTCAAAATCGAATTTACTATGACTGATTTGGGGAAGTTGAGCTATTTTTTGGGGATTTCAGTGACTAGATCTGCAGATACTATGTTTCTTTGTCAGCGTAAGTATGCAGAGGAGATTGTGTACGAGGTTAAAATTCCAAATTGCCAAATCATGTCTGCTCCAGTTGAGTCTAAATTAAAGCATAGTGCTTTGGATGGTGATCCAGTGTCAGATCCCACTCTCTACAGGAGTCTTGTAGGTGCACTACAATACCTTACTTTCACCAGGCCTGATATTGCTTATGTTGTTCAGCAGGTATGCTTATTCATGCATGCCCCACGGAGCCTCATTTTACTGCCCTTAAACGTATCATCCGATATGTTAAGGACACACTTGATTATGATTTTCATCATATGGTTAAATATAATACAATATACACATGCTAATACTATCAAATATCTCAATCCTGATCATATTAGTATTCATCTCCATTCGACTTATCATTATCATCATTAGCACTCTTAGAATCTTGATTGTCTTCTGAAGATGATGGTTGTGCATTTGAAGATGATGCCGAGAAACCCACATGCTTTATTAGTGCTTCTAACTTCTTATTTGTGTTACCTAACTCTTTCTTCATCTTCTTGTTTTGGCGCCTTATCTCTTCATTTTCACGTTGCGTTTCTTCCAATAGATTATATAACTCATAATTTAAAGCATGAACTTGAGATCTAATCTCATCAACTTTGTCTGGCATTGCAGATTGTCAAAACAAGTTAGTATATAACTAAGTATATAGAGTATATCGGCTGCTGTATATCAAAGGAAGTTATGAGTTAATTGTGTAAGATAGAATAATTTCCCTTAGGGATTCCTTTCATTATTCACAATATATATAGTTGTACAAAGGTTGATTCCTAATGCAATAAGAATTCTAAGTTACCTTAAATATACATCTATCATAATTACAAAATATACGGTGAATATTCGGAGAATACTCCCCCTCAAACGGAGCGGGAAGAGGCCGAATGCTAAGGTTGGATCGAAAGTCGGTGAAGAGCTGTCGCGGTAGTCCCTTTGTGAAAATATCTGCATAATGATAAGAGGAAGACATGTGTAATATTTTGACCTGACCACGGGCAACCTTCTCTCGCACAAAGTGGATATCCATCTCAATATGCTTAGTCCGTTGATGTTGGACTGAATTATGAGACATATAGATGGCAGATATATTGTCACAATAGACTATAGACGCCTTTCGTAGTGGACACTGGAGCTCCAAAAGAAGGTTTCTGAGCCAACAGATCTCAGCAACGACATTAGCAACTCCGCGATATTCTGCTTCAGCACTCGAATGGGATAGCGTGGCCTGCCGCTTGGCGGACCATGAGATAAGATTATCCCCAAGAAATACACAGTACCCTGAGGTGGAGCGACGTGTGTCGGGGCATCCTGCCCAATCTGCATTCGTGTAGGCGAGTAACTTAGTTGGGGCAGATGGGTATAGATGTAGTCTAAAGTCTAGTGTGCCCTTAACGTATCTAATAATACGTTTGAGGGCGGCAAAATAGGACTCTCGGGGGTCGTGTATAAACATACACACCTGCTGAATGACATATGCAATATCAGGTCTAGTGAATGTAAGATACTGAAGAGCACCTGCAAGACTCCGATATAGAGTAGCATAAAAAACTGGCGCCTCGGGAAGCAAGACTCGACTAAGTCATAAATGACCCTTTGAAACTTCCAGATGTGACAAAATTTGAAAATGAATCCATTTAGCTAAACGACAACTTTGAGTCAAACTACCCAACTCTAAGTTTCTAGTTTTTCATCTGAAACTCATATGAATGGACCACGAGATCTGTACCACCCATTCCCGCACACTACAAACCCTACATAGAGTCTACGAGAAGGGTAAAATAAGAAAATAAGGGTCTTTAGGTAAAAACGACTATACGATTCATTACATCAGATATCAATTAAAACAACGTTAGGCCTCAAACAAAGAGAAATGAACAGAGGGAATGTACTGGAAGTAGTGAACAAGCTAGGATATCTGCTCCGCATATCAGACTCGGTATACCAAATCGCCTCCTCAACAGGATGATGTCTCCACCGAACCTTCACCGAAGCTAACTCCTTTGACCTCAACTTTCACATATGTCAGTCTAAAATGGCCACAAGCTCTTCCTCGAACTCCAAATTCTGATCAACCAATACGGAGTCTCACCGGATGATATAAGAACCATCGGCATGATACTTCTTTAGCATAAACACATAGAAAACTGGATGAACACCTGACAGACCTGGTGGAAAAGCCAACTCATATGCCACCTTCCCAACTCTCTGAAGAATCTCGAAGGGTCCAATATACCTCAGACTCAACTTCCCTCTCTTGCCTAATCTCATCACACTATTCATGGGTGAGACTGATGTATATAAGGAGGGGATTGTATGGTTAGGTGGGATGAAGTTGGATTGGTACTGGGTGGATATGAAAATGGGGGTCAAATGGAGATTGGCGGATTTTTGGGGAGTGTGTGTTTGGTGGGGGGTGTGCGGGTGAATTTGGAGGGTGTTGGGATAAGGAGTTTGAAGGGAATGAACTAGACACGTTTTAGGTTATGTTAGTGGTTGGTATTTGGTGGTTGGGTGGTGGAAACTGGTAGGGACAGTAAGGTTGGCAGAATAGGGGTGCGATCGGGACGGTGGGGGAATTGGTTTGGGGTTTCGGGTGTTTGTGGGAGGCGTTGGTTCACGACCTTTTGGGTGTGAGTTGGGGAAGTGTTGGAGTGTATTGGGGTGCAAGGAATTAGGCAGTTTGGAAATGGATGGGGCACGAAATTGATAAAAAAATTCGTGTGCCGGTAAGGTAATGTAGGCCGAGAAGATCTTCAATGTGTTTGTAACAAGTTACCGGCTAGAACCTTGTCTTGAGTATAGTTACATCACAAAAGTTCTAACTACACTTACACCGAGAGTTTGGACCACAAAAGGACCAACGGGTGGCCCATAAAAGGTCTGACTAAGATAACAAAACAAAAGTTAAAAACTTAGCAAATTTGAGTAAACTCAAATATATTTCATAAAACTTTAATGTCCCCCCTCTTACATTAATTACATCTCCTATTTATTTTAGTTCTAGACCTTCTAGAAGAGGAAACAAGAAAGACACAAACATGGCACTCGACCGAATAGGAAAGGGGAAGGTGTTCGACCGGTTTGGGAGAAGGGAAAAGTCCCAACTCTTCATGTTCTCTAGGACACCCTTTTGTGTCATCCATGTAGATAACTACATGAAATAGCTAGTTCATGAATTACCTTATTGGGGCACGTTGGAAGCTTTTCATTCTAGATGGTTCTCGGCCTAGTCATCTCATCTTATTACATGGCCTAGTAATTAAGCTAGGAATTAAAATAAACTAAAAGTTGGTCTCGGCCAAGACCTACATAAAAGCTCATAATTAATGTCACTTGGCTTGGATGTTCAAGTCTTTTATTCAATTCTACTCCATACTCCATTTCATGTTAGGCATGTCACCATATGATGGTTACCAATGTTCGGCACTCCTAGTAAATCACCTCGCGACTCATGTTGGAAACTTAAGTTCACAACCTTCTTTTCATCATACTCTCATTCTTTAACATAATTTTCCCTCAAATTATCATCATCTAAGTATGGTGATAAGTCTCCAACATTAAACGTTGAACTAATACCTCCATATTCGTCCGAAGGTTCTACCTTGTAGGCGCTTTCCCCGAACCTTGCCAATATATTGAAAGGACCATACACCCTTGGCATTATCTTGTTCTTCCTCATGTTGGGAAATCTTTCCTTCCTTAGGTGTAGCCAAACCAAATCTCCGGGCTGGAATTGTGGTTGAGTCCTTGACTTGTTCGCATCCATTTTGTACTTGGCATTGGCCTTCTGAAATTGCGCTCGGATTTGATCATGTAACTTTTTGAAGGCCTCAATGCGATATTTAGCCATGAAGCTAAGAATTTCTTTGTTTGGGATTGGAACTAGATCAATAGGTAAAAATGGGTTAGTGCCATAAACAATTTCAAATGGAGCTTTACCCGTTGTACGAGATTGACTCCGATTATAAGCAAATTTCGCATGTGCCAACTTGATGTCCCAATCCTTGGTGGTCTTGTTCACCAATCCTCTCAATAGTGTGCCAAGAGTTCTATTAGTCACTTCCATTTGGCCATCCGTTTGAGGATGATAGGAGGTACTAAATAACACTTGGTATCAAGAAGTCTCTATAGTGTTTTCCAGAAATAACTTAGGAACTTCACATCTGTATAAGACACAATAGTCTTAGGAACGCCATGCAATCTTACCACATCATTCAAATACAAGTACGCAATATGTTATGCATCATCAGTCTTATGACAAGCAATAAAGTGAGCCATCTTCGAGAATCTATCCACAACCACCATGTTAGATTCCTTTCCCCATTGTGTTTTTGGTAAGGCGAGGATGAAATCCAAGCTGACACCTTCCCATGGTCGCTCCGGAATCGGTAAAGGAGTATACAATCCTTTATGGAAGAAACTTTTAGCCTTTTGACAAATGGAACACCTACTTGCCACTCCATTTACATCTTTATCCATATGTGGACAGTAAAAGTGTTCTTGTAGAATCTCCAAAGTCTTCACTACCAAAAAAATGTCCAGCTAGTCCATCCGAATGCACTTCATGTACAAGTAATTCTCTCATGGAACATTTGGGCATACACGATTTGTTTCATTTGAAAAGGAAACCTTCTACTATGGAATAAGAACCATGAACTCCATTATTATAATGTATCATTACGTCTTTGAACTCGGAATATCGTTCATAGAATTCCTTTAGCACTTCAAATCCCACAAGTTTTTGTTCAAGCATGGTCAACATTATGTGCCTCCAAAAATGTGCATCCACCACTATGTTGGACTTGCCATCTTTGTGCCTTGTAGAGAATGTGAAAGTTTGCAAGTACGCCACCCACTTAGCATGCCTTGGATTCAAATTTCTTTGCCCATGTAAATACTTCAAGAATTCATGATCCGAATATAAGATAAAAGGTTTTGGCCTCAAATAATGTTCCCATTGGACCAAGGATCTCTCACAATAACATAAAATTGCTTGTCATAAGTAGAATAATTGAGTCGTGCACCATCCAATTTTTCACTAAAGAAAGCAATAGGTCGCTTATCTTGAATAAATACGGCACCAACACCAACTCCACTAGCATCACGTTCAACCTCAAATAGTTTCTCAAAGTTCGGAATAGCTAGAACCGGTGCTTCACACAACCTTCCCTTCAAGGTTTCAAAAGCTCCTTGTGCTTATTGGGACCATTTAAACTCACCCTTATTCATTAGTTCAGTGATAGGGGCAACAAGGGTACTAAAATCTCGAATGAAATGACGATAGAAAGACGTCAAACCATGGAAACTTCTTACCTCACTTACATTTGTAGGCTAGGGCCAACTCCGGATAGCTTGTACTATGGATGGGTCCACATGAATGCCCTCAGATGATATTATGTACCCTAAGAATGGGACACTAGTAATAATAAAAGCACACTTATCTAACTTGCCATACAACTTTACTTCTCTTAACTTCTCAAATATAGCTTCTAGATGCGACAAGTGAGATTCCCTATCTTGACTATAAATCAAGTTATCATCTAAGTAAACCACAAAAAATTTACCCATGAACGGACGTAGCACCTCGTGCATGAGCCTCATGAAAGAGATGGGAGCATTACACAATCCGAATGGCATCACAAGCCACTCGTACAAGCCATACTTGCACTTGTCTTTGCAATTCCTTGGCCTCTTCTGGATTGCATCTATAGATTGGATGATTAGGTTATGAACTTCCCAGAATAAAATCAATAGCATGTTCAATACCTCTTATTGGTGGTAATCCGGGTGAAAGGTCATCTGGAAATACATCTTCAAATTTCTTCAAGAGTTCTTTCAAGTCGGCATCCTCAACCACATCTCCCACAAGACTCTTCTTATCCTTGCACTTCAATGCATATATGGGACTCTCATTCTTAAACTCCTCTTCGATCTCCCGCGCATCAAGCAAGAGGGTCTCAGATTTCTCCTCGCGGTTCTTGGTAATTTGGATCTTCATTTTCTTCACCTCACTATGTGACAATGGTACCAACCAGATCTTCTTATCATCTTTTTGAAAAGAATAGACATTATTTTCTCCATCATGTTGCACTTTCCTATCAAATTGCCATGGCCGACCCAATAAAATATGACAAGCATCCATAGTAAGATGTCACACTATATCGCATCTTTATACTTACCAACCAGAAAACTAACAAGAGCTTGTTTCATTACCTTTAGCCTTTCATCTTTGTTCACCTATTGGAGAGCATATGGTTCAGCCACTGAAGGAAATACCTTCGCGAACTCACTAACTACCGGAACAGAATCAAGGGAAGGAGTTTCGGCACTCGCATCCCGAATATGTGCAAGATAAGCCAAACAATCCTTGATCTACTAACTTCCTAGCCTAAATATATGAAATAACCTTTCTAGGAGCAGGGCTGGGAGAGCCTCTCCACTCTAACCTCGGAAGACCAGGCATAACTAGCGTGACTATCCTGGAATAGCAGTCCAGAATCGCATGATATGGTGATAGCCAATCCATACCCAAGATAACATCGAAATCCACCATATCTAAGATAACCAAATCTACCCAAGTATCATAACCCATAAAAGTAACTATACACATGCGATATACTCTATCTACAATCACAAAATCACTGACTGGTGTATACATACAAATAGGAAAATCAATCATATCACACCGCACCTCTAATTTAGTAGAAAGATAAGCAGACACATAAGAGAATGTAGACCTTGAATCAAATAACACAATAGCAGACCGATGATCGACTGTAATGATAATTGTGATGACTGCGTCGGATGCCTCAACCTCGACCCTACTAGGGAATTCATAGCAATGAGTGCGTCCTACCTCAGACAGAGTACCCTTCTAGCCACATCATCTCGAATGAGCTCCCTCTCTCCCTGACTGGGATCCACCACGACCAGACTGATAGCCATTATAGCCCGAATAAGATCCTCCTCGACTACTCTGATTACCACATCTAGTTGGCTATTCTGGGGGCCTGGGTACTCGAGATGCACTCGATGTAACTCTAGGGCAATCTCTCTTGAAATGTCCAACCTCTCCACACTCAAAACAGGTCCTGGCCGCTGAAGGCTATCCAACAAAGATCGAAGAACCCGAACCACCATGGTCGAAATATCTAGACTGAGAACCTTTGGATGATTGACCCCCACTGTAACCATCAATAATCGGTAGAGTTGCCTGAATCAGTCGATTGGGCTGCGACTGCTGATATCTCCCCTAATACACATAACCATAGGAAAGTAGAACCACTGAACTGACTATGTTGCCTCAGCCTCTTATCAGGCTCATTTATGGATACACTGCCTCTCACCGACTCCACCATCCTGGCATGCTCTGCTACAATATCAAAAGAAGCTCCCGAAGCCACCAACTGCAACTTGTCCAACTAGAGTAGAATAGACAATCCTTGAACAAAATATCTCACTTGATTAGCCTCAGTAAGAAGAAGCGGTGCTGCATATTGCGATAAGACATGAAAGCGAGTCTTATACTGTGCAATCGTAGAATTGCCCTGACGAATCTTTTGAAACTCATCCCGCTTGCGCAATAAAAAATTTAAAGGCATAGAATCTCCAAGAAGACTTTGTAGAACCTAACCCAAGTCAATGGAGGCATCCCTACGGGCAAGAAATCAACATACGCGTCCCCCACTGCTTTTTGTATCCTTTAAGATGAAATGACAAAAAACTAACTCCGTACGACTCAACAATACCTAAGGTATGCAAACTCTCATAGCTGTTTACGATGAACTCATACGCAACTTCCTCGGGTTGTTCGAAGAAGTCAGGAGGCTTCATGTTCAAAAAGTGCTCTCAAATCTTCAGCTCATCACGGGACATATCTATCCCTCCAATAAGATGGGAACCAAACTCTAGACCATTAACCTCATCGATACTGGGCGCTGACATCGCCGTTGGCTGAATACCAGGTGTATGAAACTCAAGGGTTTAAGTACGTCCCTTCCAGTACGGGTCTGAGAACCACCCAGAGTAGTAGGATGTGCGCCGATCTGAGCAAAACCATCAATAATACTCAATAACCTGACCAGTGTGTCCTATAGAACTGGAGTAGCAATAAATCCAGGTTGATCCTGGGTTGGCTCCATCTTCTCCTCTAGCATATCATCTTGAGGCTCAATATATGGCTTTGGGGACTTTGATCTAGCACGAGCCTAACCGACTCTCTATGCTCCACCCCGATTTGGTGCTACTTCTCTGGCTCTACCTCAGCCCCAAGCGCATGCTCTACCACGACCACGACCACGCATGGCCGGTATTGGTGCCTGTGCCTCCTCTCTAGCTGCGTCTGCACGAGTCCTCACCATATGTGAGAAAATATGAACAAAGGAAAGAAATAATTTTATTTGACTTAGTACGAAATAAATGGAGAAAGTCAAATTTCCTAAATGTCTTATAGCCTCCCAAAGATAAGTACCGACATCTCCGCACCGATCCACAAGACATTACTAGACATCGCTCTTATATTTAAGACCATTTAACTTTGGGTTTGGATACCAACTTTGTCACGACCCCTTTTCGGGAACCGTGGTGGCACTTACACAATCCCACCGATAGGCGAATCACTATCCAATCATGCACAAACAAAACATAAGTAAAAGCATAAGAAAATAAGTACTAGATAAACTATCTCAAAATATAAATGCGGAGGAAAATGAGTCTTATACAACCATAAAATCCCTCAACTGATATGGTCTATACATACAAGAGCTATAATAAAATGATGTAAGTCTGAAAGTCAAGGGCATCAAGTGCCAACTGAATACATAAGCTGAAAGTCTGCACACATGTCTCTAGATAAAAAATAAAGACAATAAAGGAGATAGAGCAATCCAGGGCATATTGGAGATAACATCCTCACCCTGATAGCTGGGGAATCAACTGCTTGAACTCAGCCATGCGATCTCGAGCTAGTCGTCGGATCGATATCTGCATCAAGAAAATATGCATCAAGTGTAGCATGTGTACACAACGTACCCCCCTAAACATCATAGGCCGACAACTACAGAAGATACATAATCAGGGATAAATACCAAGTTGACACCAAAAAATCCTATTCTAATCAGTTTAATAATACAAGTATGGTCACATAGTCACGAAATAATCCACAGAGTTTACATGTTTACTTATTTCAATAATAGTCCATAATTACTACGTTACCCAGTTCCAAAGAGTTCTATAATATCTCAAGTATCAAGAAGCAAGTATAATCCTTTCATGTCTAAAATTTAGTCAAGTCATTAACAATCACTTCAAATATAAGTCCAACCACAAGTAATCAATGAAATGGCATATATATGAATGATATGAATGCAATGCATATGCTAGGTACCTTATCAACCGGTATACAATATGTCAAAGTTTTATTATGATCTGTACACCCAAGGGGGACCCACGAAGTCCATATACCCCTCCGCTATGGAATAACTCATCGGATCACAAAGCCCAGCTCCTGGCTGTAATAATATCATATTGCAGGCGTGCAACTCCAATCCCCGCGTATCAATATCATCTCAGTATTGCCCTTTCTTTGTGCCTCATGATGGTCGAAGTCTATCCATGCATATATACTATCTGTTAATATAAAGTTCACGTAACACACAAGGATATAAACCTTACAAACAAGACTTTAAAATATCAACCCGGGCCCATATCTTTTAGACTCGAACTTTAATACCCAAAAACCACGAATACATACTAATTAGCAATATCTTTAAATTTGTTGAAAAACTATACACATTTGAACCCTCAATTGAAAATTATTAAAAAAGTTCCAATTTGTGAAACCCTAGAAATTTCCCACAATTGAAAATAGGTTTCTATCCTTAAATTAAGACTTACAACATGATAATCTAACACAATCCAATCCTAATTCATGATACTAACTCAATTTGATCCATAAACCTCCATTAAAACAATAGCATAACTCTCTTCATCTCATAGAAAATTGCAATTTATTTCCCCCCAACTTAACAACACACTTCATCATCGTTAATGAAATTAGAAACATAAAGTTAAGTCAATAAATGAAAGAAACTCTTACCCTAAGGTTGAAATTGCTCCTAGGGTTTTTAAAATGCTTCAAGGAGGCGCTGGTCTCGAGGTCTTCTATTTTGGGAATGAAAATTCTGACCTAAGGAATTTATAGGACACATGATACATTAATTTTGCCCCAGCGAAATTGACTCCGCTGGAGCGGACCTACTGCGGCAAACCAAATCTCCACTGAGGCAGTGTCACTTGACACCTCTCCTCAGCACCACGGTGAACCCGACTCTGCAGGTGCGGACTCGCCCCTGCAGATAGACCCTCCGCCATTACGGAAATCCATACTTGCCTAACTTCCGCTTTGGCGAACCAACCACTCGCCGAAGCGGACACTCCGGAGCCGTAACTGGTGCCGTCGAGGCAGACACGTCGGAGCGGTAACTAGTGACTCCAAGGCGGACACCAGATCATGGAAAACAAGCAAAACCTCTAGCAAACACCTGAAATGCTGCCAAGACCCCCCGGACACAAACCGGACATGATCATCTAAGGTAAATAGTTCTACGAACTTGTTCGTACCCTTGGATTTCACAATTAACCGAGCTAAGACATACTTTTCTAAATAATATTTCAGAAAAATCAAATACCCAAACTTTACAAATAAGGTCACAAAATACATTCGATAGCCACGAAAAGTTAACCAAAGACTCGACTAAGTCATAAATGACCCTCTAGAACTTTCAAAAGCGACGGAACCCAAAAACAAACCCCTTTAGCTAAAAGTCAACTTTGAGTCAAACTATCCAACTCTAAGTTTCTAATTTTGGGTTTTTTTCATCCGAAACTCATATAAATGGACCTCGGGGTCCGTGCCACCTATTCCCGCGCACCACAAACCACACATAGAGTCTACGAGAAGGGTCAAACATGCGAATAAGGGTCTTTAGCTAAAAACAACCAAACGGATCGTTACAACCTTTTAGTTTCCTTTCAAGAAACATGTAAATACAAATTTAAAATGAAAACCTCCTAAAATCAATATCATAGTAAAATATCCGTTAAGGTCTAGTTCTTCTTTTATTTCTTTTGTTGTAAACAGAAAAAAAAAGATTAATATCAATAAAGAAAATAGTATTTTTTATGTTTTAATTTGTCTTACTAATATTTCTAGTATGCTTAAAAAAGAATGTAGCTTTTATGATTTGTATATATTTAATTTATAACTATATAGCATATGTAACAACTAAATTTTGTTCCTTTCAGGTCTGTTCCGTGGCCTTACAATCTTTAAAAAATCTTTATCAAAAGATGTAGTCCTCCAATTCTTCTCCTCACGACCGTCAGCTCATGGACTTCGCTTGTTCTTGAATTGATGGACTAACTTATTGGTTCAATTTAACTTTGAATGCGAAGCTAGCCTTTGATCATAAATGGGCGCGGAGACTAATGAAGATGACTTCTTGATTTGCGGAAGACTTATAGATCACCAATACTAGGAAGGGATGAAGTGATGTATATAAGGAGGGGTGAGTGAGGGTAAGTTGGTCTGAGTTTGGCAGGAAATAAGTTGACACGAAAGAGGACTTGAAAGTGAGGGTTCTCGGGTTCCCGTCTTAGCCGACAATGGGATATTGGGTGGCTGTTTCGGGTGGATTCACGGAGAATATGATTTGGGAATTTTGTGGGATGGTCGCGGGTGTGTTGAGGGTTGTAATGAAGGTTGGTGTTTGGGGGTTTGATAGTGGAAAGACCACAGAACAGACCTGAACCAGTGAGGTTCTCGGTAGGTGTGTTACGGCCGGGCAGCGTGGTGTTGATGGCTGTTTCGGGTAATTATATAGGGGAATGGGTCTAGGTGTTTTATGAAGTTGTTGTAGACACGTTGAGAGTTGTTGTGGTGGTCAGGGAGAAATGGTTGGCTGGTGGAGGTTGTCGGTATTGAACTAGAACAGTGAAGGGCCCAAAAGAGGACTAAGTGGAGACATTGGTGTGGTTGGTTGTGTTTGTGGGTATTGCGGGTGGTTGTGGGAAGTGGCCTTTTGTGGGGATGTTCCAGAGATGTTGTGGGAGGTGGTGACGGAAAGAAGAAAGTAATTTGGATGAGGAATGGACACGGAATGATAGATGCAAGTCCGAGTAAAACGAAGTTACGATCAGTCGATATGTACCAAGGATAGTGACGCGGGGATTTTAATGCCCGAGTCCACACCAAGATGAGGGTGACCAATTCTACAAGGACTTGATCGGGGTTGCTAAGTACAAGACGGAATGCAAATCAAGTAAGGGTGCCCAGAAACCTTAAGATAGACCCTAGGCTTGGACTTGATTGGATCACACAAGTTCCAATGTCCACTTTCACCGGGGGAGGGGGGGGGGGGGTTTCCTTAAGCTTGGGCTTAGTTAAGTCACAAAGTCTTAACCAAACATACTCCAAAGGGAAACCTTAGCTTGGATTTAACTAGGTCACACATTCCTAGCTTCAACTTACACTAAGGGGTTTGGCTCAAACAAGAACCAAAGGTCCTCCCGGAGAACCAACTAAGAATAACAACCCCGGGTTGGAAGACTTAGCTTTGTGAGTAAACACTCAACCTTTTATATATAATAAAACCCTCTCTAAATATTTACAATTTCCTAAGGGTCCTATTTATAGTAGTAAATGGACCATTCTAGAAGACAAATTAAAAGACACAAAGTACATGTAAACGTTCGGCCAAATGTGGATAAATGGGAATGAGTTTTGGGTTTACTTGGTGACCAAGGGTGTTGCGGCCAAACCAAGATAATGGAAAAGGTCTTGTCTTTTCTTGGAGACAAAGGATGAACCCAATCCTATCACACCCCTTTGTGGATCCCATGAAGAAGAATGTATGAACTTGGGGTCTTCATAAATGTCATCTTCTTGGAATAGGTTTGGAAGCTTCCATTCTTTGTATTTGCTTGATGAACCATTCAGGAAACTCTTTATATTCCCCTTGGTCGATTTTTAAGTCTTCAAGGTAGCCAAATTCATGAACTAGTTGGTTCATGAATTGTCTTCTTGGAAGTCTTTTCTTCTAGATCATTTTTTCCCATTGTCCTCTCGGCTTGATCACTTCACGACCTAGTCACCTTGTGTTATTACACGACATATTAATGATGTCTTGAGGGGAACTATAAGTTATTACATGGTTCCCCTATGTCCAAAGGCAATATAATAGTTAATCTAGGAACTAAAGGAAAACAACAAGCTAAAAGAAATACATGGTCTCGGCCAAGACCAGCAAGAAGGCCGAATAAAAACATGTTTCTTCTTAAAATATTCAAGTCCAATTTTCAATCCCACTCCACCATCCATACCATATTAGACACATCTTCATAGGCGGATTGCTAATTTGTGGAATTCTGAGCATATCACCTTGAGGATTAAATTGGAACTTTGAGATTACGGGCTTTCTTACATCAATCTCCGCTTGTTTGAAAGAATTTTCCATCCAATTCGTGCCTTCTAAATATGGTAATGAGCGTTCAACAACAAGTGTTGATGTAATACTTCCACCATTAGATAAATCCGGAAGTTTTATCTTATAGGCGTCTTCCTCTAAACTTGCCAAATAGGGATCCGAACACAAGCCAAACGATTTGAAACACGGTGTCCGTATTGTGCCACGAATCCCATAAGGTATAATGCCTTGCTATAGGTAGCATGATGGCTTCGTGTACCATTCAATCTTGTTCTCGGGAAAAATATGGCACCAACTCTCATTTTATGTTTGACGTCCAATGGTCCTTCACGACTTGTCATAATTAGGACCGGGGCTTCCCAAATCTTTTTCTTCACAACTTCAAAGACTCTTTCTATTCCTCGAAATCATTCACACTCATCTTTTCTTATTAGTTCATTGATAGGGGCAACAAATGTGCAATAATTATGCACGACATGATGAGAAGAAGAAGTCGAACCAAAGAAACTTTTTGCCTCAATGACCCCCGTAGACTCGGACCACCTTTGGATAGATCCCACCGTGATTAAATTTTCACATATGGCCTCAAGTGATGTGGTGTCACCCATGGATTCTTGTAGCATCTTGTGCATGAAGCTCATGGTAGGAATTGTAGCATTTCACAATGGAATGATGGAGATTTTTTCCCATGGTGCTCTTGGGTAACCGAGACGAAGATCTTTCCATAATTGTTCCGGGACCGACAAAGGAGTATACGATTCTTTGTGGAAGAACCTTATATCACTTTGACACGTGGAAAACTTTCTTACTACGTCTTCGAATTTGGGGTCTCGTTCATAGAACCCCTTTAACACTTCAAATCCCATCAACCTTTGTTTAAGCATGGTTAACATTACGTGTCGTCGAAGAAGTGTATCCACTACTCTAGTGGACTTTTCATCCTTATGTCTTGTGGAGGATGTGAGAGTTTGGAAGTATGCTACCCACTTAGCATGTTTCGGGTTCAACTCCCTTGGAACCACATAAGATCTCGGGTTGTAAGTAGAACAAGGAAGCCGTGTATCGCCTAATCTTCCACTAGAGGATGTCATGGATTCTTGGCCTAGACATAAGATGACCCCATCATCACATTCAACTCCAAGTTTCATAATAGGGGAAGTAAGGGCCCAAGAGTTTTGAGTGAATTGACGAGGGAAGGAAGACGAATCACGAAAACCTTTTTCCACACTTCGATTCAACGGTTCGGGCCAACTCCGGATGGTTAATACCATGAATGAAGCATCATACATATCGTTAGATAATGCGATGTAGCCCATAGGTGGTTGTAGTACCTTGTGTATGGAAATCACGAGAGGATTTGGAACGTTGCACAACCCAAATGACATCACAATCCATTCTTGGCGTTGGATTCCATCATCACTTCACCTCCTTCTCGGGTCTCCATGTATTGTTAGCCACTTATTAAATCTATATTGATTAACAATTTGGCTCCACTTAATTCATCAAGAAGGTCTTTCAACCTCGGCATAGGAAGTTTGTTCCCCATAATGAAGTTGTCGACCTCTCGGCTCTCAACACACGCGTGCCAAGTTTAACTTTTCTTTGGCACCATCAAGATTGTTGCCTTGTTTGTATTGGAGCTATATGATTGATGATTAAGTAATGAACTTCTTGGAAATAAACCAAGAGTAGGTTCAATACTTTCCACCGTTGGTGACCAGGTTGCAAGCTCTTCCGCACATACAACTTCCAAGGGCTCCTTCAAGTCGGCATCTCTAGCACTCCCCTTCTTAAGTTATTTCTCTATATTTCATGCATCAAGTAAGGGGGTCTCGGTTTCCTCTCGTTCTTCAAGTGGTATGGGTTCCATTATATCCAAAGAAAACCCACACTCTCAATATTCTTCTCTAAGAACGTCCCGGGAATTAGGACATTCACTTACAAAGTTTCCTACCTTTTGACATTGGAAGCATTTTTTTTCTTTTTTTATCTACCCCTTTTGTAACATCTTCACGCTCTTGGGTATACAATGTATTAGTGAAAGAAGTGCTTCCCCTTTCTTTCTTTTTATCCTTCTTTTCAATTTCTTGCCGATACAAAGGGTTGGTAAAAGAGGTACCACCCTTTGCTTTAACATTCGTGGCTTTGACATAGGGCCTTGGGGTACCTTTACTTTCACGTATTGGTCTATTTTTCCCTTGACTTGGAATTTTTATTCATGGAAGGCCTTGCCAATTCTTCTCTCAATACTTGCTCACGTTCGGCCAAAACGTCACATAAAATCCGCCGAAATTTTTCTTTTGTGATGGTCATCGCGTTAAGGCATGGGACGAGAGTGCCTTTCTGTGATACCAATATATTGTATATAATGAGGGGTGAGTAAGGGTAAGTTGGTATAAGTTTGGCAGGGACTAAGTTGAGCGAAAGAGGACTTGAAAGTGAGGGTCCTTGGGTTTCCAGCTTAGCCGACAATGGGATATTGAGTGGCTGTTTTGGGTGGATTCGGGGAGAATTGTCTTTGGGAGTTTTGCAAGATTCTTGAGGGTGTGTTGTGGGTGGTAGTGAAGGTCGGGGTTTGGTGTTTTGATAGTGGCAAGGCCACGGAATAGACTTGAACCAGTGAGGTTATCGGTAGGTGTGTTACGGCCGGGCAGCGTGGTGTTAATGGCTGTTTCGGGTAGTTGTATAGGGAAATGGGTCAAGGCGTTTTATGGAGTTGTTTTAGACACGTTTAGGGTTGTTGTAGAGGTCTGGGTGAAGTGGTTTTCTGGTGGAGTTTTCGTGACTGAACTAGAACAGTGAAGGGCCGAAACGAAGACTCTATGGAGACGTTGGTATGGTTTGTTGTGTTTGTGGGTGTTGCGGGTGGTTGTGGGCAGTGTCCTTTTGTGGGGATGTTTGTGAGATTTTGTGGGAGGTGGTGGCGGAAATAAACAAGTAACTTGGATGAGTAATGGACACAGAATGCTAGAAGCAAGTCCGAGTACCACTAAGTTTTGATCGGTCGATATGCAACAAGGATAATGACGCAGGGGTTGTAATTCCCGAGTCTACACCAACACGAGGGTGACAAATCTACAAGGACTTGATCGGGGTTTCTAAGTACAAGACCGAATGCAAATCAAGTAAGGGTGCCCAGAAACCTTAAGATAGACCCTAGGCTTGGACTTGATTGGATCACACAAGTTCCAATGTCCACTTTCACTGGGGGAGGGGGGGGTTCCTTAATCTTGGGCTTAGTTAAGTCACAAAGTCTTAACCAAACATACTCCAAAGGGAAACCTTAGCTTGGATTTAACTAGGTCACACATTCCAAGCTTCAACTTACACTAAGGGGTTTGGCTCAAACAAGAACCAAAGGTCCTCCCGGAGAACCAACTAAGAATAACAACCCCGGGTTGTAAGACTTAGATTTGTGAGTAAACACTCAACCTTTTATATATAATAAAACCCTCTCTGAATATTTACAATTTCCTAAGGGTCCTATTTATAGTAGTAAATGGACCATTCTAGAAGACAAATTAAAAGACACAAAGTACATGTAAACGTTCGGCCAAATGTGGATAAATGGGAATGAGTTTTGGGTTTACTTGGTGACCAAGGGTGTTGCGGCCAAACCAAGATAATGGAAAAGGTCTTGTCTTTTCTTGGAGACAAAGGATGAACCCAATCCTATCACACCCCCTTTGTGGATCCCATGAAGAAGAATGTATGAACTTGGGGTCTTCATAAATGTCATCTTCTTGGAATAGGTTTGGAAGCTTCCATTCTTTGTATTTGCTTGATGAACCATTCAGGAAACTCTTTATATTCCCCTTGGTCGATTTTTAAGTCTTCAAGGTAGCCAAATTCATGAACTAGTTGGTTCATGAATTGTCTTCTTGGAAGTCTTTTCTTCTAGATCATTTTTTCCCATTGTCCTCTCGGCTTGATCACTTCACGACCTAGTCACCTTGTGTTATTACACGACATATTAATGATGTCTTGAGGGGAACTATAAGTTATTACATGGTTCCCCTATGTCCAAAGGCAATATAATAGTTAATCTAGGAACTAAAGGAAAACAACAAGCTAAAAGAAATACATGGTCTCGGCCAAGACCAGCAAGAAGGCCGAATAAAAACATGTTTCTTCTTAAAATATTCAAGTCCAATTTTCAATCTCACTCCAAAATCCATAACAATTATACACATCTTCATAGGCCGATTGCTAATTTGTGGCACTCCGAACATATCACCTCGAGCATTAAATTTGAACTTTGAGCTCACGGGTTTTCTAACATCATGAAGGCTCGTTTTAATTTGTAGAAGACTTATTGATGTATATAAGGAGGGGTGTAAGTGGGTAAGTGGGTCGGGGCTTCATTGTAATTGGGTCAACCCAAAATTAGGACACAAAGTGGGGTTCTCGGGTGGGGTATTTTGGCCGGACAGTGTGGTGTTGTGGGGGATGTTTCGGGTAGTTTTAGAGAGAGTTGGGTTTAGACGTTTGATGGGGGAACTCTGGGTATGATGAGGGTCACGTCGGTGGTCGGGGTTCAGTGGTTGGGTTGTGGCAAGGCGACTGAACAGATCTGAAACAGTGAGGTTCTTGGTAAGGTGTGTTTTGCGGACAGTTTGGTGTTGTCGGGTTTGTATGGTTGTATTTGTGGGGTTTCGGTTGGTTGCTTTTATTGTGGATGTTTGGGAAGTATTTTGGGATGTGGTGGTGGAAGAAAGATGGTGGTTTGAACAAGGAATGAACACAGAATGCTAGGTGCAAACCTGAGTACAAACCAAGTGTTTGGAATGGTCTATATGAACAAGGATAATGACACAAGGTTTTTAATGCTCGTGTCGACACCAATATGAATTTTGCCAATTGGAAAAGTACTAGACCGGGGTTTCTAAGTGCAAGCCCATGAACAAGACAACTTAGGGTGCCCAGTAACCTTAATATAGGCCCTAGGCTTGGGTTTAGTTGGATCACACAAGTTCCAACGTCCACTTGCACCAAGGGGGTTCCTTAAGCTTGGGTTTGATTAGATCACGCAAGTTCTAAACAAGACTTACGACGAAGGGATCTTAGCTTAGGTTTAACTAGGTCACACAAGTCCTAGCTTCAACTTACACTAAGGGGCTGGTTCACACAAGAACTGAAGGCCCACACAAGGACCAACTAATGCATATAACTCCGGGTTGAATACCTTAGCTTTTGGGTAAAACTCACTTTTTATATATCATCAACTATGATTTTTACAACATCCTAAGGGTCCTACTTATAGTAGTACATTGACCTTTCTAGAAGACAAATTAAAAGAAAAAAACTACTTGAACCTCTCGGCCAAGTATGGACAAGTGGAAAGGGTCTCGACTTGCTTGGGGAACAAGGAGGTTTTCGGTCTCAACTCCATCAATGGGAAAGGTTTCGGCTTTACTTGGGGATAAGGATGAACCCAATCTCTTTCAGACCTCTTTGTAGTTCCCATGTAGAAGAACGCATGAACTTGGCTCCTAAAAAATCTCATCTTCTTGGAATATGTTTGGAAGCTTCCATTCCTTGCATATGTGCCTTGGTGAGTTGTTTTCGGCCAACTACTCATCTCCCCTTGGTCGATCTTGATGTTTCCTATGTTGTCAAATACATGAACTAGTTAGTTCATGAATTCTCCTCTTGGAAGCCTCACCTTCTAGATGAATCTTGTCTTTGCCATCTTGTCCTTTCATTCTCGGCCTAGTCATCCTTTTGGAAGACTTTTTGGTCTAGTCACCTTATTACAAGGCTTAGTCATTCCTTCCTATTACATGACTCATTAAATATGTCCTAAGAATAGTTAGTAGCTAAGCTAAGAACTAAAGATAAGCTAAACGAAACAAAATGGTCTTCGGCCACGACCTACATACAAAGATGAAAATAAACATGTTTCTCAGATCTTCACGTGATAACTCTCACTCCACTCCATTTTACATGCCACATTAGGAATGTTACCTTAGGTCGATCGATAATCTTTGGAACTCCGAGCATATTACCTTGAGGATCAAATTGGAACTTAGAGCTCAAGGTCGTTTTTACATCATACTCCCCTTCTTCAAAAGAATTTGTCCTCAAATTCTCTCCGTTTAAGTCCATGGATGTTTTCCATATGAAACGTTAAACTTTCATGTCCATACGAGAGTTTTTCTTTATAGAAAGGATCCACATACAAGCCAATGGATTTCTGCTCTAGGTAGTGCCCACATTGGACCAAGGACCCTACCATATCAAAGTCCTTGTCGTAAGTATCATAATCGAGCCGTGGATCATCAAATCCTCCACTAAAAAAAAGCAACATGTTAGTTGTATCGAATCGAGAGGGTGCTAAAAACAATTTTGTCACCACATTCAACTCCTAGTAGCTTTCCCAAGTTTGGAATAAGGGCAGCCAAAGTACCAACATCTCGAATGAAATGACGAGGGGAGGAACTCAAACAATGGAAACTTCTTGCATTCGTAGGCTTGGACTAATTCTGGGTAGCTTTCATCGTGTATGGATTCTCGTGCGTGCCTTCAGATGAGGTTATGTATCCCATGGATAGTTAGAGTATTTCATGCATACAACTCACGAAATAGCTTGGGGCATTCTTCGGATACATAGTAATCATACAAGCATGCTTCCCTAGCTCGTCACATAAGTCCGCCATATTTGTTGTATCATCGGTCTTAGGGAAAGCAATGAAATGAGCCATCTTTATGAATCTATCCTTGATTACCATGAAAGAGTTGTTGCCCCGTTGTATTCGCGATGAACCTTGGATAAAATCCAAGTTCGCATCTATCCGTGGTTGTTCCGGAATCCGCAAAGGAGTATCCGACCCTTGGTGGGAGAAGTTTTTGGCCCTTTGACAAGTGGAACATTCACTTACCATTCCATGTACATATTCGAACTTGGGATCTTGTTCATGGAATTCCTTTAGCACTTCAAATCCTACTAATTTTTGCTTAAGCACGGTCAACCGTATGTGCATTCTGGAAAGTGCATCCTCCATGATGTTGGGCTTTCCATCCTTGCGCCTTGTGAAACATATAAAAGTTTGCAAGTACGTCATCCACCTAGCATGCTTTGGATTCAATTTCATGACCCATGTAAATACTTCCAAGATTCATGATCCGAACATGAGACATACGGTTTCGGTCTCATGAAAAATCTTGGACCATTCCACAATTCGAATGGCATCATACGCCATTCATCCAAATCATACTTGGCTTTGAAAAATCATCTTCCATTCAACCCCCTCTCGGATCCTCACTAGATGACCGTCACTCCTTGAATCCATCTTGTAGAACATCTTGGCCCCACTCAATCCTTCCGAAAGATCTTTCCATCTCGGCATAGGGATTTGGTTCTCCATGGTGATGTTACTGGCCACTCGAATATTAATACAGGTGTGCCGAGTCTTATTTTCCTTTGGTACCAACAAGGCGGGTACCGCACAAGGACCAAGGTCCTTCCGGATAACTTCTTCTTCTCACAACTTCATGGCCTCTTCTGGATTGTGTCTATAAGCTTGATGATGAGGTAATGAACTACTTGGAAATAAACCCATAGCATGTTCAATACCTTCCATCATTGGTGACCCAATTGTATGATCGTTCGCACATACATTTCCCAAGGGCTCCTTTAAGTCGGCATCTATAGCACTCCCCTTCTTTGACTCTTCTTATACCTCCGGTTCATTAATCAAGGGAATCTCGGGCCTTTCCTTGACTTCGGGTTCCTCATTAACAAAAGAATCCCCACAATCTTCATTGGTCATTACCCGAGGGTTAGGACATTTTTTTGCAAAGTGTCCCAATCCTTGACATTGAAAACACCTTTTTCTCTTTTTATCTATCCCCTTTGTAATCTCTACTTTCTTCCCCATATCTCCCTCTTCAACTCCTTGGTTATACAATGGATTAGTAAAAGAGGTACGTCTTCTACCTTATGATCCCTCTCTTCACTTTTTTGGTGATCCAAGGGTTAGTAAAAAAGGTACCGCCCTTTGACTTAGCATTAATGGTCTTTACATAGGACCTTGGGGTATCTTTATTTTTTGGTTTCTTAACATTGAGTGTTGAGTGGCGTACTTTTTCAAATGTGTTGCATGTTGCATCTCTAACTTTTTCTAGACGACGTTTGGTGCACTTGAAGTATAGTTCTTGTTCACACTATCTTGGCAAGAACTCCTTTAAATGCTTCTTTAGTTTGTCCCAAGATTTAATCTTGGGTTTCCTATTCCTCCTCCGACTCATTTTGAGGTTTTCATACCACAAAGAAGCGATTCCCGTTAACTTCAATGTAGCCACTTTAAAGCACTTGTGGTCATCATATTGTTTGAACTTGAAAATCCTCTCAATGGATCTTAGCCATTCAAAAAACACTTCCGGGTCCTTATTTCCTTCAAAGGTTGGAAGAAAAAATTTCTCTTATCACGATTTGCCTTTATTCCGCAATAAGTTCACTTATGGTCCACCGAGTTTTGTCATTTAGATTAGACATCGCATCAAGGCGTGGGATGGAAGCGCCTTGATCTGATACCAATCTGATGTATTTAAGGAGGGGTGTGAGTGGGTAAGTGGGTCGGGGCTTAGTTGTAATCGGGTCGACCCGAAATTGGGACACAAAGTGGGGTTCTCAGGTGGGGTATTTCGACCGGACAGTGTCGTGTTGTGGGGGCTGTTTCAGGTAGTTTTAGGGAGAGTTAGGTTTAGAAGTTTTATGGGGGTACTACGGGTACGATGAGGGTCACGACGGTGGTCGGGGTTCAGTGGTTGGGTGGTGGAAAGGCGACGGAACAGATCTGAAACAACGAGGTTCTTGGTAAGGTGTGTTTTGCGGACAGTTTGGTGTTGTCGGGTTTGGACGGTTGTATTTGTGGGGTTTCGGTTGGTGGCCTTTATAGTGGATGTTTGGGAAGTATTTTGGGGTGTGGTGGTGGAAGTACGATGGTGGTTTGAACAAGGAATGAACACAGGATGTTAGGTGCAAACCCGAGTACAAACCAAGTGTTTGGAACAATTGATATGAACAGGGATAATGACACAAGGTTTTTAATACTCGTGTCGACACCAATATGAATTTGACCAATTGGACAAGGACTAGACCGGGGTTTCTAAGTACAAGCCCGTGAACAAGCCAAGTGAGGGTGCCCAGTAACCTTAAGATTGACCATAGGCTTGGGTTTGGTTGGATCACACAAGTTCCAACGTCCACTTGCACCAAGGTGGTTCCTTAAGCTTGGATTTGATTAGATCACACAAGTTCTAACCAAGACTTACGCCGAAGGGACCTTAGCTTGGGTTTAACTAGGTCACACAAGTCCTAGCTTCAACTAACACTAAGGAGTTAGTTCACACAAAAACCGAAGGCCCACACAAGGACCAAGTAATGCATACAACTCTGGGTTGAATACCTTAGCTTTTGAGTAAAAAACACTTTTTATATATCAACTATGATTTTTACAACATCCAAAGGGTCCTATTTATAGTAGTACATGGAACTTTCTAGAAGACAAATTAAAAGTCAAAAACTACTTGAACCTCTCGGCCAAGTATGGACAAGTGGGAATGGTCTCGACTTGCTTGGGGAACAAGGAAGTTCTCGGTCTCAACTCCATCAATGGGAAAGGTTTCGGCTTTACTTGGGGATAAGGATGAACCCAATCTCTTTCACACCTCTTTGTAGTTCTCATGTAGAAGAATGCATGAACTTCGCTCCTAAAAAATCTCATCTTCTTGGAATATTGTTGGAAGTTTCCATTCCTAGCATATGTGCCTTGGTGAGTTGTTTTTGGCAAACTCTTCGTCTCCCCAGGGCCGATCTTGATGTCTCCTATCTAGTCAAATGCATGAACTAATGAACTAGTTAGTTCATGAATTTTCCTCTTGGAAGCCTCACCTTCTAGATGACTCTTGTCCTTGCCATCTTGTCCTCCCTCTCTCGGTCTAGTCATCATTTTGGAAGACTTTTCGGTCTAGTCACCTTATTACAAGGCTTAGTCATTCCTTTCTATTACATGGCTCATTAAATGTGTCCTATGAAGAGTTAGTAGTTAAGCTAAGAACTAAAGATAAGCTAAAAGAAATAAAATGGTCTTCGGCCAATACCTACATACAAAGCCGAAAAATAAACATGTTTCTCGGATCTTCACGTGACAAGGCCCACTCCACTCCATTTTCCATGCCACACTAGGCATGTTACCACAGGTCAATCGATAATCTTTGGAACTCCGAGCATATTACCTTGAGGACCAAATTGAAACTTAGAGCTCACGGTCTTGTTTACATCACTTATGTACGGATCACCACCATAGTTGAAGACTTCTTAATTTGCGGAACACTTACGGATCTCCACTGAAGAGATGACGACGTACCTGTAGAAGGTAGACAGCCTGGTTACGTATGAATAAATTCAATCAATATATGAGTTTTCATATTTTTAACATAACTAATTATATGAAAATTTAGAATATGATGATGATGATGATGATGATGATGATGATGATGATAATGATGATGATGATGATGATGATGATGAGGAGGAGGAGGAGGAGGAGGAGGAGGAGGAGATCATGTCACGAGGTACTGCAGAAAAAAAATAGTAAAATTCGATGCAATTTGTCGTAATCGATTAATTAACATGAAACATTTTTTTATTTCTATATATACGACGTGAATCTAGATTAACTAAATGCTGTTACATTTCAGGTACCAAATAATTATACAAAATAATAAATTTTCTACTATATTATATTCAATTTTTAAAAGCTCTCGTTCTTCTTCCTTGTCCTTCTAGTTTATTTTTTTTAGTATCTATGTTCCTGTTTTAACTTTAATATCCGACGTGATCATATACTACTTTTATTTGTTTTCATATTTTTAGTTTTAATATAAATAATAATAAATTATATATATTTAGATTATTATCAAATTCATACAAAGCACATATATCATGCATTATACAAAAAATACAAGTTCAAATCAAATTGAACGAAACAAAGTTTGAACTTGCTTATAGATTCAAAAAAACATCTAGGCCAATTTCTACATATATATAATTTCGTCATTGCAAAATCCAATGTATTCACTCCTAAGTAAAACACCCAAAAATGATACTCACGCAGCTCGGTTCGCACTAAAATCATAAATAAATACTTAAATAAATAATATCGTGAGGCACATTTCTAGGAAATAATCCCTAAGTAACTCCAGGACTATAAAAATCCTAGGTAAATCCCCACTAAACAATCTACAACCGAGTCCGTGCATATCAAAATTACAGGTAAATTTCCAAGTAAGTATATCTCCAAGTAAATTGCCATCAATAATCCCCACATAAATCTGCTTATATTTAAATTGCATGTAAATCCCTATGTACGTATATACCTAAGTAAATTCCCATCAAATAATCCTCACAAAAATCTGCATATATTTAAATCACAGGTAAATCCCGATGTATGTATATCCCCAAGTAAATTTCCATCAAATAATCCCCAAGTAAATTCGCATATATTTAAATCGCAGGTAAATCCCTATGTGTCAAGATCCAAAATCACCTCGGTAGGCGAACCTGCCCCTTATAGATTCATCCAACAACACAATGAATAATAAAAGTAGTAGAAATCTAAAACATAGATATATGACAATGCGGAATACAACATTATCCAAGGAATCCAGTCTGAATAGTACAAGAGCTTCTAAGTATACAACTGGAATAAAAATACAACATGAATACAACTTCTATTTAGAATGAAATTAAACAGAAAGGTCTAGATGAACTCCACGAGATCTTCGAAGGCTAATCGAACCTCGTTCATGTATCTGCAACAACTCTACACCCCGGAAAGAGTGTAGCAAGAGTAGTATCAGTACAAACACTATGTACTGGTAGATATCATAGGCCGACAATAGTTAGTTAACATATGCATAAGAAAGAAACTGAAAGATAGACATGCTCACAATCAAGTACAAGTAATATCACAGTCCAAGAATAACCATTCAAGTACATAAAGATCAAAAGCCGAATCATAGCCTATGGTGAAGCACCTAAACCCAAGTCTGCAAAGTTCCCACAATTCCTCAGAATAATTATAAGACAAGTACAATCAACAAAACTGATCCATAGATGTAAAATGAGATGATGACAATGAATGCATATGCAATGCAATGCACTAGACAAATGTAATCTCCGTACACACATGTTCCGAACAAAATATCTCTATGTCCCAGCAGTCATGACCATGAGAGACCTGTGAAATCCATGTACCATTCTCATGATCCCGACAAAGACCTCGGGCATCAGACACTCATCTCTCTTTTACGCTCTCCGATAAAGGCCTCGGAGGCTACACTTTCTCACTTATCATCATTTCCAATCACAATTCATAACAACTCATCATAATGAAATAAGAATGTATGCTATGCATGATATCAATTACACTTGTCATAAAGTACACTTCACACTTTCAATCCATTTTTATTATCGTCTTACCTAAATTCTGAATCTATTTCTTGGAAGAAAATAAGTTTCTTGAAATTTTTCCAATGATAAGTGAGATATCAAGAGAGAGATGAATGCAAATACAAATAACAATATCAAGTGAATAATATCAATCCTAGTTATGCTACACATGGACACATATCATAATATCAATATTAAAATTAGTCCCTTCCTCTATTCATGATAATAACAATATAAGTGAGAAACAATGATATTAGAATCACGATATGGATCTAAGTGCAAAATCTAATATCAAACACTAGGAAACAAGCCAATAATCACAAGAAGCCCACATATCATTCAACAATATCAAACCTAAGTAATCCATCAGGACTTCATACACGAAGGCGTACATGAAGTAGATTCTTCTTTTGATCATTCAAAATCCCTTCCCAAACTGTACAAGCTTCTTCCTAATTTCTCCGACAGTAACTAACTATACATACGCTTCGCTAACCGAAGTCTAACCAGAAGGTAAGTCATAACCTAACTGGAAGACCGAATAGACGCCATGAACTATCCAACTCGAGCTTTATCCTCCCGAAAAGTCTCAGAATAAGCACAGTCTAACAATTATAAATTTTACATTAAAACAAGATTTGAAGGATACCCATAAAAGTCTTAGGAGAATTTCAGGTAGAGAATTTAGTTCAAAAACTCATTTCCAACTTCGAGGAGGTAAAATAGTCATTTCATAGGAAATTCGGGTTCAATAAGGTCAAAATATTATTCTAGGAAGTCATACTAACTCAATGGTACTCATATTGACATACTTAAATCTGAATCCGAAAAGTCACCCTAAATAGGATTCCGATCCACGAAGACAAAATATGAATTTTAGTGCAAAATGAGTTTATCCATTACTTATGGAGTCTACACACCAAAAATGAGTGAAATCCATCCACTAATTCATGTTAACTGGAAGAAAATCCAATTTCAAGCCTAGGGTTAAAATCTCCATTTAATCCATTTGAATATTTGTTTTGACAAAGAAATTGAAGTTAGAAACACTTACCCAAGTCCCAAACTATGAAATATATTCATAAACATTCATAAATTGTGAAAAACGACCATTATGAACCTAGGGTTCACTATCATTAAAAATCATTATTTCTCAAGTCCCAATCATGGAAGGAATTTGAAAATCAATGGATGGAAACATGAAATAATATCAGGATGAAGTTTAGGTAATTATCACGATGAATAATCATGAATGTAGGACTTGATATCACCAAAAATGAGCTCTAGAACCCCAAAAATTTGAAAATAAAATGTTCCCAATGATTTTTCATATTTAATACACTGCCAAGTGAAAGCTTCTTCGCGAACGCGAAGCTTCCCAATGACCCTGCCAATTGGGCCTTCTATGCGAACACAGCCAGACCATCGCTAACCCGGCCCGGAACCCAACTCTTCATCACGAACGCGAGAGGATTCTCGTGAAAGCGATAAAGCACACCAGAACAACAAATCAGAAAAATCTAGCACTTCCCATTTTCACCCCGAAACCACGAGACTCATCCGGGATCCCCCGGACACAAACCAAATATGAAGCCTAACATAAAAACATACTACGAACTCACCCGCGTACTCAGAATAATCATATGAGGTCCCGTTGTAAAGTGAACCCCCCAATGACCAAAAACATAAAAACCAAACCAAAAGACAAAAATGTCCTCAAGTCCTCGGGAACTTTACCGACCACGCTCCCAAGTCTAGAATTACATTCCGGACCTAACAAAATCATCAAAATTTCAGTTCGAACACAAAAAGATAAAAGTCAACTACCATTCAAATAGTTTCCAACCAAAGCAAACTTAGGGACTTGTAATCCTCAATTACAACTAAAAACACACACAAGAGGTTATCGGAGGGGCATTTTGAGGAAAGTAAGCGAAAGACCAGTAATGACGGATCGGGTCATTACACCATGTACGTATATCTCCAAGTAAATCCGCATCAAATAATCTCCACGTAAATCCTTATATATTTAAATCGCAGGTAGATTTCCATGTACGTATATCCCCAAGAAAATTCCCATCAAATAATTCTCAAATAAATCCGCATATATTGAAATCGCAGGTAAATCCCCATGTACATATATCCCCAAGTAAATTCCCAACAAATAGTCTGCATAAATATCCGAATATATTGAAATCACAGGTAAATCCACATCTACGTATATCTCCAAGTAAATCCTCATGAAATAATCCCCAGAAATATCTGTAATTATGTTTTCATGTGGATTTTCCTTCCAATTCTCAAAGGATTTTTTTTCCAATTTTCTTGTCGTATACCTGGGGATTTACATGTGGAAATATTACCTGCGAATATCTTCCCCAGGAAAATTCGTGGATAAATTTTCCGTGCATATTCCTGCCAAATTTACCTGCGGAATCTCCTTGAGAAAACTAATTCGCAGGTAAATATAGCCAAACTCTGAAATTTTAAAGTTTTCGCATGAAAATTCGTAAGTATTATTTGTGAAAAACATTTCTAGGTAAAATTCCCAAATAATTAGCAGTTTTCTAGTAGTGTTTTTCGATCACAAATAATTACTACTTCTTTGCAGGTTTGACAATGATCTACTAGCCATCCTAAGGAACACGTAGGTTGATCATATCCTTGAACAACTTCCACAAAATGTATTTTTATCGATGAGAACTTCTTAATATGTATGAGTCGGTGTAAAAAATGATGTTACGGTTTTTTAAAGACAAAAAGGAAACTTTAAGACATGAAGCATTTGCAGTGATAGCCGATGATGCTCCTATACATATTTAAACTGTATGGTTGAAACATCAAGAAAATAGGAAATAATCTAAGAAACATATTTCATATACTATAAGAACTATTATCGTTCAAACATTACTTTGTTGTGTTGAGTTCTATCGTCCACATTATATTTTTACTATATAATTAAGAACTATTATCATTCGAACATTACTTTGTTGCATTGAGTTTTATCTTCAACACTATATTAAAACACACACACATAATGGTAAACCAAAAAATAAATTTTTTCCATATAATTAAAATTGATATCAATTTTAATTGATGTGTACAACTACTAACTACAACAGTGGCCGATGTAGATTACAATACTACTAAAGAAATATCTTATATTTTCATATTTAAACTTTGATTCTTCATCTCTGAATGTTCAGACAATATTCAATTATTCAGACATTCACAAACAAGACACCATATATGATGATTCGTACTAATCTTTCACAAAAAACTTATATATACTTTTTTCTTTCATAGAAAATTATTCTTATAATATTTATTTTATTATATACATTAACTACTACAAAACTTGGCATACACGTGCAACGCCCGTGTCGAGAAACTTGTTATATTAAAAATATGAAACTCCTAGCTTAAAAGTTAAATTACTAAATTACCCCTATCCTATCATGTTTAATTTTTTAAAAAATAAAAAAAACTTAAAACATTCCTAAATGGTGGTGCCCATTCTGATTAGTAACTAACCATTCTAATTAAAAGACTGTTCGTTCGCTGCCTTTACTGTTTGGAACCCCTTGAAAATTAAATGAATAGAACATGGCACTCTAAAGTCTAAAGAGACCACAGATTGATAAAAAAGTCTGGAATTTAACAGAAAGTGGCAAACAATTAAAGTCAATGGAATTTTCAAACTGTCGTCCGTTGCAAAAGGCTTTGTGGCTTTCTTATAAGTTTTAGCCATGTATTTTATTTAATCCAGAAATTCAACACTTCACTTCACCAATATTTGGTGTCATCCACCAATTAAATTCTATTTAACAACAAATAAAAAGAAAGGGATTGGTGTCTATGTTTTATTCACAAAATGGTACAAACAAGGATATGGGATCAATTTAACAAATGTATCGCCTCACATAGACAAGTCACAACTCAATCAAAAGGGTGAATGTGATGATCCAAAAAGGAAATTAAACTGGAGTTATTATTGTTAATTAGGATTGGATGATGATAAATAATTATGTTTTTAGGATTAATTTGATTATAGAAGCTTGTTCAAAATGGGGAAATTCTAGGATTTCAAATTGGGGCTTTTCGATTATTGTCCAATTAGTGGTTCAATTGTGGATAGTTTTTCATTTAACTTAAGGATACGACTATGTAGAATGTGTTATTGATATTTGAGTATTAAAGTTTGTGTCTTGGTGAATTGGATCGGGATCGACATTTGTGGTCTTGATTTGTTAAATTTTTTTATCCTTGCATTTCCAGCAAGCTTTATATTAACGAATAGTATATGCGTGGATAGACTTCGACCGTCATGAGGTGCAAAGAAAGGGTAAGGCTGTCACCGATGTTTGATCGCATAGCACTCCTGCTCAATAATGAGGTAGACTACAATTTAGTTTTTCTAGACTCCGACAGAAGTACATAATAGTTATAAATATTAAGGGGTATTAGGTGTGTGGGGGTCCCACTAAAATAGTTGTGATGAACATTTGAGTGGGTACCAGTGTTGAACTGTGATAATGGGTGATTTTGGGGATCAGCCTTATGCTGATTCCAACTGCTGTTATTTGGGCTTGTCGCCATTATGTGGGCTCTTTGCCATATTTGATATTGTTGTGTTTATTCATCACACATGCTTTGATATGATATCTTGATTGTACTTGGATTATGGTTGTTGGAATGCTTTGATATGAAATCCTATGCATTGGATTATATGTATGTTATTGAACTCTTGAAAGCATATGATATTTCATCTCTTTGCTTGGTTGCATGTCATTATATCATGATATCTTTCCTTATATTATCATTTACATTCATACGCTCATGGTTCTGTGATATTGATATGAGAGTGGTATGGATATGATGTGGGCTTAAAAGGTAAGAACACTTAAGAAATTATGGAAACATTGAGATGATGATGATATAGACGGCTCGGGTTGCATGCTGCAAAAGATATTGATACGCGGGGATCGAAGTTGCATGCCTGTAGTATGATATTATTCAGACAAATGAGTCTAGGGCTCTAGCTAGATTCGTGTGTGGAATTTCGGCTAGATATGAGCGGTATATGGACTTCGCGGGTCCTCTATGGGTTTATGGTTAATAAAGAAACCTTGATGTATTGTATACCAGGTTGTGAAAGGTACCTTGCATATGCATTGCATTCATATCATACATATATCTACACATTGATTAATTGCCGTTTGGTAATGTGATACGGTTAGTTATTGGAACCTGGGTGAAACCCTGATTTACTTGGGTTGAATTGATTATATTGGACCGGAATGGTCACTATGATTAAGTTTGTCTCTGTGAATACTTGAAAATAATGATTAGGCTGGTCTCTATGAACGCTTGAATAAATGGTTGAGGTTGTTGAATTGATTTGGTTGCCGTGTGTGGCTTGCTTCCTTGGGTATGGGTTTTTGGGTTTAATAATTATAAGTCTAATTTTTTTATGTCAACTACTATTGTGGTCAGAAATATCGATTATGCCATGTCTATTATTTAGGTCCAGGAAATTATGTGCATTTTTGTGTTGTCTGGTAATCGATCGTGTGATTAGGTAACGTGTTAGTAAGGAACATGTGATAAGTGTCACTAGTGGAAATGTATATGTGGAATGATTTATGTGTGTCAGATCGTAACTGTATAGAGACTTAAATAAAATTAAAGGTTAAGGTTAATAAAGAAGTTAACGTCATCATGTTTAGCTTATGTGTAATACTCTTGGAAATGTTCTAAAGTGGTTGTTGTGAAGTAAGTGTTGACTTGTTTATTTAATATGAGTAGTTGGGTAAGTGGGTTTAATCTGGAAATATGACTTGGATAAGAGAGTACTAGTCGGTGGGTACTATGATAGTAAGGTCTCTATATATATGAATGGATTGATTGTACTTGACTGTGATTGGAATCTTATGTGAACAATGTGACTTGATGAATCAGTGAATTGTTATGTGTACAACGTGACTTATATGAACTATTGAACTGTCTTGTATAGGCTTATCTATTGTCAACTTGATATTTATCTCTGTTACCTATCTCCGTCATTATCGGCGTATGGTGTCTACGGGGGTACGCTGTATACTCATGCTACACTTGCTGCATCTTTTTTTGATGTAGATATAGATCCCTCTACCAGTTCATGAGCTCTAGTGTGAGTCCGAGCGGGCAGACTTTTAGGGTTCGAAGTGAGGATGCTTTCATTCAGCATGCCCTGGATACTCTTATCTTTTATTGTATTCGAGAGACATGTAAGACCTTTCAGTTATGTATTCAATTTGTCACTTTGATGCCTTTAACTTTTAGACTTGTATGACTGTATAGTGCTTTTGTATTCACAGACCAGATCTTACGGGGTGTTATTGATGTATCAGACTTATAATTCTTCTGCTTTATATTATAAGGCAACTTATGTAGTATTTTTATTTCTTCTGATTTTACTTATGTCATATCATGTGAATGATTGGAAGTGGTTTGCCTACTGGTGGGAGTATGTAGGTGCCACTATGATTCTTAAAAAAGGGTCGTGATAGAAGTTGGTATCAAAGTTTTAGGTTAAGCGGTCTTAAGTACACGTCTTGTTGAGTCTTGCGGATCGATGCAGAGAAATCCGTACTTATCTTCGAGAGGCTATGAGACATTTAGGAAACTTTTCTTTCTTCATTCCTTTCGTGATAAGTTGAATAAAATTGGTATATGAACTGCTTCTTCCTATTCTATCACCGATGGTGGTAACACACTCTTAAATTCATAGGTGAGTGGTTTGATATGATGTATCATGGTAGGGTATGAGTTGTGCTACCATGATATGTATGTGTGACACTGTTTAGTCTTCTACTATGGTTTGAAGGTTCAATTTAGTGGGTGTATAATTGTGACTCCTCAGTTTGGTGGCATCTTCGAAAAGTGGGAATGACAATTTAGAGGTGCAATGAGAGGAAATTGGATGGATCAATCTCTGTGGTGAGAAGGAAACCATTGGTATATGACATGCTTGACAGTTATATTGTATGAGGGTGAAATTCGTATAAGGTTATGATGGGTAAGATGGCTTCCATTTAATAAAATTGCGATAACATGGTAGAGTTAGTGGTTGTGAGTTCTTTCAGGGAATGAGTTTCTGTTAGAGATCAAGTGGCAATGTTATTTGCGATGAGTGAAGCTTAATGGAATAGACCATCAGGTTTTTTTACCTAGGAGGGTGTTTGTGGGTTCACTTAGCATTGCGAGGATAGTGATGATAGGGGATTGTTAAAACCAAGAGATTTTTGATTTGTGAGTTAATTCACATTTGTTTAGTATTGAGTGAGTGTAGGAAGTCGTATATGCATTAGTATGTTTGACTCATCGCAGGCTAATGGGAGCTAGTGATCGACTAATAGTGAGGACTTTAACGCTGAATGATGTGGGATTCTATCGAGGGATTATCGGGTGTTGCATTAGTCATTGGACAAAATTTGTGGGCATGATTTGTAAAGGTTAATACTTGGGAAATCCTTTAGTTACTGGTATAATGACTTTGGAGGTGACCAAAGGACAAGGAAGTTACACGGTTAGTTGGATATGTTATGGTTTGGTAAAATAAGGTAAGGGTTGGTTCTCATTCACAGGAAAGTATGGTAATAGACTCTCGAATAAGATGTTGGGCAATGTGAATGATTACGGTAATATATTGACAATGGGTTGATTTAATTCTAGTTGTGAAAAGCTTTGGGTATCGATGATTGGGTTAGTGAGCGTATGAACTAAGATAAAGGAAGGATTATTTCAGTTAAGGATTTTTGACAAGGGTATTTCGATGAAACTATGTGAGGATGCTAGCAGGAGTGTAGGTTCAATAATTAGGGATCACTTCCAGATTATGGATTGGTTCATTGATGATTCGGGTTATCATTTGGGTACTAAATGATGGTTGGTTAGAGTAACTAGAGCGGGTTGACGAATTTTCCAATCGAGAAATTTCATAAAGGATGGTATATGGAATGTGCCGGGTTTTGGGAAAAGTTTCCATATTTAAAGGTTTGAGTAATGATTAGTTGTCAATAGTGAACATGGTTGGAATGAATGGCTGGAATGTAACAAATTCGATAAATGCGTGGTTGATCTAATTTGGATTGAGTAAGGTGCATCCTTGAGATAGGAAAGGAATCAGATTTGAAACAATGGAGATTCTTGAGTTAGACGTGGTTTATGGTGTCATTAGTTTTGCATCTTTCAGACCGGCTGAAATTATTTGATATGCTCAGAGGAGTAGGTCTATCGCAATTGACTAAGTGTTATGATGAATGGTCCATGAAGGTTGTGTTGGGTGATCGGTAGTAGACTGTGTGTTGAGACATTGTGGAATGACATCATGGATGAGCATTTCGGGTATCAAGACTTGGAAGTAATTGTGCAATGAAAGGTAACTAGAAGGTAAAGTTGATATGTCAGAAATTTGTAAGGCTGGTAATTAGCGAGATATAACAGATAGAGGTTCGACAAGGTGTCCAGAGTGTGGACAAGTTAAGAGAAAGTACAAAGAGGATTTGATTATTTAGACTTCATGAGGTCCTATCAGACTTGCATATCGGGTTGAAGTTCAGAAATATGAAGGTTACAATCAAAGGTATAGTTCGTCGGTGTTAAATTTATGAATTGGATAGAATCCATCTTTTGAAGTTGTGGGTGACAGTATCTGAGTGATTGTTCATGAGGAAAAGAGATGGAAGAGGTCATATCATGTTTATGGAAGGCATAGTTCATTGGGATTCAGTTCGGGTGACTATCAATGATTTAGAAATTAAGTATTCTATTCAGGGTCAGATTTGTTCATTTGTGGATGGGTGACTCGTGTTTATGTTGCGTGGAGGACTTATGGTATTCATGTAAGCCACCGATAGGATTAAATGTACTATAATTCGGAATGAAGGTATGATAGTGTTACTGGTTCTCATAGAAATTGCAATTAAAAATGATGATATTCTTCGGATGACAATAAGTCAGACAATTCTAATGGTTTGCACGGTACGTGGTATGCATTGAGGAGGTACATATAATTATGGGAAGTCTTAGTGTGATCAATTGAATTTCTACGAACCTGACACATCAGGGTAATTAGTAGGTATGCTTATAGTGTGGTGATTGGAGATTTGAGGAATTTTGACTTATGACGTGAGTTTATGTGTTTCTAAGGAATTTTGGTGCGAAGGACGACGTTGATAGCTGAGAAGGAAGCCTAGTAGAATCAGACTATGTTACTAGTACAAGTTAGATTATGGTTGTGGCTACAACTAAAGAATACTGGTGGTTGTCATGATAGTTGTGAATTCAATCGGATGCGTAAGAAATATGGTTGTAATCAAATCAGGGGATTCAAGCAGAGTTAGTTCGTACATTTGAGAATCAGATGTGGAAAAAATTTTGATTATGAAATATGGGGTGTTGAGGTAAGTTATAGTAGTTTATACTAGTTAAATGAATAGACGGTGCTATCATGTCATTTCTGGCTTGTTAGGGGCTCTCATGAGGTTATTTTGGGGTTACATGGTTGCTCGTTGTCGCCCACATTTTCCTTCTTTCCCTTCGAGGATGAACGTTTATTTAATTGGTATCTAATGTAATAACTCATCCAATCATTTTTAGCTAAAGAACCTTACTTGACTAATTTACCTTTTCTGTAGACTTTATGTGGGGTTTGTGATGCACGGAGATGGGTGACACGGATCCCGAGGTCTATTTATATGAGTTTCAGATGAAAAAACCTAAAATCTAGAAACTTAAAGTTGGTTAGTTTGACTCAATGTTGACTTTTGGCTAGATGGGTTTGTTTCCGAGTTCTGCCGCTTACGGTAGCTCCGGAGGGTCATTTATGATTTAGTCGAGTCATTGGTTCGCTTCTTGAGGCAATCAGATGTGTTTTGTGGCTTTATTTATAAAGTTTGGTTATTTGGTTTTCCCGAATGATTCTTTAGAAAAGTATGCCTTAGCTCGGTGAAATGTGAAATCCGAGGGTACGAACTAGTGCATAACATTGTTTACCTTAGACGAGCATGTCTAGTTTGTGTCTGGAGGTCTTGGGGGTGTTTCGGCTGTTTTATAGGAGTTTTGGTTGTCTTTCCTTTGCTGGTTTCTGGTGTTCGCTTCGGCGAGTCCGCCTCGACAAGAGGTTTGCTTGGTGAAAGGAAAGTTTTGGTGATAGTAGGTTTCTGCCGCAGCGGAGGATTTGTCCACCGGGGTGAGTCCGCCGCCGTAGAGATGTGTCCGCTCTGACGATGGATGAGGTGTTAAGTGACATCTCCCCAATGAGGGTCTGGTCTGTCGTAGTGGGTCTGCTCCAGCATAATCGAACTGGTCAGAGTGAAAGTACTATATCAGGAGCCTATAAATGCTATTAGGTCAAAAATTCTTTCCCAAGATAGAAATCTCGAGACTAGATCCATCATAAGAGCATTTTCAAAACCCTAGGAACAAATTTATCCTTGGGGTAAGTGATTTTCCTTTTATGGCTTAAGTTTATGTTCCTAAGCTCTTTAATGGTGGGTTAGCATGTTATTAAATTGGGGAAAATGAATTTCAAGTGTTTATGAGAATAAGAGAGTTATGTTATTAATTTTAATGGAGGTTTATGGATTAAAAGGTGTTATTATTGTGTATTAGGATTGAATGATGATATATAATCACGTTTTAGGCTTAATTTGATTATAAAGGCTTGTTTTCAAAAGGGGGGAAATTCTAGGGTTTCAAATTGGGACTTTTCGATTGTTGTCCAATTAGGGGTTCAATTGTCGTTAATTATTCTTATTAACTTAAGGATATGACTGCTTAGAATATGTTCTTGGTATTTGAGTATTAAACTTCGAGTCTTGGTGAAATGGGTCTGTAGTCGATATTTGTGGTCTTGATTTGTTAAAGGTTTATATCCTTGCATATTGCGTAAGCTTTATATTAACGAATAGTATATGCGTGGATAGACTTCGACCATCACGAGGCGCAGAGAAAGGGCAAGGATCTTACTGAGTATTGATCGCATAACACTCCCGCTCGGTAATGAGGTAGGCTATAATTTAGGTTTTTGAGACTCTGATAGAAGTACGTAATAGTTATAAATGTTGATAGGTATTGGGCGTGTCTAGGGGTCCCCCTCAAATGGTCATGATGAAAGTTTGAGTGAGTACTGGTGTTGAACTGTGATGATGGGTGATTTAGGGGATCAACCTTATGCTGATTCAGACAACTGTTATTTGGGCTTGTCACCATTATGTGGGCTCGTCGCCATATTTGATATTGTTGTGTTTATTCATGACACATGCTTTGCTATGATATACTGATTGTACTTGGATTATTGTTGTTGGACTGCTTTGATATGAAATCCTGTGCATTGGGTTATATGTGTGTTATTGAACTCTTGAAAGCATGTGATATTTCATCTCTTTACTTGGTTGCATTTCATTATATCATCATATCTTGCCTTAAATTGTTATTTACATTCATACACTTATGGTTCTGTGATATTGATATGAGAGTGGTATGGATGTGTTGTAGGCTCAAGAGCCTAGAAAGGTAAACCCACTTATGCCATTATGTCAATATTGAGATGATGATGATACGGATGGCTCGAGTTTCACGCCGCAACGAATATTGATTCGCGGGGAATGAAGTTGCACGCCTGCAATATGATATTATTCAGACAATGAGTCTGGGGATCTAGCCGGATTCGAGTGTGGAATTTTGGCTGGCTAGGAGTGGTATATGGACTTCGCGAACCTCTCATGGGTGTATGGTTCATGAATAAACCTTGATGTATTGTATACCAAGTTGAGAAAAGTACCTTGCATATGCAATGCATTCATATCATACATACCTCTATATATTGATTAATTGTGGTTTGGTAATGTGATATGGTTGGTTATTGGAACTTGGGTGAAACCCTGATTTACTTGGATTGAATTAATTGTATTGGACCAGAATGTTCGCTATGATTGAGCTTGTCTCTGTGAATACTTGAAAATGATTATTAGGCTGGTCTCTATGAACGCTTGAATAAATGGTTGAGGTTGTTGAATTGATTTGGTTGCCGTGTGTGGCTTGCTTCCTTGGGTATGGTTTTTTGGGTATAATAATTATAAATCTAATTTTTTGATGTCAACTACTATTGTGGTCAGAAATATCGATTATGACATGTCTATTATTTAGGTCCAGGAAATTATGTGCATTTTTGTATTATCTGGTAATCGATCGTGTGACTGGGTAATGTGTTAGTAAGGAACTTGTGATAAGTGTCAGTAGTGGAAAGGTAGATGTGGAACGATATATGCGTGTCAGAGCGTAACTGTATAGAGACTTAAATAAGATTAAAGGCTAAGGTTAATAAAGAAGTTAGCGTCATCATGTTTAGCTTTGGTGTAATACTCTTGGAAGTGTTCTAAAGTGGTTGTTGTGATGTAAGTGTTGACTTGTATATTTGATGTGATTAGTTGGGTAAGCGGCGTTAAGCTTGAATATGACTTGGACAAGAGAGTATTAGTCGGTGGGTACTATGATAGTAAGATCCTTGTATATGTGAATGGATTGATTGTATTTGACTGTGATTGGAATCTTATGTGAACAATGTGGCTTGATGAATCAGTGAATTGTTATGTGTACAACGTGACTTATATGAGCTATTGAATTATCTAGTATAGGCTTATCTGCTGTCAACTTGACATTTATCTCTGTTACGTATCTTCTGTCGTTGTCGGCCTATGATGTATATGGGGGTACGTTGTGTACTCATCCTACACTTGCTGCATCTTTTTCTGATGTAGATACAGATCCCTCTACCAGTTCATGAGCTCGAGTGTGAGTACGAGCGGGCAGACTTTCAGGGTTCGGGGTGAGGATGCTTTCATTCAGCATGCCCTGGATACTCTTATCTTTACTCTTGTCTTTTATTATATTCGAGAGATATGTGTGACCTTTCAGTTATGTATTCAGTTTTGACACTTTGATGCTTTTGACTTTCAGATTTGTATGACTGTATAGTGCTCTTGTATTCATAGACCAGATCTTGAGGGGTGTTATTGATGTATCAGATTTATAATTCTTCCGCTTTATATTATAAGGCAACTTATGCAGTATTTGTATTTCTTCTGATTTTACTTATGTCATATCATGTAAATGATTGAAAGTGGTTTGTCTACTGGTTGGAGTATGTAGGTGCCTCTCAATATACATATTATTTGCATGCACGTAACGGTTAGGAATAACATATATATGTTTAAAGATTATTTTTTTTAGAAAGGGACTCTATAGATTAATAAAGAAAGAATAACTAAACTACATCCATGAGTTCCTTTGTTAGGACAAGATTGGAGTCTGCAGACATGGAGACATGGCTGGACAAACATGCTTTGTAGATGACTTGATAATAATGTCAAATTTGCAGAAATTATAAAAGGTCAACCTGTTATCAATCATGGTTAATTTAAAAAATTCAACATTTTTCCACTTAAATGAAGGAAATACTTTCAAATTCTACTGAAAATAATTTTTTGTACGTTTATATTTTGCAATGACGTTAACAACATAGGTCAAATAATCCTCGGGGTGTTTCTTACATGACTAACTTTACTTAGTATTTTCTAGAGAGATAGCAAAATCAGACAACAAGAGTCTTGGTCATGTCAATAGCAACCAAATAGATGAAAGGAAGATACACCAGAAATATCGTCTATAAGGATGTACTAGGTGAGATATGTTTTATTACATGTTTGTACCTCATAAAATTAAAACAAATAAATGATCAAATATATATAATTATGTTATGATTTTTTACCTTTCTAGGTTTTGGACGATATCCAAAACATCTTGCCCTCAACAAATAACTCACTATACGACGGATTCCTGTACCACATAACTCATACGTGTGCAAAGCATGTGCCGAGAAACTAGTAAAATAAAAAAATCAAATAATGACAATGCATCATTATCTCTTTTTAAATCATAATTATCTTTATACGCGAACAACTACGCCCCTTAACGGAATAATATGACTCAGCCCTTGAATAACCAGAAAAACAGAATCCAGGAGGTTACAATACGTCCGTCCGACCAATTTGCACCACTTGATGTAATTTATTTTACTGGAGGTTATGCCTGATGCCTTAACGCAAATGAAGGATTTAGTTAGTAAATCTTTCACTGTATCCTTTGGTATCATTTTATATCATTGGAACAAACCAATATTAGAAACGGAAAAGGATCATATATACCTCTGTACTATCAGAAATAGTTAAATATACGCCTCATTATACTTTCTGTCCAAATATATCTCTTTGGTTATATTTTTGGTTCAAATATATCTTTCCAATTGTACTTTTGCACAAATTTGCATTTAATTTTGACGGAAATACATATGTTAAGCTCAGAATCAAATGACACGCCCCCAATTTTAAATATTAGAAACCCGCCTGTTTTATTGGAAAAATATTAGAGATGATCACATTAAGAAGAACAAATAAGAGACAAATAAACTATAGTAACAATAATAAAGATTAGTCAGAGTTAAAATTGGAAAAATCCGGTTCAAGGCACGCTATGGATGGCACTGTCTTTAGAGTAGATTTCTGTTGCTACCCCAGTGCAAATAGCAAAGTGACATTTTCCCAAGATACAATGAACCACTTAGGAATCTTCATATGTGCACTCAAATAGAAATTTCGGAGAACGCTTTTAATCTTTCAACTGCTTTTGTAGGAATTCGGAATAAAAAATAAAACGCACTCTTGAAGAGAATTAAATAATTAAGAGCTTAAAGATCTATATCTCCTCATTATAATTTTTTGCAACGGGATAGAGTATTTATAAAAAGTGAACACACCTTTTCAATAAAGGACGTACCCTTTAAGATTGGATGGCACATTTTCACAAGAATAGGTGTATCCTTTAAAGAATGGGTAACACCTTTTCTTAATATTTTGTGTCTTTAAAAGGTGTGATTAAATTTTGAATCACTTTAAAAATAAATTTCAACAATCCCCACATGATTCAAGAATTTAAAGAAATACAAAAGCAGTCTTTTATAATGATCTCAGTGAAGGTGTCTAGTAGATTTGAATCTCACTTAGTATGATGAAAACCAACCGGAAGGACCATAGTGAACTTAAGTCTTGAACTAGGACCTTGTAATCCGGTCTTTAATTCAACATACACATTATATGAAATTTGTATCGAGACGGAGTTGCGCGTTAAATATATTGCGCTCGTATCTTTGATTCGTGAGTATTCTAGAGAAAAACCCAATCTCATAGGTTGCGGACACCCAACCACACTTGAATAGGTTAATTCTTCAAGAATATGTGTAACGGAAGCATATCCAACATCAATTGCTATGAATTCATTCAGAGTATGTACTCTTTCTACCCGTTACATCAAGTACCATGATAATTAATCCTTCACGAAGGGACTAAGATTAGAAGATAAGTTGTGGTACTTCTCCAATTACTAGACAACTTGTTGTTACCACATTGAACCCTCGTCATGGATCTCCAATCAATAAGGTTGGGTTGACACCATCAGTAATTACAAATTAAAGGTTCTTTAGTCCTATTCCTTTTGAGAATTGCGACTTTCTTTATGCATGTTCTTTGCATTATTTGATCCACAATATATCTTGACAAAGTGCACTCTAATACGATTATTCTGATCTTAATTCACTCATAGTTGATTTCTGACTCAAGCTTAGGTGTCTCTTCAATAGCAATTCAATAATTACAAAGAAAAGCAAACAATTAGAATAGACTTTTCAATAATGGTAATATCGATTAAATCTCAAACCATTCTACAAGTCATACCATCACATAAAGGGCTATCATATATACACCATTTTAAATTATATCAAGAATTACATGTTTCTTGGAATATTTTTACTTGTAAAGAAGTTTTTCGCCTTAATGATATTTGTCACATCTAACTTCCTTTGATTTCAACTAAGATAATCATGTAATAAGCCTTCACGTTGCAAAAGTTTAATTTCTCATAATTTAAACTATTTGAGCATACACATCAATCTCAAATATATTATAACACTTATTTGCATGCTAATCCCACATTTTATAGGTCAACGCATGAACTTCAATAGTAATTTTATTATGCACTCAGAAGTAAGATCACACATTAACACTACTATGCATAAACCCCTATTTAAAGTCATTATGGCTTGATCACATGCATAATTAAGCATGAACAAGATTCATCCAAAAAAGATTACATTTACCGTAATTTAATTGTGTCAACATAGAATCAATTATTTTAAAAATATATTATGTTCTTCACGGATCACAAGAAAGACTTCAGATTTTGTAAGGTTTTAAACCATTAATAAATTTCAAGTATTGATAAAATCCTTATAAATAAAATACTTTATATTTTCTCACAACTTGAAAATAAACTTCACATATGATCTTTACGTAAAAATAACAAATCACAATAATTACATAAGAAAATATTATTTCTAAAATTAACAAGCAAGTGAAGATCATCATATAAGCGAATCATCTACCCTAACATTATGAACCCAAAGTTCATGAAAAACACAAGGGCAAATTTATGAATAAATAATAATAGAGTTAAGAAAGTAGAACTCGATTATGTTATACAGAATAATTTTCTTTTTCGTTCCTTGCTTATACTGTCTGTGGCCCACTGCACTCCGTTGACAATTCAACTGATCTAAGTTTTTACATCAAGTCTTCAAGTTTGCTCGAATATGAACTCCTGTATATTCATCATTTTTTTTATATCCAGCTTTCCGGCTTACGCCAGACTATTTCTGGAGATAGTAGTCCCGATTCCTCAGCACTACTACCAGTAAATCACAGGATGTACCTGAATGAGCAGGGTTTGAGAATAGAGCAACTGATATCACCTACAAGATCCTACTTCAGAAGAGAACAAATTACAGGCCTCCAGCTGAATTTTAAGTTTCCCTCCTTTGTCATGCAGCTATGCCCGGAGATATATTATATTGATCATTCTTGTTATCAGAGAGCATTGTCTAACAAAGCTTCTGAAGTACATTAATAACGTGTGGTATTTCTAAAGACACCAAGTATGAAAAAGTTTATGAGTAAAAAGGAAAAAAAATAATATTCATTATTTTCTAAGTATCAAATGTAATTTTCTTTGTATCCTGATCCACTTCACGACTTTACGTCCGATATATCTATTGCCTTGAAATGATTTTCTGGCATGGCCTTAACCACGTGATCGTTTTTAAATAAAATAAAAAGTACTGCAATTTTATTAAGGATTGGGGAAGAGAGAAGATAATGTGTCCCATACTGCACTTGTCAGATGCTCACTCGGAAGTTTGAACAGATTACCAGACGGCCAAACTTCGAATCAGAAAAACAGATCTCATAACCCATTATTCCTATTTCATTTTAGGTCTTCCTCGGCCAAACCCATTGCCTTTACTCTTAAATCCAAATCATTTTACTTATTTCTATTAATCTAGTACAAACAAATCTTCTATGGTATTCCTCGTTCTTTTTAATGTGATCACCTCTAACATTTTTCCAACAATTTCAGAATAGATTTTCGATGCAAATAGCAAAGTGACGTTCTACTCTCAAGATACAATGAATCACTCAGCAATCTTCTAATGTGCACTCAAATAGAAATTTCGAAAAACCATTTTAATCTCTCAACTGCTTTTGTAGGATTTCGGAATAAGAAATAAAAGAGAATGAAATGATTAAGAGCTTTAAAATCTATATCTCCTCATTATAATTTTCTGCAATGGGATAGAGTATTATAGAAAGTGAACATACCTTTTTTATGAAATGATGTACCATTTAAGATTGAATGACACATTTTTACAAGAATAGGTGTATCCTTTAAAGAATGGGGTAACACCTTTTCATAATAGTTTGTGTGTTTCAAAGTGTGTTTAAATTTTGAATCACTCCAAAAATAAATTCCAACACGTTTAACCCAACCCAACCAATTTTCTTTTCTTTTCATCATCGTCTTCTTCTCTTTTGTGGCTGGAAAAATGGCATCTACGGCGATCCTACATTTTCTTTGGTGAGGTCTAGACTCTAGATACTCACCAAGCTCTTTTGTTTTAGCACTGTGTTGTTCAACGAGATCGTTGAGCGTGAAAGAATTGGAGAGTGATATATGGGGATTTTCTAGTGATGTTGAGGTGCACAGTTCAACAAAAATTCTGGAAAAAGAGAAAATTGAAATGCAAGTAAAGAATTAAAGATGAGGAACAAGATAGATATCCAACTGAGGCCTTAAATAACTCTTTTGACCAAAAGAATAAATGCTTAATGGCTACAACAACTATAACAACATACCGGTGCAGACAAGATGGATATCCAGTTGAGGCCTTAAATAACTCTTTTGACCGGCAAAATAAATGCTCAATGGCCACAACAACATACCTAGTGTAGTCCCATAAAGTGGGATTTGAGGAGGGTAAGATGTAACCACACCTTACCCTTATCTTTGTGGCATAGATAGGTTATTTCCGATAGATCCTCGGCTTGACAAAAATGAAAAAGATTTGAAGCATGGTATTAATATGAAAACAAAATAGCAAGATAAAAAGCAAATGAACCAACAAATAGTAATACACCCTGGAGAAAGGAGTCTACGTGATTACTAACTAAATATGTGAAGTACGTTTACGCGAATCCAGTAAACTAAACCTTTATGTGGTAAGATAAAATCCTTTCATTCGCGACACACCCGATCAAGATTAGGATTTATCAAGTGTCTATCCAAATGGCTTAATCATTGTATCTCATCTATATTAGTCGACGACTAGACCATATTTCAAATATGTCTATTGCATTGGCCAACGACTTAGTCAACCTAATATCACTGAGAATCCGAGTGTTCTATGGAACATACATTCGAGGAATGAATCCTAATCTTGGCTCAACTACCACCTTCAATCCACATCGTAATGTACCCAATACAAGCCGTATCTCAACCTACAAGGCATTTGAGCTTAGGACGAGATCAAAGTACATTACTTTGTAGATAAGGCGCGTGTTGACCTCAAGTCTAAGGACTTCTATCTCCCACATACTGATCATACGTTAGATAAGTATAACATGTGTCCATCACGAGTAACCATTACTCGTAGCAAGCGAGACATACTACATCTTCTAAGGATGTAATGCAGACCACATGTCGACCTATCACATATCATCGATATTCCATTGTCGATGATCATTAGTCGAGGATATTTTAACAGTTACGCTCTAGCATAAAATATCTCACTCTATTAATGACAACGTAAGCTCAAGGGATGCACATTAACGAATAATTACAAAAAATCAAATAATAATTTAATAATTGAAAATGCCAAAATATTAATCTTCATTAATAATAATATGAATGTGTATAAAATACATTTGTCCTAATACAGATTGTCCTTAGGACATAAATATACTTTCAATCTCCCACTTAGACTAGAGCCAATCTCCAACATATCTAATGCCCATATTCTCAAAATGACCATTATGCTTGACTAAGCTTAATGGTTTAGTGAATGGGTCAGCTAAATTATCGTCTGTGGGAACATAGTCGAATCTAATCTCTTCAGTCTCCACCATCTCCCTGAGTATGTGGTACTTCCTTGGTACATGCTTGTTTCTGTTGATTGATCTTGGTTCCTTAGCTTGCTCAATCGCACCAGTGTTGTCGCAATAAACCGTTATTGGACAAGTGGCACTTGGAATAACCCTTAGTTCCTTCAGGAACTCAGATATCGCGACAACCTCTTTACCAGCTTCCGATCCAGCAATGTACTCAGCTTCTGTTGTTGAGTCAACAGTTGTAGCTTGTTTGGAACTTTTTCAGCTTACTGCTCCACCATTGAAAATGTATGTGTAACCTGATTGAGATTTACAGTCATCAACATCTGTCTGGAAGCTAGCATCAGTATATCTAGTACATACCATCTTCTCTTGTCCACCATAGACTAAGAAATATTCTTTAGTTCATCTAAGATACTTAAGAATACTCTTGACTGCTTTTCAGTATTCTTCCCCAGGATTCTGCTGGAACTTGCAAGTCATACTAAGTGCAAAGGCCACATCTGGCCTAGTATAGGTCATGGCATACATGATCAATCCTATTGCCGAAGCATATGGGATCCTTTTCACGCATTCAAGTTCTATAGAATTAGAAGGACTATCCTTCTTAGATAACTTGATGCCTTGTCCCATAGGTAGACCGCCTTTCTTGGAATTTTCCATAGAAAAATGTCTAAACACTTTGTCTATGTAGACTGACTATAATAGCCCCAATAATCTATTAGTTTATAGATCCTAATCCCCAGAATGTAGCAGGCTTCACCTAAATCCTCCATCATGAAGGTACTGGACAACCACTCTTTGACTGACTGCAGGAGAGTCTTATTGTCTCCCATTATTAATATGTCATCTACATATATGATAATGAAGGCAATAATCCCATCCTTGCATTTACTATAAACACATGGATCCTCTTTGCTTCTGACGAAATCAAATGTCTTGATATCCTTGTCAAAGCAAATGTTCTAACTCCTTGAGGCTTGCTTAAGCACATAAATAGACTTTTGTAGCTTGCATACAACATTTGGTTTAAGCCCTCAGGTTGTTTCATATACACTTCCTCAACTAGATTATCATTGAGGAAAGAAGTCTTAACGTCCATCTGCCAAATGTCATAGTCATAATATGCAGCTATTGCAAGCAAAATTCGAATGGACTTAATCTTAACAACATGTGAAAAGGTTTCATCATAATCGACCCTAGGCCGTTGATTATAACCTTTAGCCACCAGTCTTGCTTGATAGGTCTGTACCTTGCCATATACATCAATCTTCTTCTTGAAGACCCATTTGCATCCTATGGGTCTAACCCTGTTGGCAAATCAACCAAGTTCCAAACTTGATTTATGTACATCAAGTCCATCTCAGATTTCATGGATTCCTGCCATCTCTTCGAATCAATGTCTAACATAGCTTCGCTGTAGGTTGTAGGTTTATCGTCATCAGGAATATCTATCTCATTGTGTGTTTCAATAAGGAGATTAAGTCTTTCAGGTGGATGATGAGTCATAGTGGTCCTTCGGAGTTGAGTATTTTGCGTTTCAGTATTTGTTGCATTCTGATTGTGAGAAGGTATTTGTGTGTTGGACAATCCATCACCTTGAGAGTTTTCAGGAATGTCATTTTCATGTATTTCCTGAATGAGATGATGTACAACCATTGCATCATCTTCCATTGGTTGTGTATGAGAGCCTTGTATTTCTGCACTATCTCTCACAACACTCCCACTGGCTGAAGGGCGTACTCTAAGTACTCAATCTTCACCAGATACTCCCACTGAATCCTTGTTTAGGTCATTCAACAAGGGTTTATTTTCTGTGTTATCTTATTGTTCTTGAATTTCTTCAAGTTCTATATTTGTGCAGCTATGTTCCTTGTAGACATATTATTCTTTAAGGAAAGTTGCGTTCCTGGAAATAATGACCTTATGTTCTCCAGGAAGATAGAAGTAGTATCTCTTAGTTTTCTTTGGATACGCAACGAAGTAACATTTCTCACTTTTAGATTCCAACTTGTCAGTAAGCATCTTCTTAACATATGCAGGGCACCCCCAGGATCTCATATGTTTAAGAGTTGGCTTTTTGCCACACCATATCTGATAGGGTGTCTTTTTTATTGACTTGGAAGGAACTCTGTTCAGAATGTATATACATGTTTGTATAGCATGTCCCCAAAGGTATGTCGGTAGAGCTGATGATCTCATCATGGATCGAACCATATCCAATAAGGTTCAGTTTCTCCTTTCGGCAACACCGTTCATCTGTGGCATTCCTGGAGGTATCCATTCAGATTGGACTCCATATAGCTTTAAGTAATCTAGAAAATCCTTACTTAAGTACTCACCTCCTTGATCCGATCGAAGGGTCTTGATACTTGTTGCAAGTTGCTTCTCTACTTCCAACTTGTACTCCTTGAACTTCTCAAAAGCCTCGGATTTGTGTCTCATATTATACACATACCCATACCTTGTGAAGTCGTCAATAAAAGTGATAAAGTATGTGAAGCCTCCTTTAGCTTGAGTCGAGAATGGCCCACATACATCAGTAAGGACCAACTCAAGCACCTCCTTGGCTCGCACACCTTTCCCAGAAAGTGGTTTATTGGTTATCTTTCCTCTCAAGCAAGATTCGCAGTTACCATAAGACTCCAAGTCAAATGGTTTGAGGTAGTCTAACTTCCTCAATCTTGCTAGCCTTGATTCGTTGATATGACCAAGTCTACAGTGCCATAGGTAGGTAGAGTTTCTATTACTTGTCTTGGATCGTTTATTTTGTACATTGAAAATCTCTCGACTACAGTTCAGTTTATATAATCCATCCACAAGAGGAGCAGTTCCATATATAACATTATTAAAAGACAGTACGTGACTGCCATTAAAAATATACGAGGAAAAGCCCTTCATGTCCAACACTGGGATAGAAATAATATTTCTCATTTTTTTAGAGAACATAAAAACAATCATTCAACACTAAACAATAGCCGGAAGGTAAATTTAATCTATAAGTCCCTACACGCTCAACATCTACTTGTGCTCTATTTCCAACACGTGGGTCTACCTCTCTCGGTCCAACCTTCCTGCTATCAGTTAGCCCCTGCACATTTGTACAAATGTATGAGCCACAAACGGTATCCAATACCCAGGAATGAGAGTTGTTTATAAACATATTTATTTCAATAACGTACATACCTTGTCCACTAAAGGCAGGAGCACCTGGTGTTTTTCCTCCTCCTAGTGCCGTGCAGTCCTTTTTCCAATGCCCCTTCCTATGGCAGTTGAGGCATTTATCCTTAGCCGCGTTCACCTTCTTCTTCACACCTCCCCTGGGCTTCATAGCTGCGGGCGCAACGATTGCCTTGCCCTTCTTCTTCTGTCAATCCTTGCCTTTCGGCTTGGGTCGACTAGAAGAGCTCACCATGAGCACAACTTTGCCTTTGGAAGTGGAGGACTCAAAGGTCTTGAGCATGTTGTGCAGCTCCGAAAAATCACCTTCGTTCCATTCATGTTGAAGTTCACTATGAAGTTCACGAAGGAATGAGGGAGAGAGTTTAGGATGAGAGTAGTAGCGACATTCTTTTCAAGCTTCGTTCCAATTGAAACAAGCCTCTCTATCAGCCCTATCATCTTTAGCACATGCTGCGAGACCAGGCCCCCTTCATTGAGCTTACACTTGAAGAGTTCTATTAGCAACTCATATTCTATTGTCTGGGATTGAGAGTCATAGAGGCTCTTTAGGTGTTCGAGCATCTCATTGGGCCCCATGTTCTCATGCTCTCTCTGAAGTTCCATAGACATGGAAGACAACATTACGCATTGTGCCTAAGTGGCATCATCTAGATGTTTTTGGTAAGCATCTTTGTCAAATGAGGCATATTCTTCAGAATCTGTCGCAGGAACTGTTGGGAACACTATGTCCAACACGTATTCAATTTTCTCCTGTCTCAATACTATTCGCAAATTCTTTAACCAGTCAAGGTAGTTCGGTGCAGTAAGTTTATTCATCTCAATTAACATTTTCAAAGACAAGCTCGACATCTTTTACAATATGAAGAATTAGATAGACCGGAAATCAAATTCAAAATCTATTTCCTATTATACACGTTCATTTAGGCTAATCAACAAGGTTTTTTGTTTAATTAGCTCACATTATTTTAACATACTTCTATGACCCCATGGTAGAATACGGACCTATATTAATTGTTGTCATAATGGGCCAAGATCCAAGCCTATGCTATCTCCGCGTTTGCTTTGGCTAATAACTTCAATAACATATCTTGGTAGGTTCTAAACCAATTGCAAAACTTATTCGCAACTCTTGGTTCATGAAATTATTACATCTAATCTTGCGCCCTTAGATTAGTCCGACACTTTGGCGCCAAGATTTGTCTAAGCAAGTCAACCCCATTACACGACTGCGTTTATGTATCTAAGCAAACTTGGCCTTTATGAGCAAACACCTAAGTGTAAATACCCACAAAAGTGTATTATTTGCTTTTACGTTAAAACACATCTATGAAAGAGTCTGGGTCCTCGTAGACTTAGAGCAAATGCTTTGGCATAAATACTCGTATCGCCGGAGAGGATTTTGCACTCTAATAATTATAATGGACGATGCGTTTAATTTAGACCTGTATTTAAAGTTTTGGGGAATATTTTAATTTAGGGTTCTAACTAAGATGAACACTTTAATGCCACATCCAATATGACATCTTAACATCATGCAAAACTAATAACACATATAGTTTTGGGAACCGTCAACCCAATATGCATGATAGAAGAAGATTTAATCAAACACTAGGCGCCGCCTGCCCAGACAGTTATAGCGGACACTATTTTAGAAATGTAAATGACAACATTTTGACATTTAGCACATAACAGTATACTTATCAAATAATGTACTGTATAATAATAATCTTGGGTTAAACATTCTGAACTATGATTTTTTTTGTTTCTGGACAGGTGGGGCCTCAACACTATTGATCAGCGCCGCGACACCACTGGGGCAGTAGCCTTTCGGCTTCCGGAAATTTGCATTAATGCATTTGCAGAAGCAGAAATGTTTCTGCCTCTGCAGCGCCGTGGCTCCATGGTGGAGCGTCGCGGCGCTCCACCACGGAGTCGCGACGCCTGTTATCCAGTGAGTTCATATTTTCAAAAAGACGTATCAGCGCCGCGGCGCTTCACCATGGAGCCGCGGCGCCGACGTCCTGACAAACGTTTCTGTGTTGATTTTCAAAAATCATTCAACCCCTAAATCTAATTTAGGGATCAATTCACAGGTCCTTAATCATCACCCACCATTATCAATAACGCCCATTCGACCATCATCCGTTCGTACTCGTTCTTAGCCATGCACCGTGCAATGAGTCAGACAACGCACTTTGGCTTAGTTCGAGTTAGATTGAAATGACTTCCTTGAGTTAGCGTAGGAGATAACTTAGGGTAATATCAAAAGGTCAACATTTGTTCAAGATACGTAGGATTTCAAGAAACCTCGTTTTAATCCAATTTTATGTTCAACCCATATTATTATTTTATTCAATTGTTATATAACCATTAAATCATCCTGAGCTCTGATACCACTATTAGGTTTTGTTTGGTACAAAACATATAAGTAAGGCACATCGGAAGTTGAAAATTTTGATTCTTACTTACCCAACAATAATTCTGGTATGATTATACAACAATGGAACTTGTAATATAAAATATATACTTACAAGTTGGAAAATCTGGAGTCTTTTTCTATTGTTAGGTGCACACGCGATTGCCCTTCCAATTGCAAGCTCCAAGCTTCAATGTACTTCTCCTTCGGAAAGCTAGGAAATCCGGTAGAGGTTCGAGAGAGTATTTTATTCTAAGTCTCTAAGGCTTAGAATGTTGTTCTGATAATTAGTGTATAATAATGAAAGTGAATGCCTCTATTTATAGTTGAAAATTAGGTCAAAAACCAGATTAGGGTTTGACCTTGGGCCTGGCCCAAAATCGATGCAGAGGTGTCGCGGCTCTAGGGTATGGGCGCCGCGGCGCTTGATGAATTTATGCACTGTGCCGCGGTGCTCGACGTGCACTTGCACTGTCTCGATTTAATTTTCGTGCATTCTTAATTAAATCCAAAATCTAATTTTGACTTAATTAATGTAATTATTATTCATTTAAATGTCTCGATTCCAAATCGAACATTTGAATTACTCTCTCAATACATCCTTAGATCAAAACGAACAATCGACATAGTGTGACCCTACAAGCCTTCTCATATTGACATTAATCAAATTAAGGTCTACGCGGAACTCCTAGATTGCGCCGAAAGACGAACTCAATATGTGAAGTACGTTTACGCGAATCCAGTAAACTTAACCTTTATGTGGTAAGATAAAATTCTTTCATTCACGACACACCCGATAAATCTTAGGATTTGTAGTGTCTATCCAAATGACTTAGTCATTGTCTCTCATCTATATTAGTCGACGATTAGACCATATTTCAAATATGTCTATTGCGTTGGCCAACGACTTAGTCAACCTAATATCACTGAGAATCCGAGTGTTCCCTCGAACATACATTCGAGGAATGAATCCTAATCTTGGCTCAACGACCACCTTCAATCCACATCGTAATGTACCCAATACAAGCCGTATCTCAACCTACAAGTCATTTGAGCTTACTACGGGATCAAAGTACATTACTTTGTAGATAAGGCGCGTATAGACCTCAAGTATAAGGACTTCTATCTCTCACATGCTGATCATACGTTAGACAAGTATAACAAACAATATATCAGCAGGCTATACCAATACTTCCAAAGTATCCATATGTCCATCACGAGTAACCATTACTCGTAGCAGGAGATACATACTAAATCGTCTAAGGATGTGATGCAAACCATATGTCGACCTATCACATATCATCGATATCTCATTCTCGTTGATCATTAGTCGAGGCAATTTTAAGAGTTATGCTCTATCATAAAATATCTCACTCTATTAATGACAAAGTAAGCTCAAGGGATGCACATTAATGAATAATTACAAACAATCAAATAATAATTTAATAATTGCAAATGCCAAAATATTAATCTCCATTAATAATAATATGAATGTGTATAATAAAATACATTTGTCCTAATACATATTGTATCTAGGACATAAATATACTTTCAGATTCAAACAAATCTAAGAGAAGATTCTTCATTGAGGAATCTGGAAACTACACATTTGAAATTCAAGTTGGGAACCCCAAATTTCAAAGACATAATATCGTTGTTTGTTGTGCTAGGCGAGGAAAGTTATTCACTTTGTATTCGCAGACTCCAGAATCAATCTGGCTAATGCTGAAAGCAGATTTCTACAAAATAGTTGATTCTTTTAGCTTAACATCAGGAAACTTTATCCCAAGGGCGCATTTGAAATGTAACTTTTTCAAGGGCGTATTTGAAATGTAACTTTTTCATTCATTTTTCTTTGTGTCTTTTATTTAGTTTATTTTTATTTCGTTGGGAGAGGGAGAGATCAATATGTCATGAGGTTTTGATGTAATTATATTATGTGAAGAACAAATCATTTTTTTTTGGTTACTTATATCTTTAATAAATAAGTCCCTTATAATTACTTCCTTGTAATTTTAGATATTTTACTCACATCCCTTTTATTGATTTCTTTATTTTTTTTTTTAAAAAATATTGGCTCAGATGTTCATAAATTTTACATAACAATCCAAACAATTCACTTTTTTGACATTAATTATTAGATGCTTAACTTAGAAACAATCGTAATAAATTCTATACACAATTTTATTGATACTACTGTTAATCTCTTCAAACATGTGAGAAGATATTAGGATAAAAACGAATGGATCATCTTTAATATTTGGAGTTAAAACAAATACAATAACAATGATAATGATATAAATAAGCTGAAAAATACCTCTAGTATTATGTTCTACAGTACTAGCCTCTCTTTTATAGAATATATTGTAAACTACTTAATGCCTTGTATAACTATTAAAAGCAATATTTTATTTATGCATTGATATGTTATCTTATTAAATTATATTTGTTTCATGGCGAAATATCTAGATAGCCCCTCAAAGTTGTCACTAACCGTTACTTGAACATGTCAACTTTAATGTGATAGGACATGGTGGAGGTTTGTTAGAGGGATGATTTATCCTCTTATCTAGAAAGCGAGGGACATAGGACACCAAGAAGATGAAGGGTTGGTCGAAATATTCTTCCATTCCCATTCGGCCAAGGCACATATACAAGGAATGGAGGCTTCCAAACATATTCCAAGAAGATGAGATTTATGGAGAGCCAAGTTCAAGCAGGCAAGAAACAAAAGAATGGCTTGGGAAACTCAAGAGGTGGCCGAGAACACCATTGGTCCCCAAGTTAACCCGAAACCTTTCCCACTTGTTCTCATGTGGCCGAAAATCCAAGTAGTTTTTGTCCTTTAATTTGTCTTCTAGAAAGGTCCATATATTACTATAAATAGGACCCTTAGGATGTTGTAAAAATCAAAGAGTTGATGATATATAAAAAGTGAGTTTTACTAAAAAACGAAGGTATTCAACCCGGGGTTGTATACATTAGTTGGTCCTCCGGGAAGGCCTTCGGTTCTTGTGTGAACCAAACCCTTGGTGTAAGTTTAGCTAAGACTTGTGTGACTTAGTTGAACCCAAATTAAGTTCCCTTCGGTGTAAGTCTTGGTTAGAACTTGTGTGATCTAATCAAACCCAAGATTAAGGAACCCCCTTGGTGCAAGTGGATGTTGGAACTTGTGTGATCCAACCAAATCCAAGCCTAGGGTCTATATTAAGGTTATCGGCCACCCTCACTTGGCTTGTTGATGGGCTTGTACTTAGAAACTCCGGCCTAGTACTTGTCCAATTGGTCAAACTCATCTTGGTGTCGACACGACCATTAAAAACCTTGTGTCATTATCCTTGTTATATCGACCGTATAGTACTTGGTGTGTCCTCCGGTTTTGCACCTAGCATCCCGTGTCTAGTCCTCGTCCAAGTTACTTGTTTCCTTGCTCTACTATACACCACACCATTCCTACAACCTCCATTCAAAAGGGCCACTGACCGACTCCACCCGCATCCCCATGCAAACACAACCAACCGTACCAACACCCCCACCAAGTTCCCCTTATCCGACCTCACTGTTTCGGTTCATTTCCGAAGCCTTTCCACCACCAAACCACCAAACTCCGACTATCATCCTGACCCTATACACACCCGTAGAAATCCCACAAAACGCCTAAGCCCAACTCCACCCACAACTACCCGATATAACCCCCACAACACCACCCTGCCCGATGAAGTCGAGAACCCGAGAATCCCAATCATGGTGTTTATTTTCGGGTCGATCCGTATATAACCAAGACCCGACCTACTTACACACTTACTCCCCTCCTTATATACATCAATGTTACTCTTGCAAAAGAGCGTGAAAATTTCTTGTAAGCTTCCTAATCTTAGCTTAAAATGACAAATTGCATACAATCTCTATGTGTTACACTTTTTGAAAAAGTTTTTGCTGTTGACTCCCAAAAATTTTGTATTAATTTTGGTAGGATAGAGACATTTGGTGGACCAAAGGAAATAGGAGAGGCCACAATGCACACTATTACATGATAAGGAAAACACCCTGATGTGAAGAGGACATTGATTCAAACAAATCTAAGAGAAGATTCTTCATTGAGGAATCTGAAAACTACACATTTGAAATTCAAGTTGGGAACCCCAAATTTCAAAGACATAATATCATTGTTTGTTGTGCTAGGCGAGGAAAGTTATTCACTTTGTATTCACACACTCGTAATTAATCGGCTAATCTTTGAAAGCAGATTTCTACAAAATAGTTGATTCTTTTAGCTTAACATCATGAAACTTTATCCCAAGGGCGCCTTTGAAATGTAACTTTTTCAAGGGCGTATTTGAAATGTAACTTTTTCAAGGGCGTATTTGAAATGTAACTTTTTCATTCATTTTTCTTTGTGTCTTTTATTTAGTTTATTTTTATTTCGTTGGGAGAGGGAAGATCAATATGTCATGAGGTTTTGATGTAATTATATTATGTGAAGAACAAAGCATCTTTTTTTTTTGTTACTTATATCTTTAATAAATAAGTCCCTTATAATTACTTCCTTGTAATTCGAGCTATTTTACTCACATCCCTTTTATTGATTTCTTTATTTTTTTAAAAAAAAAAAAATATTGGCTCAGATGTTCATAAATTTTACATAACAATCCAAACAATTCACTTTTTTGACATTAATTATTAGATGCTTAACTTAGAAACAATCGTTATAAATTCAACACACAATTTTATTGATACTACTGTTAATCTCTTCAAAAATGTGAGAAGATATTAGGATAAAAACGAATGGACCATCTTTAATATTTGGAGTTAAAACAAATACAATAACAATGATAATAATATAAATAAGCTGAAAAATACCTCTAGTATTATGTTATACAGTACTAGCCTCTCTTTTATAGAATATATTGTAAACTACTTGAAGCCTTGTATAACTATTAAAAGCAATATTTTATATGTGCATTGATATGTTATCTTATTAAATTATATTTGTTTCATGGCGAAATATCTAGATAGCCCCTTAAAGTTGTCACTAACCGTTACTTGAACATGTCAACTTTAATGTGATAGGACATGGTGGAGGTTTGTTAGAGGGATGATTTATCCTCTTATCTAGAAAGCGAGGGACATAGGACACCAAGAAGATGAAGGGTTGGTCGAAATATTCTTCCATTCCCATTCGGCCAAGGCACATATACAAGGAATGGAGGCTTCCAAACATATTCCAAGAAGATGAGATTTATGGAGAGCCAAGTTCAAGCAGGCAAGAAACAAAAGAATGGCTTGGGAAACTCAAGAGGTGGCCGAGAACACCATTGGTCCCCAAGTTAACCCGAAACCTTTCCCACTTGTTCTCATGTGGCCGAAAATCCAAGTAGTTTTTGTCCTTTAATTTGTCTTCTAGAAAGGTCCATATATTACTATAAATAGGACCCTTAGGATGTTGTAAAAATCAAAGAGTTGATGATATATAAAAAGTGAGTTTTACTAAAAAACGAAGGTATTCAACCCGGGGTTGTATACATTAGTTGGTCCTCCGGGAAGGCCTTCGGTTCTTGTGTGAACCAAACCCTTGGTGTAAGTTTAGCTAAGACTTGTGTGACTTAGTTGAACCCAAATTAAGTTCCCTTCGGTGTAAGTCTTGGTTAGAACTTGTGTGATCTAATCAAACCCAAGCTTAAGGAACCCCCTTGGTGCAAGTGGATGTTGGAACTTGTGTGATCCAACCAAATCCAAGCCTAGGGTCTATATTAAGGTTATCGGCCATCCTCACTTGGCTTGTTGATGGGCTTGTACTTAGAAACTCCGGCCTAGTACTTGTCCAATTGGTCAAACTCATCTTGGTGTCGACACGACCATTAAAAACCTTGTGTCATTATCCTTGTTATATCGACCGTATAGTACTTGGTGTGTCCTCCGGTTTTGCACCTAGCATCCCGTGTCTAGTCCTCGTCCAAGTTACTTGTTTCCTTGCTCTACTATACACCACACCATCCCTACAACCTCCATTCAAAAGGGCCACTGACCGACTCCACCCGCATCCCCATGCAAACACAACCAACCGTACCAACACCCCCACCAAGTTCCCCTTATCCGACCTCACTGTTTCGGTTCATTTTCGAAGCCTTTCCACCACCAAACCACCAAACTCCGACTATCATCCTGACCCTCTACACACCCGTAGAAATCCCACAAAACGCCTAAGCCCAACTCCACCCACAACTACCCGATATAACCCCCACAACACCACCCTGCCCGATGAAGTCGAGAACCCGAGAATCCCAATCATGGTGTTTATTTTCGGGTCGATCCGCATATAACCAAGACCCGACCTACTTACACACTTACTCCCCTCCTTATATACATCAATGTTACTCTTGCAAAAGAGCGTGAAAATTTCTTGTAAGCTTCCTAATCTTAGCTTAAAATGACAAATTGCATACAATCTCTATGTGTTACACTTTTTGAAAAAGTTTTTGCTGTTGACTCCCAAAAATTTTGTATTAATTTTGGTAGGATAGAGACATTTGGTGGACCAAAGGAAATAGGAGAGGCCACAATGCACACTATTACATGATAAGGAAAACACCCTGATGTGAAGAGGACATTGATTCAAACAAATCTAAGAGAAGATTCTTCATTGAGGAATCTGAAAACTACACATTTGAAATTCAAGTTGGGAACCCCAAATTTCAAAGACATAATATCATTGTTTGTTGTGCTAGGCGAGGAAAGTTATTCACTTTGTATTCGCACACTCCAGAATTAATCTGGCTAATGCTGAAAGCAGATTTCTACAAAATAGTTGATTCTTTTAGCTTAACATCATGAAACTTTATCCCAAGGGCGCCTTTGAAATGTAACTTTTTCAAGGGCGTATTTGAAATGTAACTTTTTCAAGGGCGTATTTGAAATGTAACTTTTTCATTCATTTTTCTTTGTGTCTTTTATTTAGTTTATTTTTATTTCGTTGGGAGAGGGAAGATCAATATGTCATGAGGTTTTGATGTAATTATATTATGTGAAGAACAAAGCATCTTTTTTTTTGTTACTTATATCTTTAATAAATAAGTCCCTTATAATTACTTCCTTGTAATTCGAGATATTTTACTCACATCCCTTTTATTGATTTTTTTTTTTTTTAAAATATTGGCTCAGATGTTCATAAATTTTACATAACAATCCAAACAATTCACTTTTTTGACATTAATTATTAGATGCTTAACTTAGAAACAATCGTTATAAATTCAACACACAATTTTATTGATACTACTGTTAATCTCTTAAAAAATGTGAGAAGATATTAGGATAAAAACGAATGGACCATCTTTAATATTTGGAGTTAAAACAAATACAATAACAATGATAATGATATAAATAAGCTGAAAAATACCTCTAGTATTATGTTATACAGTACTAGCCTCTCTTTTATAGAATATATTGTAAACTACTTGAAGCCTTGTATAACTATTAAAAGTAATATTTTATATGTGCATTGATATGTTATCTTATTAAATTATATTTGTTTCATGGCGAAATATCTAGATAGTCCCTCAAAGTTGTCACTAACCGTTACTTGAACATGTCAACTTTAATGTGATAGGACATGGAGGAGGTTTGTTAGAGGGATGATTTATCCTATTATCTAGAAAGCGTGGGACATGGAGGACACCAAGAAGATGGAGGACACCCAGAGATTTATCCTCCCAACATATGCCATGTCTCCTTATTTGTTGATAATTCTACCCGATGATGCCGAGAGAGTGAGGAGGTTTGTTAGAGGGCCGATTTATCTTCTTCGAGTGGTGGCATCATAGGTAGCAAATTCAAGAGGTACTTTTCATAAAGTAGCGGCTGCCACAAGATATTCTGAGTCCATTAGGCATCAGGAGTTTGAGGGGAGGTCGGGAAAGAAGCCTCGTAGTTCGAACAGTTATGGTAGTACCTTATCTGGAGGTAGGGGTCACTATGGTAGAGGTTTTCATCAACATTCTAGCATACCAATTCAGGAAGCCATGCAGATATCTACGAGTGGTTCCTATGTTTATTCTTCTAGGATATCATGTCATGGTAGTCATATAGGTTATTTTGTGCATTCTCAACATACTATGGAACGCTTGAGATGTTATGAGTGTAGTGATCTGGGTTATTACATGAGGGACTGCCCCAGACTTAGATAAGTGGATCACACTCGGGTCCTCAAGGTTCTACACCTAGGGTAACAATGACTAGAAGTTGTTCATAGAGCGACATAGGTGGTTCTCATTCTAGTAAGGGTGGTGCTCAGTCTGGTTGAGGTGGTCGCCATCGAGGTTCTCAAGATAAGGGTGGTCGTACACAATGTTATGCATTTCTGGGTAGACCATAGGAGGAGGCATCTGATGCAATCATTACAAGTATTATTCCGATCTGTCATCAGTCGGTGACAGTACTATTTGATCCAGGCTCTACATACTCTTATGTATCTAAATATTTGTTTTATATTTGGATATGTTTTCCTATTAGTGTTTCTACTCCTGTTAGGGATTCGGTAGTGGTGGATAGAGTTTCTCGATCTTGTATAGTTACTTTGATGGGGTGTGATACTTAGGCAGATACGATGATTCTAGACATGATAGATTTCGACATCATTCTAAGCATAGACTGGTTATTCCCTTATCATGTGATCTTGGACTTTCATGCCAAGACATTTACCTTAGCCATGCCGAGAGGTTTTAGATTGGAATGGAAGGGTGATCTTAGTCACGCTTCGAAGAGGGTGATTTTTTTTCTCAGGGCTTAGCAGATAATGGTGAAGGGATTTTTGGCGTATTTGACAATATTCTGGATACTGGTGCCGATACTCCTATACTTGAGTCAATTCTTATAGTGCGTGAGTTGTCAGAGTGTTTTCGTTGGGTTTTCTCGGTATTTCACCTGTAGTGAGTGAGTTCTCAAAGTTCTCAGCCTAATGCTATTCTGCTATATCAGATAGCATCAACTGTGTTGAAAGAATTGAAGGAGTATCTACAAGATTTATTGAGTAAGGGATTCATTAGACCCAATTTTTCTTCTTGGAGTGCTCCTGTGCTATTTGTGAAGAATATGGACAAATATATATGTATGTGTATCAACTACCGATTGTTGAACAAGGTGACGTTTAAGAATAAATATCTGATACTTCGCATTGATTACTTGTTCAGGGTGCATCAGTCATCTTTAAGTTCAATTTGAGGTTCGGTTATCATTAACTGAAGATTAGGTTGGAGGATGTCCCTAAGACAACTTTCAGGATATGTTATGGCCATTATGAGTTCTTGATGATATCCTTTCGGCTGAACAATGCCCCAACCACCTTTATGGACATAAAGAATGGAGTTTTTAGGACGTACTTGGATTTCTTTATTATTGTATTCATCAATGACATCTTGATATACTCTAGTAGTAAAGAGGATCACGAGCAACATTTGAGGATTGTGCTTTGAATTCTGAAGGACAAGCAACTTTATGGCATATTTTCGAAGTATGAGTTTTGGCTCAGTTTAGTGGGGTTCTTGAGACACGTAGTGTCCAAAGATTGTATTATGGTGGATCCCAAGAATATTAAGGCAGTTTGTGATTGAGTTAGACCTACTTCAATCACAAAGATTCGGAGCTTCATAGGCCTCGCAGGTTACTACAAACGTTTTATGGAGGGGGTACTCATCCATGCATCCTGTTTGACTAGATTGACTTAAAGAATGTAACTTTATAATGGTCGGATGAGTGTGCGGCGAGCTTTCAAGAGTTCAAAATATTGTTGACCACGACTCCGATTTTGACCTTACCCATAGAGGGAGAGTATTTCACCATGTATTTTGATGCTTCACAGATTGACCTTTGTTATGTTCTGATGCAGAAAGGAAAGATGATAGCTTATGCTTTGAGGCAGTTGAAGGAGCATGAGAAGAACTACCCCACTCATGATTCGGAGTTGGCTTCGATAGTGTTTGCATTGAATATTTGGAGGCATTACGTCTATGGTGTGCATTGTGAGATGTTTATCGATCATTGTAGTCTTCAACATATATTAAATCATAGGGATCGTAATTTAAGGCAACGTAGTTGGTTAGAGTTGCTCAAGAATTATGACATGACTATGCTTTATCACCTAGACAAGGCTAATGTAACGCCCCGTATTTTCGGGTAGCGGTTGAACTCATAAACGTAGGTGAGTAGACCCGGACCCGGGAAAATTTATGTTGTACTTGTGTATGTTAATAAGAAATTAGTTTATAAAAGGACGTGATCCCGAAATAATTTTTGATTTGTTATTGTGACGACGGTGTTTAATAATAATAATTGTGTATCCCCAAAGAGATTATAGACTGGTATTTTATTACAGGGATTATATATTGACATGAGAGGATTTTAGTAATCGTTGGGATTTAAATAATTGGAGATCGAAAATTTAATTGTGTGTATAATTAATTAATTGTGGGATTAATTAATTAAAGGGGGGGGGGAGAATATATAGTGGGATTTTATACGTGTCTATGTTTATAACGATTTGGGGTGACTAAGCCCCCAAACCAATCGACCGACAACAACCATAAGCCCTTCTATTCTCCATTAATTCATTTATTCAAATCCATTTCTTCAACCTTCATCTTCATCAAGAATCTGTGAGGAATTAATGGTCACATTTCTAGCGGGTGGAGGTAAGTCTCGGTTGATGGGTTTTTGGAAAGTTTCGGTCGAAATTGGGGATTTTCGGGAGCTTCCATATAACTAAAAGGGAGAGAAATTCGCGGTGTCTAGACGTCACCGAGTCCCAATATGGGCTGGGTTATGATATGATTCCACCGAGTCCCGTATTAGTGGGCCGGGTTACGTTACAGGTATATATATGTATATGAACAGGCATTCATGTTTCTTGACTTGACTCTCATTTTTATAAGGCACAACTGACTTTTATTGTTTATGGCACAGTTGGATTTGAATCCTGATTTTTATACTGACCTCTTGTTATCCATTGGCTACTTATGATCTCATTTACAGTATTTTATGTTTACATACTCAGTACATTATTTCGTACTGACCCCCTTTCCTCGGGGGGCTGCGTTCATGCCCGCAGGTACAGGTGCTCAGTTTGGTGACCCTCTGGTTTAGGTTCCAGCGCAACTGTTTGGAAAACTCCTTTGATCCAGAGCTTTACCATTTTGGTACAGAACCCCATCATTTTGATTTATGTATATTTAGGGGCACGACGGGGCCCTGTCCCGTCATATGTCATTGTTCTTCTTATAGAGGTCTGTAGACAGTTGTGGGTTGTACTTATGTAAGGGTTATAACTTTGTTTTTGTCAGTCATGCTATTGTACTCTGTGTTGGGGTGTCCCCGTGTATATATGATATTATCTAGTGGCAGCCTTGTCGTCTTGCCTGTTGTATTGTGTTGGCTAGTTGTGACTCCTCAGGAGGCAGGTACATTCGGGGGTAAAGGCAGCCTTGTCGGCTTGCCTACCCTGGCATATGTTGTTATTGCAGCGTTATGCTGCCGGATTTCAGACTCATTAGGTGTTAGTTGGATTATGTGTGACAGGTCAGGATAATGACGTCATCAGGGCGGTTAGTCGCGGCCCGTCGGGTCGGGTCGTGACAGCTAATATGATGGTGGATGCCTTGAGTGGGAAGGTGGTGAGTATGTGTACCCTAGCTTAGTTACAAGTGGATGAATATATGTTGTCTATGGATGTTCAGTCTTTGACCAACAACTTGGTGAGAATATGTACCGACTCATTTGGTCATTTTGATCTGTTAGATTATTTTTCCACAAATGGTTCTTCTCATAGTTTTAAAATGGTGTTTTTGACTTGAGGGGATGAATGGCGGTTACCAAGGCTATTGGATGAGTATAGGAGAAGAAAAACTATATTTGGAAGTTCATAAGTTAAAGAAATGAAAAGGGCTGACCAAAGTCAACATCAGAGTTTAATGAACTCGGATCGGAGTTTCATCAGTTCCATGAGGTCTAAAACGTGATTTACGGCTTCGTTAAGTGGTTTGGACGAGTCTAGAAGGGCCCGGGTGTGATTTGGATACTTAGTAGAGATTCTAATCAAGGTTTTAAATTAGGGTTGACCACATCAAAATCGGGTCAAGACGACCCTGAATCAGTGTTTTGAAAGTTTTAGCAGCTTCGTATGATGATTTTGGACTTTTCTGCAAATTTTGGTTAGATTTTGATGACTTTCGGATGGATTTAGGTTGTATGGTGCTTATATATGATTTTAACTTTGTTTTGAGAATAAACGGTACAACATAAAGAAAATGAGCTCTAAATTGTATTTCGATTGAGCCTTGAGATCTTTATTATGATTTCGTAATCATAACAACAAAAATCATCGAATTTTGAGGTCATATGAGGGAGTTATGACCATTTTGCTATAGATTGTTGTTGCTGATTTTCTAGTGTAAAAACCAAATTTGGCCTTCGTGAATGTAACTTGGCAGGTCAGGATCACAATGAAGAAAAACTATTTGGACATTGTTTAAATTAGCAGATTCGGGATATTTTGTATTTTTAAGATTTTAGAATCTAAGGCTCCGATTTTGAGCGAATTTTGGGATGTTCTTCTAGTTGTGAAAATGGGGTAAGTGTTTAGGTTGTAGAAAGTAGGGTTCTGAGCCCTAAAGTTGAGAAATGGTAAGTCTTCGATTCAGAATTAGATTCGCGGATGAAATTAAGTGATTTTCTGAATTTTGGCATTAAATGTTATGGGTAAACTGATTTTGCAATGAAATTATAGTTTTTACCTAGGGCCTCAGGGTTACCTTTTTGGGTCTATTTTTGCATCTAGAGTAATAGTATAGTAATATGGGTGTTTATGAACTCATATACTCATATACATCACTTTCTTGATAGATTTAGAGTGTTCTGAGGTGATTAAGAAAGGAAATGCAATTTCTTGGGTTCGTGGCATGTTTACTCGACATTTGAGGTAGGTTATAGCTTACTGTCATGCCTTAAAACCAGCCCTAGACGCAACAGACATACGATGCTCGGGAACCACATCGGAAGCACATTATAAAATCAATAAACATCTATTCTCTTTCAATAGACTTTTAGTATTTATTTAAAATAATCATTTATGGATAACTGAAAGAATAGTCATAATTATAAAGAAAATCAACTGAAGTATAATATGAATAATCAATTAAAAATGTGGAAAATGCCTCAATAAATTGTACAGTACTTCAACGACTATCAACAATATGACAAGTATCTATTGAGATTCTAAGATAAACAAATGAGTGTCTAACTCCGGGACACAACCCTGAAACTGAAATAAATAAATATGGATAGAACGGCTTCCCACGAACAAGGGTGTGGGCTCACCAATAAATCCGGAAAGCAGCAAGTAATCCTACTCCACATGCATATCACAAACTGACTCTTCTGTGATACCTAACACACCATCAAAAAGAATAATGGTATGCCTGAGCATTGGGTACTCAATGAGTGTCTCCGGGATAATAGTGATATAGAAAAATATACAAGTATCCGGTGTAATAAAAAACAGTATTGAGAAACAGTTCAAAAAAAATGATAACATCTCATGAATATCCAATTTAAGTCAATGATAAGGAAATAATCACTTTGAATCCTTAAGTCGTTATCGTTACCTTATGTTCTTGCAAAAATAGTTCGAAATCCAAAGATAGAGTTAGCAAGTAACCTTAGTAATCATCACTATTAAAAGGCTACAAGGAAATTTATCAATTTCAACTATGTATTATAGTAATTGGTTGTCGCCTTTAGTTCTTTAATCCTTGAAGGTTTTTCTTCATTAATTATACCGAGAATCGAACCTTGTAAAAAACCTGGATCTTCCTTTATTCTCTTTGTATGCATGCTGACTTTCTTGTCCTACTTCAATGCTAATTTTCATGTTATTCAATTTATGGTATATTAGAATATGACCATAACTGTAATCCAATTCTTCATAGAATAGGAAACAATCAGTATTCCATTTTCTCCAAGTTAGCATGAAGTAACTTATGTCTCCCATTGTGTATGGACCAGTTCCATTGAGCATTTCTTCACGTATGTTGAAATTTCTTCACGATATCTAATTGGATGTTTGGTTCTTCAAATGATTTTCTCGTTATATCTCTAGTTGACTGTCTTGGGTAAAATATTTGTCAAATCATTAAAACTTCAAATGCATATATCATAATGTTAAGCCAACAACTACTAAAAGAATTTTCCATTTTTTATGATGAAAAACACATAGCAACTTTATATAAATCTTCAAGAATTATTGTGTCAAACTTACTTTAATCTAGATCCACCTCAAATAATCTTTATAAATCCAGCTTAGTTTATCTTCACTTCTGGATCAACTTTTTCCCCCTTAAGCTTTCTACTATGTTGATAATCTCCCCCCTTAGAACTAGCTCCTATTGCTCAGACACTATGTTTTGTGTATATATAATCAAGGCTCTCTACATGAGGTTTGTAAGCTCGTAGTAGTTAACAGTCGAGTTCAGCAAGGTTTGTAAGCTCGCTAAGTCGGTAAGACTAAGTAAGAGGGATTACTTAGAATGCTTGGTCTTCACCTTCCATTCATTGCAGCCTGCCTGATGGCTAGGTCGTAGAACTAAGCAAGTATGATGGTTTGCTTGAACTACTCAGAACTTATCCTCTACTCATTGCAACATGTTAGGTGGGTGGGTAATATGGAACCTGTAATGAGAATAGTTATCCTTCGATGATGTGTAAGGAACAAGTTCTTTTAGCTTAAGGCATAATTCTTCCAGCCTTATCTCTCCATGATTCTTCATTCTTCTTCTCATACTCCTTCCATACTTATCTATCTAATCTACTTCCTTTCTTATAACTCCCAATCCAGTGCCTAGGACTGTTTTTCTATCAGTAGAAATAGTTCCTTTATATGAGTATCATCTAATAGCACTGTTCTTTTATAACTAAGAAACAATTCCTTTACATAAAATGATAAATGACAAACTGGATATATATATATGAACTGATACTCTTCTCCATTTTGACATCATCAAAAATAATATGCAAGTGCAAGAGCTTTAACAACTAATCTGGTTAGAACCTTAAGAGTAATATTCGCATGCACCACATTAAGGAATAATACCCAAACTACAAGATCTACATATCATTCTATAACTGTCGGGATATATATAAATGTCATGTCAGCATTTGGTAGGATTTGGTCTTGGTATTTACTGCGAGGAGATAGGGACCATGTTCTTTAAGCTCATTTTCTGAAAGTAAGTAGCGAGATAATCCATCATTACGAGAATTTCCATTTTCATTACCAGAAGAAAGAAATATGCGCTAGATTTTGGGGATATAGCCTAGGAAACTACTATTGGCTAATAGAATCAATTAGTCTAGCTATATTATATATTTTTAAAGAAAGCAGCATAACAAATAATTCTTTACCTAATGACATTAACACTAAAAAAACCATCCCTAACTAGGTGAGTACATATATCCGCTTTTGGTACTCTTTTCAGTTTAAGTTCCCCCTCTCAGTCATTCTCGTCCTCGTCTTTCTTCATCTCTACCGTTTGTACTTGAAGTCAGCCTTTTTATTTTATTTTTAATTCCTGATTGAAAACTTTCCTTGTCACTTCCCAAATTGGGGAACGCGCAAGCACCTACCCTTTTGCCACCTGTTAGGCAAACCCGTCCCTTAATCACAATTTTATCAATAATAAAGTAAACACCAACTAGCAATATAAATAATAGGTCTCTAATAGATAAAGAGAGAGTGTGGACTAATACATCAATCCCACGGGAATCTGGTCGAGGGCAGTACAAGATCCTATACTATATAATATGAGTCTGAAAATAAATATAAGTCTTAATAGTTGGATACTGTCTCGGAATAGTAAAAAAGACAAGTAAATAATAGATGAGTCATCCGGGCTATGGATCATCTCATGTGCTCACCCTGGATGCTCGACAACTATTCCTCGTGAAATCAATCTCCATAGGAGGAAGTGGAACTTGTCACGAACTCTGCACTCATAAAAAAATGCAACAAGGTAGTATCAGTACAAATACTATGTACCGGTAAGTATCATAGGCCGACAACAACTAGATAACATATATACAGTCAAAAACCAACACCACAAGTTCAAATACAGTGTTTGAATCCACTGTGTATGAATATGAGAATATGAATGCATATGAAATGCAATGATACACACACGTTCCATGCGGAATACCTCTACATCCTGGTAGTCAAGATCCATGGGAGACCCGCAAAGTCTATGTACCTACTGTGGTGCACAACACGATCTAATATAAGTATATGTTGCGGAACGCGCAACGCGATCCAATATATGTATATGTTGTGGAGCGTGCAACCCCATCCAGTATAAGTATAAGTAATATATATATTAAGATATATGTGTGTGTGTTGCGGCGCGCAACCCGATCCAAATGCATGATCATGTATGTAGGAATGATATCAAATGAGAATATATCAAGTCAACCGTGCCACACATGGACACATAATCATCATGTCAAGAGGGTATCAATCTTTTCATTACGTACGTCATATATAGTATCATGTACGTGGCGACGAGCCACTAAATCAAATTAGGAAACAATCACAATCAACAGCAGTACCAACCTAAGTATTCTATCCCAACTTCATACCCCAAGGTGTACATGCTTTCTCTAAGAATTACTATCTGTACATATGATTCGCTAACTGAAGTTCTAAGCAAGAAGGTAAACCGTAACCTACCTGGTAGCTGAGCCACAAATGATCACACTGGAGCCTTACCTTTCTGAGGATCCCGGTTGTACTTGAAGTCTAGTCATTATTGAAATCTAAGTTGGAAATGGAAGCTAAAAATGCCCAAATCGCTAGACTATTCTTTGAATCCAAAACCTATTATGGAAAAAGTGGAAAACGGCCCCACAAGTGTAAGCCATTAATTTTGAGAGTGAAATCGGTAACCCAACATTATAGAAGTTCAAATTTATTCTCCAATTGATAATTTACCTTAAGTATTGATCAATTTCATCATTCAAGGAAAAACTCCCAAATTTGGCATAAACCCTAGTTTTTCCATGTTCAATTTCTCAACAAAATGAAAGATTCAATCCTAATTGTTACTAAATAATGGGATCCATATTTAGATTAGTCAAACCAATTAATTAATCTCACATTCAAGGCTTAATAATCAATTAACACTATGTAGGTAGAACTCATCCTCTTTAACTAGTTTTATAGGTTTTCCACCATTGATTCAAGCATAAGAAAGGTAATTAAAGGAAGACAAGGTTAAAAAGGCTTACCCCAAGAAACATCTACCTAGAAATACTTAAATTGCCCTTGAGATGCTTTGGAGGAATAATTTTGGGAATGGAAAATGAAGGGTTTTATTTAACACTTAAAAAGGGTTCTGGTTTTCTGTCGTCCCATGCAACAGTCAATGTTCCGCTGCAGCGGGGCCTGCTCCGGCGCTCTTTCGCACGCTACGGTGGCACATTAAAAAACCTAAGACCTTGCCGTAGTGGTCCACTTCCTTATATGATACTCCCTCACAAATTTCTCATACTTACCACAATGGACCAGGCCTCACCGAAACAGGTCTGATGCGGTGCACTAATCCCGCCCCAACGATGGTATCAGACATTAGAATTTCCTAAGCACAATCCAGAAATCCTACAATCACCCGAGACCTGTCCGACACAAACTAAACATGCACAGACACATAAAAACACACTATGGACTCACTCGTTGTCTTAGAATTTCCATCGGAGGTCTATTTTACTGGGTCAACCCCCATAGGCCTAAAACCAACTTTTCAACCAATAGTCAAAATACTCCTAAGACCCTCGGGAACCAAACCAACTACCACAACAAGTCCTAGACGACCCTTCAGACCTTACATAATCGATGGAATTCTGAAAAAGGTTTGTTTACCCAAAAGTCAACTATTGATTAAGGGTTCTAATTCTTTCAATTTTCACTAGGATCGCCAAATAACCTCAGGAATTTAAGGTAAAATGGTCAAAATGCACTTAGTTACTGAATGAGTCATTACATCAGATAATAATTAAATAACTGCTCGTCCTCGAGTGACAAGGAAAGAACACGAGGGAAGAAGTACATGAGTCACCAAATAACTGGGGATATCTGGCACGCATATCAGACTTGGTCTCTTATGTAGCCTCCTCAAAGGGACGATACATCCATTAGACCTTCACAAAAGCTATCTCCTTAGACCTTAACTTCCTAACCTACATATCTAAAATTGCTATAGGCTCCTCCTTATAAGACATATTCTCATCAAGCAACACCGAATCTCAATGAATGCCATAAGATCCGTCCGAATGGTACTTCTTCACAATAAAAAAGTGAAAAACGGGATGAACACCTGACAAACCTAGTGGTAAAGCTAACTCATAAGGAACAACGTCAATACGAAGGAAAATCTCAAATGGACCAATGTACCTCGGGCTCCACTTGCCCCTCTTTCCAAATCGCATCACACCCTTCATAAGTGATATATTTAGAATAACCTACTCACCCTCCATAAACTCTAGATCTCAGAACTTCTGGTCCGCATACATCTTTTGCTGACTCTCAGCTTCAGAAGCTTTTCCTGAATAAGCTTCACTTTGTCTAAAGACTCCCTCAACAAATCTGTACCTCACGGTCGAACCTCAAAAGTATCAAACCATCCAATAGGGGAACAACACCTTCTACCATATAAAGCCTTAAACTATGCAATGTCAATGCTGGAATGGTAGCTATTGTTGAACGCGAACTCCGCCAAGGATAAGAACTGGTCCTAATGACCACCAAAATCAATGACACATTCTCTCAACATATCCTCGAGCACCCAAATAGTCCCTTCAGATTGTCCATCAGTTTGGGGGGGGGGGAAGTGGTACTAAGATCCAATTGAGTACCCAACACTGCCTACAATGTCCGCCAGAAATGGGAAGTAAATTGCGAACTTCGATCGGAGATTATAGAAATAGGAACCCCGTGTAATTGCACAATCTCATGGATGTAAATCCTGACCAACTTCTTTGTATTAGTGGTAACCTGAACTGGAATGAAGTGCGCAGACTTGGTCAGCCTATCCACAATTATCATAACACTCACCACCATCCTTAGTTGTAGCCACAAATCATTTCCCAACCTATATCGATAACATAGTTCGATCCTACTAGCCTTGTTTCTCGACTATCAATGTCGTCATTGCACAAAAATCCCTTAGAAACACATAACCCACATCACAAGTCCAATTCTACATAAGTCTTCAAACAACATACTATACGCCCACCTATCGATTGCCTTGTCGTGCCAGATCCGTAGGAAGTTAATTAATCACTCTAAAGACTTCCCATAACCATTTCTACCTCCTCAATATGTACCAAGTACCCATGTAACCCATTAGAACTTCTGGATTGTTGTCATACGAGGAATATCATCAATCTTGCAATTTCAATGAGAACCGGTAACACTATCATACCTCCCTCCTAAATTGAAATCTATCGAACCCTTATCGGGGATTTACTAGAATACAATAAGTCCACCACGCAACATAAACATAAGACACTTGACCTCAAATGAACAAATCTAAGCCGAAATAGAAGGCTTAATTTCTAAATCATCAATATCCACCCGAACTGATTCCAAATGAACGATTAAGCTTTCCATAAACATGTTATGACCTCTTCTATCTCTTTTCCTCTTGAATAATCAATCACGTGTCGTCACCCACAAATTTCAAAGGTAGATTTTATCCAAGCATCAATTTAACACCGACGAACCATGCCCTTGGTAATAATCTCCAAGTTTACTCTACTTCTACCCGATACACACGTTTGATAGAACCCCGTGAACTCTAAAGACCTCAAATCTTCCTTGTACTCTCTCTTAACTGACCCACAACCCCGGACACCTTGTCGAACCTCTATATATAACATCTCGCTATTTACCAGCCTTACCAATTCCTGATGTATTACCCTTACCTTCCATTTTTGTTATATTGTTAAATTTCTTCCAAGTTTTTTATTACCTAAGATACTCATCCGTGCTAATAACCAACAATGCTTTAACATGGTCTGCCACCAGTTGCCAATCACAAAACCCAGTGAACATTTGTCGTATCGCTTAGTCGATCACCATGAACTTACACTTTTCAAATGCACCAAATAATTTCACCCTGTCTGACAGATGCGAAGATAATGCCAACATAATCCACAACTAACCCAAGAATCTCCACTATTCCAAATCATCACCTATCTCGAAGAGACATCTCACTCATCCAGTATTAGCTCAAACACGCAATTATTGAATCCTTAAATTTCCACCCTTTGTTTCAATCACATTTACCTCTAACAACTAATCATTTCTCAAACTTGCTCCAAAGCATACTGAAATATCATAGGCCTTGCAACATATTAAATCGATACTACAAATAGTAGGAGATCACATACTCCACAACAAAGAGCTTTCCTCACCTCACTCGAACCATCATATTGTAAGCTCCTCCCTATCTAGCACATCCCAAGAACCATCCTTTATCAAATTTCCCCACTAGGAAATGTACCGATCCAATCTGGTTACTCAGATCAACAATCATTTAGTACCCAAATGATAATGTAAAGTCCCAAATTAAAACAAATTTCAAAACAAAAAAAATATTAATGTGGAATTAAGTCCATGATATGCACGTTCCCCCACCCCCCTCATCTCCCTCAACCTATTATTCTTCCACTTCCCACAAGTTACACACACACAACTCACTATATATTCTGCATAGCACAAAAGAAAAATACTTAGCACAAAGAACATAAGTTCAGAAAATGTGAGTTTCTCTCACTCATAATTCTTAGTATAATCCCTTATTTTTAAGTTATAATACATATTAGAATATGATCCGGATATTGAAAGAATGATCATGAAATTGAATTTTTGTTAGTAGGTTATTTGATAACTAGTTTGGGTCATAAAATTACAATCTGTTTCGCTACGTTGTGTCTGTTAGAATTGAATGAAATTTGACAGGGTTGTACTTCTCTCCGTCATTATCAGATTGAGCCCAATAGGGGATAAAACTGACATACGGTTTGAGAGTTATCGCAGTTCAAAGTTTCTGCCTCGGATCGAATGAAATCCGTAAGGCAGAACGTATAACGGAACAACTGAATGTTTCGGTGAGGATTCTGAATCGTTGTGATGAATAAGAGTTTTATATTTCTCTGTTATAGACAATTTAAGACTTTACGGAGATAAATCCGATTTACGGATAAAACGTTATAACAGTTTTAATATTCTGTTTGCTTTTTAAAATTCTGGCGAGACAGTTTTCGTAGGGTTGTTTATTGAGTGAATTGGGACTAGTTATACTAAGAATTTTTAGAGAAAACTTGGGTTAGTGATATATCCCCATTTTACCTTCGACTCGGCATAATAAACACCTTATTTGAAGTTACGCTTCGAGAGTTACAAGTCTTACAAGTGGGAAGGGCGAAAAGGTGAAAGAAGAAAATATTATTTGAGTCTTTTGAACATATAACATATATATACAAATATATAAATGCATTGGATAGGGTTGCACGTACCGCAACAAATATATAAATGCATTGGATCGGGTTGCACGTACCGCAACAAATATATAAATGCATTGGATCGGGTTGCACGTACCACAATAAATATATAAATACATTGGATCGGGTTGCATGTACTGCAATAAATAGATAATATAAATGCATTGGATCGGGTTACACGTACCACAATAAGTATATAATATGTTATCTGGGATAAAACAGGTGTACTGGTTAAACTATGTATTTTCTTAGGACGAGTGGGGAGGAGATCTTGCACGTAAATATTTATTGTCTTATTTAATGAAAGTATCGTAGACTGTTCTTTTTCACAACATGCTTATTATGTTTGTAATATGATTGTAATTAGAATATTGTGAGGTTACTTTGGATTGTAAGGAGAGGTTCTCACTCAGCTCCGGATGGTAGGACTGACTCTTTTAACTAACATATTTTAGGAAAGCGCGATAAGGGGAAAGTTCTACAACAGGGCTAGTGATCGTCCCGCAGTCCCATTGTTCCACCAATCCATTGCTTCAGACTTGGTGACTTTCGGTATTAAATAAGTAGGTGGAGAAGTTATTCTCATTATCTCTGGGGATGCCCCATGTGAGATGGTTTCCTTTCAAACTTTGAAATTTCTATTTCCATATGTGGAATTTTCATTGAGTCTATGTAGAAGTTATGGTTGTATGAGCATGGGCTCACGCTTTTGAGTTGGGTGCTTGACCAGTTACTTTGAAATGGTGTGCGCGCCACCATAGTAATAAGTGAACGAGATAACATCCTAAACAGTTTCACTTTCTTCATACTCTTCTCGTGCCTATCTTGAGTCTTTTCAAAGACTTAGTTCTCGTATTACCTCCTTCTAACGGATTAGGAAAGGAGATTGTACAACAATAAACTAACTAAAAAGTGTTTTTGTAGATATGGTTACAATATATGTTCCAACAAAGAGTGAATTGCTTATAGAAACGAAAAGAATAATGCTAGGTCAGGAGGAATTCATAGACCGTAGGATGGACCCAGGAGATGATTTTGGCACGTATATAGATGACACAATCGCACGTTGAATGGACTTGCTTATTTGACCCGACCTTTTTTGACTATCTGATGGGAGTCATACTACAGATAATAGTCAACTCCATTCCGAGAGATTTCCACTCCTCATTTAGAAGAGCAAAGATGCTATGTGGAGATAGTAAAAAAGGCTCCTTGCTCAAATTCCTATGTCAAGTGAAGAAAGTTTGGAAGATGAAGGAAATAATGGACGATAGGGAAAGGGAGGCAAGGAACAAGGTTCACAAGGAGGTGAATTCCAACCTGTGGAATAGACGAGTCACACGGTTAAGACCTTTAACACGGGTTGTAGTAAATGCAAGTTTGAGTTGGAGATCTACAATGAGTGACAGAGAATTATCTGATAAGATTTAGTATAATAATTATGTTATGATGGAATGAAGTGTTATGAATGCAAGAATGAAATAATATATTTTTTTTCTCTTTTTTCTTGTGGTGTTGCATGCTTATAAAGTATAAGAAAATGTTGGGGAGTTAAAATAGATGGCATGTCTTCTAAAATATGGGCGTGCTTGTCTTTAAAGAAAATGGTAGACTCACAAGTACCGGTGGTGCGAAGGTCGATCAGAACTACCCGGGGAAGAGCGAGGGGACAATGTCAAACGCTAAGAGTTCCGACATAGGAACTGAGGGTTCAAGAGGAGGTTCACCATGAAGCTCCTATACCTCCAATTGAGGGAGCGGTGTATAAAAATAGCGTGGAAAATGTTGAACAAAATGAGAGTCAAATGGCCCAGGAAACGGTGGGACAAAAATTAGATAAACTCATAGAGTTGATGACAGCAGCAGTCACACACATGGTTTAACCTACACCTAGTGTCTCAGTCATAGACCCGACCCAAAACCCGCCGACCCGAGAACCAATTGTGACTGCACTACTGGCCAAAAATGTAGGAGCTCAGGCAGTACCAGATAGGTTATGGGCGAATTTTATGAGAAAAAGGGAACCTATCTACTTAGGGAAGTACTCCAAGTATGACTCGATAGTGTTCTTCGACGAAGTAGAAGACCTAATATTTACCCTAGGATGTGTGGAGACGCATGGCGTCAATTTGGTAAGCACACGTTTAGTGGACGATGCAGGGGTGTGGTGGAGGAATTTTAGAAGAAATCATTCCCCGATGTAACCACCAATGACATGGGAGGAGTTCAGAGCAACATTCATTGAAAAGTATATGCCTAACACCCAAAAAGACGCGCTCACATGTGAGTTTGAACAATTGAAACAAGAGGACCGCAGTGTGCAAGAATACGATACCCAATGAATGAGATTGTCGGCTTACAACGCACACATTATTCCTATAGAAAGGGAGAAGGTCAAAAGATTTGTGGAGGGTTTAAACCCGAACCTGGCGGAGAAGGTAGTGGCATTAGACAATGATCAGACTTACCTTCAGATCATCGACATAGCTATGACGGTAGAAAGTTTTGCTAAAGCAAAAAGAGATTATTCGCAAAAGAGGCTTCAATCGTCAGAATCCTTTAATCAGAATCAGAACAAGAGGAAAGAGGGCAGTAAGGGTTCTTCAAAACTGAGCTAGTCAGTAGGCCAGTCTCATTTCAGGCCCCAAGGGCATAGATGGGTCAATCATAAATGTGGCAAGGTCAAGGCCACCAACCCTAACACAGGAGGTGATAAACCGGTCTATAAGGTTTGTGAAAAGAAATGTGTTGGAGAATGTTGGTTCTCACCGAAAGGATGTTACAATTGTGGAGAACCAGATCACTATGCCAAGGATAGCATGAAGAGAACCCAAACTCAGTTTTTTCATGGGAGGTCAGAAACAACCACAGCTGCCCACAAAGGAATCATGGAAACCAGTCCCGACTGAGTCAGGGAAGTCAACAGTCCAACAATCCTAACAGGCTCTACGCTTTCCCCCAGAGGAATGAGGCGGAGGCATCCAATGCGGTGGTCATAGGTATTTTGTTAGTCTCAAGTATTCCTGCACACTATCTGATCCCGGTTCTATATTTTCGTATGTGTCGATGGGTTTTGCTAAGAGTCTACATGTAGAACCTTCCTGTTTGAGTGAACCCTTTGAAGTCATGACACCAGTAGAGGCCTCAATTTGGGCCTCTCGAGTAATTAAAAATTTTCCGTTATAGGTAAATGGTAGAGAAACAATAGCAGACTTAGTATTACTTGATATGGTAGACTTTGACATTATTTTGGGTATGGATTGGCTGTCACCATGTTATGCCACGTTGGATTGCTGGCAAAAGGTTGTAAAATTATTTTTTCCTGGGGAACCAGAAGTTTTTATAAGGGGTAGGATTGGGACACCCTCAAGTTGGCTTATTTCTTACCTTATGTCTCAAAAGTTATTAAGGAGTCACTAGGTGGAATACTCTTACCTGGCGAATATAATAGATACCCAAAAAGAGTCCCTAGAGGTACATACTATCCCTATTGTTCGAAATTTTCCGAAGGTGTTCCTTGAAGATCTCCCATGCATTCCTCCGGATAGAGAAGTGGATTTTGCTATCGAATTAATTTTGGGTACAAAACCCATTTCCATTCCTCCATATCGAATGTCGCCAGCTGAATTAAGAGAGTTAAAAGAAAGATTGAAAGATCTTCTGGATAAAGGTTTTATAAGGCCTAGTGTTTCCCCCTGGGTGCACCAGTCCTTTTTGTGAAGAAGAAAGATGGTTCGCTACGAATGTGCATTGATTATCGATAACTTAATAAGGTCACGATCAAGAACCGGTACCCATTACCAAGAATCGATGATCTTTTTGACCAGTTTTCAAGGAGCCAACTATTTTTCCAAAATTGACCTCCGTTCGGGATATCACCAGTTGAAAATAAATCCTGATGATATATCCAAAACAACCTTTAGAATCTGATATGGCCATTATGAGTTCTTGGTCATGTCCTTTGGGTTAACCAAGGCCCCAACATCTTTTATGGATCTCATGAACAGAATCTTCAAACCATTCTTAGATTTGTTCGTGATTGTATTCATAAATGATATTCTAATTTACAACAAGAGTGTTGAAGAACATGAAGAGAATTTGAGGGTAGTGCTTCAAGTCTTAAAACAAGAGAAATTGTATGCTAAATTTTCAAAATGTGAATTTTGGTTGGAAAAGGTAGCTTTCTTGGGTCATGTTGTGTCAAGGGATGGAATTATGATAGACCCCCAAAAGATAGAAGTAGTGAAGAACTAGCCAAGACCTACCACTCTGACATAAGTTAGGAGTTTCTTGGGTTTGGCTGGGTATTATAAAAGATTTGTTGAAGGTTTCTCTAGTCTTGATGCTCCCTTGACCCGATTGACTCAGAAATCAGTTAAGTACTAGTTGTCAGAAGCATGTGAAGAAAGTTTTCAAAAACTAAAGGGGTTGTTGACTACTGCACCAGTCCTAACCTTACCATCAGGACAATAAGGGTTCATAGTCTATTGTGATGGCTCTAAGGTTGGGTTAGGATGTGTCTTGATGCAGTTTCGAAAAATGTTTGCATATACATCTTGACAATTTAAGGTACATGTGAAGAATTATCCCACTCATGACTTGGAATTGGCTGCGGTAGTGTTCGCCTTACGAATATGGAGACACTATTTGTATGGGGTGCATGTAGATATATTTACAGATCATAAGAGTTTACAGTACATAACCACGCAAAAGGATCTGAATCTCCAACAAAGGAGATGGTTAGAGTTGCTTAAGGATTATGACCTTAGTATTCTTTACCATTCTGAAAAAGCTAACATGGTGGCCGATGCACTCAGTAGGAGATGAATGGGCAGCTTGGCCCACTTGAAAATACAAATGAGAGGTATTATAAGTGAGGTACAAAATTTAGGAAACCTCGAGATGGGTTTAACTGAGGTCGGTGAAGGCAGGGTGGAGGTGAATGATACCTCTCAGTCTGCCTAAGCTTCAGAAATAAAAGAAAGTCAGTTTGAGGATACAAAGTTTGTTAGGTTTCGGGAGAGGATTCAACAGGGAAAACCTTCACAGTTTAGTTTAGGAGAAAATGATGGTACCCTTCGGTATAAGGGTAGGTTATGTGTTCCTAAGGTAAATGATCTAAGAAGGAAGATCTTAGATGAGGGTCACAACACAAGGTATTCCATTCACACAAGATCAACAAAAATATATTAGGATCACAAGGCAAATTACTGGTGTGACGGCATGAAGATGGATGTTGCAGAGTTTGTCGGAAGATGTCTTATGTGTCAGCAGGTAAAATATGAACATCAAAAACCCGATGGGCTACTTCAGGACATTATTATCCCCATGTGGAAATGGGAGGCGATTCATATGGATTTTGTGACTGGTCTACCGAAAACTCGAGAAGGATATGATTCTATTTAGGTGATTGTCGACTTACAAAGTCAGCCCATTTCCGACCTGTCAAGACTACATATCGGTCGCTGCAGTATGCGCATATTTATTTAAAGGAAATAGTGAGGTTACATAGGATTCCATTAAAAATTATTTCGGATAGGGGTTCCCAGTTCACCTCACACTTTTGGCAAAGTTTCCAGCAGGGCCTCGGGACGAAGGTCAAGTTGAGTACGACTTTCCATCCGCAAACCAACGGACAAGCTGAATGAATAATTCAAACATTGGATGTCTTGTGTGATGGAGTTTCGGGGTAGCTGGTTAGACCACCTATGTCTAATTGAGTTCGTCTACAACAACCGTTTCCATTCTAGCATACAAATAGCTCCGTTCGAAGCCTTGTATGGGAAAAAATATAGATCTCAACTGGGATGGTTCGAGGTGGTGAGACCCAACTGGGATGGTTCGAGGTGGGTGAGACCCAACTGTTCGGACCTGAAGCCATTCAAGAAAAAAACGACAAAGTGCAGATCATTCGGGAGTGAATCAAAATAGCTCATAGCCGCCATAAGTCTTATGCGGACCATTACAAAAGAGACCTCGAATTTCAAGAAGGGGAGAAAGTATTTTTAAAAGTCTCTCAATGAAGGGAGTGATGCGATTCGATAAGAAAGGAAAGTTAAGCCCGAGGTTTATTAGGACATATGAGATCTTATGAAGAGTGGGGAATGTGGCTTATGAGCCAGCTCTTCCACAAGAATTAGAAGCGGTGCATCCGGTGTTCTATGTGTCAATGTTACGAAAGTACTTGCACAATCCAAGTCACGTCATTCGACCCCAAGAGATAGTTCTGTACGAAGATCTTCAATACGAAGAAACTCCGGTAGAAATACTAGATAGACAAATTAAGCGTCTTAGGAAGAAGGACATTGTCTCCATGAAAGTCCTATGGTTGAATCACTCCACAAAAGAAGCAACTTGGGAAGCCGAAGACGCAATGAAAGTCAAATACCCATTCCTCTTCGCGTAAGATAATAAAATATGTTATGATGTGTTTCATGTGTGTGCTGCTTGTGTGTCTATATGCATGTGTTGCGATCTTATTCACATTCGAGGATGAATGTTGTTTAAGGAGGGGAGAATGTAAAGTCCCAAATTAAAACAAATTTCAAAACAAAAAAAATATTAATGTGGCATTAAGGCCACGATCTGCACGTTTCCCCCCCCCCCATATCTCCCTCAACCTCTTCTTCTTCCACCTCCCATAAGGTACACACACACAACTCACTATATATTCTAGATAGCACAAAAGAAAAACACTTAGCACAAAGAACATAAGTTCAGAAAAGTACCAAGAGCAAAAAAATCAGAAAAATAGAAGAGAATAAATATTACCTTTAGCAATCAAGTTTGACAGTTCTTTCGCGGTCATGAAGAAGAAGATAAAGGTGAGTTTCTCTCACTCATTATTCTTAGTATAATCAATTATTTTTAAGTTACAATACATATTAGAATATGATCCGGATGTTGAAAGAATGATCATGAATTTTTTGTTAGTAGGTTATTTGATAACTAGTTTGGGTCATGAAATTACAATCTGTTTCGATGACTTATGTATGTTAGAATTTGATGAACTTTTACATGGTTGTACATCTATCCGTCACAATCAGATTGAGCCCAATCAGGGATAAAACAAACATATGATTTGAGAGTTATCGCAATTCAAATTTTCTGCCTCGGATCGAATGAAATCCAGAAGGCAGAACGTATAACGGAAAAACTGAATGTTTTGGTGAGGATTATGAAACATTGTGCTGAATAAGAGTTCTAAATGTCTCTGTTATAGACAGTTTTAGACTTTACGGAGATAAATACGACTTACGGATAAAAATTTATGACTGTTTTAAGATTGTGTTTTTTTCAAATAATTCTGGCGAGATAGTTTTTATAGGGTTGTTTCTTGTGTTAATAGGTACTAGTTATACTAAGAATTTTCAGAGAAAACTTGGGATAGTGATAGATCCCCGTGTTAACTTCGACTCGGCGTAAGAAACACCTTATTAGAAGTTACTGTTCGAGAGTTATAACCCTTACAACTGGGAAGGGCGAAAAGGTGAAAGAAGGAAATATTATTTGAGTCTTTTGAACATATAACATATATATACAAATATATAAATGCATTGGATCGGGTTACACGTACCGCAACAAATATATAAATACATTGGATCGGGTTGCACGTACTGTAATAAATATATAAATGCATTGGATCGGGTTGCACGTACCGCAACAAATAGATAATATAAATGCATTGGATCGGGTTGCACGTACCACAACAAATAGATAATATAAATGCATTGGATTGGGTTGCATGTACCGCAATAAGTATATAATATGTTATATAGGATAAAGCAGGGGAACTGGTTAAACTAAGTATTTTCTTAGGACGAGTGGGGTGGAGATCTTGCACGTAAATATTTATTGGCTTATATAATGAAAGTATTGTAGACTATTTTTATTTCACAACATGCTTATTATGTTTATAATATGATTGTAATTAGAATATTGTGAGGTTACTTTGGATTGCAAGGCGAGGTTCTCACTCAGCCCCGGATGGTAGGGTTGACTCTTTTAACTAACATGTTTCAGGAAAGCACGATCAGGGGAAAGTTCTACAACAGGGCCAGCGATCATCCCACAATCCCATTGTTCCACCAATCCATTGCTTCGGACTTGGTGACTTTCGTTCTTAAATAAGTAGGTGGATGAAGTTAGTCTCATTATCTTGGGGGATGCCCCATGTGAGATGGTTTCCTTTCAAACTTCAAAATTTCTATTTTCATATGTGGAATTTCCATTGAGTCTAGGTAGAAGTTATGGTTGTACGAGCATGGGCTTGCGCTCTTATTAAGTAAGTACAGGACATTTTTACTTTTATTGTTATTACTACTTCCACACTTGAATACATGTTTAATTTGGAAAGAAGTTTATTAAAATGGTTCGCCTAGAGGAAAAGGGAAGGTTTTCCAGGTACCATCACACCCTAAGGGAAGACTTGAGAAAAGTCGGGGCGTGACAGATAACCTGAACCATCACTGAACTAATCCATAATCCAAAAGTGATCCCTAATTACCGAATATACACTCATGTTAGCATTCTCATATAGTTTCGTCGAAATATCCTTGCAAAAAATCCTTAACCGAAATAATCTTCTTCCTATACTAGTCCGTGCATTCGCTGACCCGAAGCCTTTCACAACTAGAACTAGATCAAATCATAGTCAACCCATTACCCTAAAATATTCCCATTGACCAACACCTTATTCGAGAGTATATACGATGTTCACCCGTGAAGAACCAACCTTTACCTTATTTTTCCGAACCTTACATATCCAACTAACCGTGCAATTTTCCTTTCCTTCGGTCAACTCTAAAGTCATTATACCAGTAACTGAAGAACTTCTCAAGTCGTAACTTTCACATACCAACGCCCACAATCTTATCCAAAAACTAGATATAACACCCGATAATCTCTCAAATAGAACTCCACACTTGTATAGCGCTGGAATCATCCCTATTAGTCAATCAGTGGCTCCCATAAGCCTACGACGTAGCCCAACGTATCAACTCATATATGATCTCCTATACTCACTCTTTACTTAAACAACTGTGAAATCATCCACAAATCAATAATCTCTTGGTTTCAACAATCTCCTATCATCGCTAACCCCGAAAAGGCAAGCGATCCTACAAATAGACTCTCTATTTGCAGAAATGCGACTGTCTATTCCACTAAGCTTTACTCATCACAAGTAACATTACTCACAGCCAATAATTATCACAACACTGTCAAATCAAAGACAACTCAACATTTCATATCCTATACGACATCCACCCTTATACACCTTGCACTTTGTCCCAACAAACACGTCAGATACCAATTTTTGCATTCATACCTCGGAGATTGATCCATCCAAATTCTTTCTCTTCTATCTCTGAATTTTCATTCCTACTTTCCAAGGATACCACCGAACTGAGGATTCATACTCATAAACCCACTAAACTAAACCTTCAAACCATAACTGAAGACTGAACTTGGACACACGCCCGTATCATGGTAACACATCTCATATCCTACCGCACGATGTCATATCGAACTACTCTTGCATGAATTTAAGACCGTGTCACCACCATCGATGATAGAATTGGAAAATGAAGAAGTTAGATACCAATTCAAATGTTACATATACCAATTTGAATAAAGTAGCATGAAAGAATAGAGATATTAATGTTTCCTAAATGTCCTATAGCCTTTCGCAAATAAGTACGAACCACATCATACTGATTCGCAAGACTCTACTAGACATGCTCTTGTACTTATAGATCGGGTAACCTAGGGCTCTAATACCAACTTGTCCCATCCCAAATTGGGGAATGTGCGACACCTACCTTTTTCCACCTGGTAGGCGTATCCGTCCCTTAATCATAATTTGATCAATAATAAAGTAAACCCAAACTAGAAATATAAAAAAAGGTCTATGATAGATAAAATGAGAGTGCATAATAATACATCAATCCCATGGGAATCTGGTCTAGGACAATACAAGAGCCTCTACTATATAATGTGAGTCTAAAAATAAATACAAGTCTGAATAGTGGGTACTGTCTCAGAATAATAAAAAATACAAGTAATTAATAGGAGAGTTATCCGGGCTATGGATCCACTCATATGCTCACCTTGGATGCTCGACAACTATGCCTCGGGAAATCAGTCTCAAGGGGAGGAAGTGGAACCTATCACGAACTCTACACTCATAAAAGAATGCAACAAGGTAGTATCAATACAAACACTATGTACTGGTAAGTATCATAGTCCGACAACAATTAGATAACATATATGAAGAAATAGACTGAAATATAGGCATGCTCACAATCAGATATAATCACTACATAGTCCAAAACAAGCAGTACAAGTTCAAATACCACGTCTGAATCCAATGAGTATGAATTAGAGAATATGAATGCATATGCAATGCAATGATCCACACACGCTCCGAGCGGAATACCTCTACGTCCTAGTAGTCAATACCCTTAGGAGACCCGCGAAGTCTATGTACCTATTGTGGCGCACAACTCGATCCAATATAAGTATATGTTACAGAATTCGCAACCTAATTCAATATATGTATATGTTTCGGAATGCGCAACTCGATCCATTATAAGTAGTGTGTGTGTGTGAGTTGTGGCACACAACCCGATTCAAATGCATGATCATGTATGTATGAATGATAACAAATGCCAATGAGAATATATCAAGTAAACCGTGCCATACATGGACACATAATCATCATGTCAAGAGGGTATCAATCCTTTCTCTACATACGTCATATCTAGTATCATGTACATAGTGACGAGCCACTAAATCAAATGAGGCAACAATCACAATCAACAATAGAACCAACCTAAGTATTCCATCCCAACTTCATATCCGAAGGTGTACATGCTTTCTCCAACAATTACTAACTCTACATACGATTCGCTAACCGGAGTCTAACCAAGAAGGTAAGCTATAACCTACTTGGTAGCCGAGCAGGAGCCACTAATGATCACACTAGAGCCTTCCCTTTCTAAGGATCCCGGTTATACTTGAAGTCTAGTCATTATTGAAATCTAAGTTAGAAATGGAAGCTAACAATGCCCAAATCGCTAGACTATTCTTGGAATCCAAAACCAATTATGGAAAAAGGGGAAAACAGGCCCACAAGTGTAAAACATTAATTTTGAGAGTGAAATAGGTAACCCAACGTTCTAGAAGTTCAAATCTATTCCCCAATTGCTAATTTACCTTAAGTATTAATCAATTTCTCAACAAAAATGAAAGATTCAAGCCTAATTGTTACTAAATAATGGAATCAATGCTTAGATTAGTCAAATCCATCAATTAATATCACATTCAAGGATTAATAATCAATTAACACTATGTAGGTAGAACTCATCCTCTTTAACTTGTTTTCTAGGTTTATCCACTACTGATTCAAGCTTAAGAAAGGTAATTAAAGGAAGACAAGGTTAAAGAGACTTACCCCAAGAAGAATCCACCCAGAAACACTTAAAATCGCCCTTGAGATGCTTTGAAGGAATAATTTTGGAAGAAGAAATGAAGGGTTTAATTTAACACTTAAAAAGGGTTTTGGTTTCCCGTAATCCGCTGCAATAGTCAATGGTTCACTGCAGTGGAGCCTGCGCCCACACTTATTCGCCCACTATGGAGGCACAATTTGAAAACCCTAGACCTCACTATAGTAATCCACTGCCAGCTACGACAACCCCTCACAACTTTCCCACACTCGCCACAACCGACCAGGCCTCGCCGAGGCGGGTCCGCTGCGGCATACTAAGCCCACCCCAGTGATGGTATTAGACACCAAAATTTCCTAAATATAATCCAAAAATTCGACAATCATACGAGAACTCCCCGATACAAACAAAACATGCACAAACATATAAAAACACGTTGCGGACTCACTCGTGGTCTCGAAATTTCCATCGAAGGTCTATTTTACTAGGTCAACCCCCAACATCCTAAAATCAACTTTTCAACCAATAGTCAAAACACTCATGAGAGCCTCTAAAACTGAACCAACTACCCTAACATGTCCTAAATGACCCTCTGAACCTCACGAAATCGATGAAATTTCGAAAAAGGTCCGTTTACCCAAATGTCAACTATTGGTCAAACACTTTCACTTAAAGGTTCTAATTATATCAAATTTCACTAGAATCGCTTTATAACCTCGGGAATTGGGTAAACAGGGGTAAAATGGTCAAAATGCACTTAATGACTTAATCGATCATTACATTTTTCTTATTAATCTATTTACTTCGATACACTAACTCTTGTAATGTTTCTCCATGTATGGTGTCTTTGTTACACACCAAACTTGGGAGGCATGGCCGCATCGAGCACCCGAAGACTTGAGCGAACCAACTATATTACCTGAAAATTGTAATACAAAATTTGGGTCGACAAGGCCTCTATATAACTATAACAAAATAAGAGTATATGATAACATGTATGTCGAAGAGTCCCAAAATAATAAATATGGATAACCAAGGTTGACAAGGCCACCAAAAGAGTGTTACCACTAACAAAAAGAGTCCGAAAAGGCCACGACATAGATATACACCCTGTACACAAGTCTGCAAGCCTCTAAGAGTGGTATAATAAATCAACCAATTGGGACAGAGCCCCTACATATCCAAAATGCTATAGATATATGTACAACGTACCTAATGACTCATGTGTAGCAACTTTGAGAGAGGGGAGTGCGACAATCATAGTTGAACAGGCAACTGACTAAGGAGGAGATCTGCCCTCTGTACTTGCATGCATGAACACAATTCCCGGAAAGGGGAGCATTAGTACGAAAGATGTACTGAATATGTAAGGAATATAACATATGTAAATAGAAGACATAACATAGGAGATAGGGGTACATAAGTCAATCTGAAACTCACGAGAAGCTTCCAAGGGCATACTCTATCATATGTATGGATATATATGCATGTCTATAAAAATCAAGCCACTCAATTAGGCCATATAATATAGTATCTGGCCTTTTTGTGGGAAAAATTATCATAGTATATTTTACCCAGCCTCGAAGAGGATTCGGTCATACCCAGCCTTGAGAGGACTTAATAATGTCAAAACCATCTGCAGTGGTGTGCATATATAAGTGTCATACCCGAGAGAATATAAATATAATTATTTTGAAAGATATGGAATCTGAGAGATGCTATGGATAAGAAATACCCAAAATTTATGATCAGTTTGACAAGAAAGGCATATAATTATTCAATTTCACGAGGTGAGATTTTATTCAAGAAAGCATTTAGGTAAAAGCATGCTAAGAAGAAAAGTTGCTCTATATACCTTGCCGCTGAACCTAGTTATGTTCTGTGGAGCCTCGCACGTACTATGGATGAGTATCTACATTAAATGAGGGATTTGCGTCAATATCAAAATTATATCCAATATTCTACCATGGATTCTTATTCAAATTAACACCACCATCTTCCATAACTCCTTTCCTCAACTTCACAACCTCCCCAACATGACCCAACACTACTTTCAATCTCAATCAACAACCCCCAAACAACAAATTACCATAACTTCATACAACAAGAGATGTTTCTCCAAGATCATATTTACCAAACTCCCATAATTCCCAAGTTACCTCCATCAAACTATCAAGCCAATTTAAGAGAAGATAAAGGACACATAAAATGGATGATACCTTACCTTAACCAGCCAATTAGTCTTCCACAACAACCTTCAATTTAATCTCAAAGAAGACTACGACTTTGCCTCGCTAACTAACGTCGATTTTGAGGTGTTCTTGATTCTTAAGAGGAGGAATCACCTTAGATACATGGAGGGATGTTCTTAAATGGTGGGGAGAGATTTAGAGGGTGTTGGAGAGTTTTTTTGGATCTCAAGGGTCCAAGTTGTGGACTGAAATAAAATTGCCTAACTTTTGGACTTAAATAGCCGATCAAACTGCCTCACATATGTGGGCTTATATGTGGCGTATATGCCTATATGTGGCCGCATATGCCACTTTATATGGTCATAGTGAGGTGGTGGAAAAGTGGCTCAAATTCATGGCCAAATCCATAAGTCGGAATGGTATCCGCGATGCAAAATGCTTAGCATATCATCAAAACTTCATCAATCTTTGTCGAGTTGTACTTCATTTGGTAATATTGACTTCCAACCTTCCAAAACCATTCCTTAACATCCTTATACATTATAAGAACCCTCAAAAACAATTTCAAGGTCTCACAACTCAAGTTGGCTGACTATACTCTCATTGAGGTGCAAAACTATAGGGCGTAACAGTCTTCCTCTTATTTTTCCGTGTTCTCACTTCTATCCTTTCCCCTGGGTCATTGTTTGTGTTCTATAGTAACAAATATTTTTATATAGAATATGTGACTTTGGAAGTTCTCTATTGGTGATCACTAAGTGTGGGTTGAGGTATCTACCGACAAATAGATATGGACTTGCAAACAAAGAAGGGATTTGTGAACTTGGGTTTTGGTATATGACAATTAAAGTTGGTTTGTTTCTGGAGGATGTTTTTATGTATGAATGGGATGTATTATCATCATAGCCATATTTAAGAAACTTTCAATTAGAAAGGAGAGTGTATACCTGGTAGTTGTAAGAACTAGGTTTTTTGACTAGTCTTTTCATGAAATATTCAAATCGCTTTTTTTTGTGCTCAAGCACTCATCTTTTTATAGTCGATGGGTGATGAATGTTGCAGTAAGTTCATCTTCACTTTTTACTTCTTTAGCTGCTTTTATTCCTGCAAGTTTCATGGTTCCCTTCTTCATGAACACTCTTCATAAGACCAGTTTCTTCATGGGTGTGCTATGATAGGTTGTCCTAGCTTGAAACCATTATGTTAATCCTCCTTTCTTGTGTTAAAGCATCAGGTTCCTGGTGTTGATAGTTGGGAAGACAAGTCTTGATGCCCCTCTTTGTATAATGTATCTCTATAAAGACTAACCTTTTTATTATTTTTGGGAGTAGACATTGCACATTTTCCAAACTCCTTTTACATTAGGATTTTGGTGAGAGTTTCCAAACTCCTTTTATATTTATGGGAGTGGACATTGCATTGTTCTTTTCACTTCTTCTATAGTTTTATTGACCTCTTCTTAGAGCGTTTTATTTTTTTTATTCTCCATATGCATATTAGTTTTTCCATTTAGGAGAATTTCCTTGAGACTTAATTGAGTGTCTTTAATTAGTAATGAGTTTTCTGTGGATGCCATCAAATTGCTCCTTTTTTGTTACTAACTCATAGTTCTCTTTATTTAGAGAGAGGACCTGCTTCTTGAGGAAGTCATTCATGGATTCAATATTTTGTATGTGTTCCTTCATTCTCTTAAGTTCAGTCTCAAGACTTTATGCCATCCTGCCAGTCTTGTCTTTTCAAAATTAAGGCCTTCGAAGGCGCTAATGACAATATGACTCACACTTTCTAAATTTTCCCTTGTATGAGTGTGAATCTCATATTTTATGTCAGTAAATGATACTTCAGACTTGTCATCTTTAGGGTATGAGTTTGTCTCACATATCAGCGTAAGTATACCATCTGCACCTATGTCATCAATTGCTTCTAGAGATTTAATGGGACTATTTCTCTTATTTACATCATCGCTTGAGGAGTTTCCCATAACAACCAGGGCTTTTCACAAAATCTGATCAACTTGCCTTATACTCATCTTATTTTTGGTACTCGTTCCCTTGTTGTGCAATCCCTGATAAAGTGATCTATGTTTCCACATCTATAGAATCCATCTTGATTATTTCTTTCAGACCCTCCTGATCTTAAGCAACTTCCTTTATATTGGAGTCCTAATTTTATAACAAAATTTTGAAATGTTTTGGTGAGCAATGCCATATCTTTGTCACTTAAATTCTTGATCTAATTAGCTTTAAGAACCAGGTTCACATATCTGGATGATGGAGAATTTTTCTGTGCCTAAAGCTTTCTCATTTCATATATTTTCAGGTTTTACTTTGCTTTCCTATAAGTCAGGTAGAATATCGAGCAGTTTTTTAATCCTTTTTATTGAGGGGTATTTACTCCCAGAGAGTCAAATTAATGGTTATATTAATGAACATATTGAATATCTCTTGGATGGTTTCCCATTCATTCATTCTAAACAACTCATATTACCTATTTAATGTGGAAGATTTTGGACTATCTTAAATGACTAGTTCCTTCATGGGTGGTTTGTAAGGTGTCCCTCATTTCTTTTTTGGTTTTGCAGGAGGAGATTATGTTGTATTTCGTTGGTCCATGGCCACAAATAAGTATCTTTTTGGCCTTCGAATTCTTCTGGATGACCTATAAATCTTGTTTTTGTATAGTCCTTTCTATCTTTGATTAAGGACATTAATGTTGACTATTTATCATTTTTGTCCATGCGGTTTACTGGTACCTTCTGAATTTTTGCCTGTAATATAATCTTCTATGCGTGCTTTCCAACGTTGATGCATGGTGATCTTTTGGTTGTTTGTCCTTCTTTTGCGGTGGGAGGTGCTTCCATATTTCAAGCACTGGCCTTTATAGAAAGGTCTGCTCTAATACCACTTGTTCGTCTATAATCCTAGATAAATAATATGTACCAACATACTTACCACCAATACTTTAAAAGACACATAAGTGGAACCACAATATAACCAAAACTATTACAATAGAAGAACAAAATTGACAAATATTGATATACTAGAGTTTTTGTTGATTGGATAGTTGGCCCTATTGAGATCAAGGTGTTGACTGCGCTCACACTTGTCTCTCGTTTGAATTTGTAGTAATGTTGGTTTTATGGTTGAGTTTCAATGCTCTTTCATGTTGTGCATATATACTAGTTGGTTGTCGCCTTTAGTTCTTGACTCCTTAAATGTTTTATTTTCATTAACTTACACGAGAATCACACCTTGTAAAACTTGGATCTTTCTTTCTTTCCTTGTATACATGCTGACTTCTAATCCTTTAATATCTTAGAGAGTTTTGTTCTTTTCATTCTCAATATGCATATCAATGTTGGCATTTAGGAGAATTTCCTTGAGTCTTAATTGAGTGTCTTTAATTAGTTATGAGTTTTCTGTGGATGCCATTATGTCAGTCTTCTCTTTTCAACATTGAGGCCTTCGAAGGCGCTAATGACAACATGACTCACACTTTCTAATTTATCCATGTGTGAATCTCATATTTTATGTTAGTAAATGATACTTCAGACTTGTCGTCTTTAGAGTCTGAGTTTGCTTATCTATTAGTGCAAGTGTATCAGGTTCACTTTTTCATTCTTCTTTTTATTCTTCTTCTTCTGTTGTGCAATCCCTGATAAAGTGATCCTATAGAATCCATCTTGATTGTTTCTTTCAGACCTTCTTGATCTTAAGGAACTTCCTTTGTATTGGAGTCCTTGTTTTCTAACAAAATTTTTGAAATCTTCAGGTGAGCAGTGCCATATCTTTGTCACCTAAATCCTTGCTCTAATTAGCTTTAATAACCAGGTTCACATCTCTGGACGATGAAGCATATTTTTGTGCCTGAAGCTTTCTCATTTCATATGTTTTCAGGTTTCCCTTGAGGTCTTCTAGGGTCATTGTATCCAGATCTTTGGCCTTTATAATAGCATTTACTTTTCTTCCCACGAGTCAGGTAAAATATCAATAAGTTTTTTAATCCGTTTTTATTGAGGGGCATTTACTCCCAGAGAGTGAAGTTCATGGTTATATTGATGAACATATTGAATATCTCTTGGATGGTTTCCCATTCATTCATTCTAAACAATTCATTTTGCCTATTTAATGGGGGAAATTTTGAATTACCTTACCTGGCTAGTTCCTTCGTGGGTGGTCTGTAAGGTGTCCGACATTTCTTTTGTGGTTTTGCAGGAGGAGATTCTATTGTATTCCTTTGGTCCAAGGCCACAAATAAGTATCTTTTTGGACTTTGAATTCTTCTAGATGGTTTATAAATATTTTCCTGTATAGTCCTTTCTATCTTTGGTTAAGGACATTTATGTTGACTCTTTATCATTTGTGTCCATGGGGTTGATTAGTACCTTCCGAATAATCTCACCTAACTCTGAATTTTCACATGTAATATAATCTTCTATGTGTGCTTTCCAACGTTGACGCATGGTGCTCTTTTGGTTTTTTGTCCTTCTTGTGCGGTGGGAGTTGCTTCCATATTTCAAGCACTGGCCTTTGTAGAAAGGTCTACTCTGATACCACTTGTTACTATCGGGCTATTCCTATGTACTTCAAAAATAAGATTCTTGAAGCAGTTTGCGTGGGAAAAACATGCAGCAGAATAAAATATAAACACATAAGAGTTTTTACGTGGAAAACTCCTTGCTCAAGGGAGTAAAAAACCATGACCTATCTACTATATAATTTAACCAAATTTCACTATAATCCGCAGTGGTAATAGGTTTACAATCTGCTTGTGAAAATTAAAGGATCAGTTCCCCGCACAGTTCGTCTATAATCCTAGATTAACAATATGTACCAACATACTTATCACCAATACTTTAAAAGACACATAAGTGGAACCACAAAATAACCTAAACTATTACAACAGAAGAACAAAATTGACAAATATTGATATACTAGAGTTTTTGTTGATTGGATAGTTGTCCCTCTTGAGATCAATGTGTTGACTACGCTCACGCTTGTCTCTCGTTTGAATTTGTAGTAATGTTAGTTTTATGATTGAGTTTCAATGCTCCTTCATGCTGTGCATATATACTAGTTTGTTGTCGCCTTTAGTTCTTGAATCCTTTAATGTTTTAGTTTCATTAACTTACCCAAGAACCACACCTTGTAAAACTTCGATCTCTCTTTCTTTCATTGTATGCATGCCGACTTCTAATCCTTTAATGTCTTAGAGCGTTTCGTTCTTTTCATTCTCTACATGCATATCAATGTTGGCATTTAGGAGAATTTCCTGGAGACTTAATTGAGTGTCTTTAATTGGTTATGAGTTTTCTGTGGACGCCATCAAATTGCTCCTTTTTTGTTGCTAACTCAGAGTTCTCTTTATTTAGAGATAGGACCTGATTCTTGAGGAAGTCATTCATGGATTCAAGATTTTATATGTGTTTCTTCATTCTCTTAAGTTTAGTCTCAAAACTTTTATGCCATCCTGCCAGTCTTCTCTTTTCAAAATTGAGGCATTCGAAGGCGCTATTGACAGCCTGACTCACACTTTCTAATTTTCCCTTGTGTGAGTGTGAATTTCATATTTTATGTCAGTAAATGATACGTCAGACTTATCGTCTTTAGAGTCTGAGTTTGTCTCATCTATTAGCGCAAGTGTATCATCTGCACCTACGTCTTTAATTGCTTCCAGAGATTTAATGGGACTATTTCTCTTATCTTCATCATCGCTTGAGGAGTTTCCCATAACAGCTAGGGCTTTTCTCAGAATATGATCTACTTGCCCTATACTCATCTTATTTTAGGTGCTTGTTCCCTTATTTTATCAGGTTCTCTTTTTCTTTCTTCTTCTTCTTTTGTTGTGCAATCCCTGATAAAGTGATCCATGTTTCCACATCTATAAAATCCATCTTGATTATTTCTTTCAGACCTTCTTGATCTTAAGGAACTTCCTTTGTATTGGAATCCTTTTTTTCTAACAAATTTTTGAAATCTTCAGGTGTGCAGTGCCATATCTTTGTCACCTAAATCCTTGCTCTAATTAGCTTTAATAACCAGGTTCACATCTCTGGACGATGGAGCATTTTTCTGTGCCTGAAGCTTTCTCATTACATATGTTTTCAGGTTTCCCTTGAGGTCTTCTAGGGTCATTGTATCCAGATCTTTGGCCTTTATAATAGCATTTACATTTCCTCCCATGAGTCAGGTAAAATATCGAGCATTTTTTAATCCTCTTTTATTGAGGGGTATTTACTCCCAGAGAGTGAAGTTCGTGGTTATATTGATGAACATATTGAATATCTCTTGGATGGTTTCCCATTCATTCATTCTAAACAATTCATTTAGCCTATTTAATGGGGGAGATTTTGAATTACCTTACCTGACTAGTTCTTTCGTGGGTGGTCTGTAAGGTGTCCGGCATTTCTTTTATGGTTTTGCAGGAGGAGATTCTATTGTATTCCTTTGGTTCAAGGCCACAAATAAGTATCATTTTGGCCTTTGAATTCTTCTGGATGGTCTATAAATTTTTTTCTGTATTGTCCTTTCTATCTTTGGTTAAGGACATTTATGTTGACTCTTTATCGTTTGTGCCCATGGGGTTGATTAGTACCTTCCGAATAATCTCACCTAACTCTGAATTTTCACATGTAATATAATTTTCTATGTGTGCTTTCCAAAGTTGACGCATGGTGGTCTTTTGGTTGTTTGTCCTTCTTGTGCGGTGGGAGCTGCTTCCATATTTCAAGCACTGGCGTTTGTAGAAAGGTCTGATCTGATACCACTTGTTAGTATCGGGCTATTCCTATGCACTTTAAAAATTCGATTCTTGAAGCAGTTTGCGTAGGAAAAACATGCAGCGGAATAAAATATAAACACATAAGAATTTTTACGTGGAAAACTCCTTGCTCAAGGAAGTAAAAAACCACGACCTATCTCCTATATGATTTAACTAAATTTTACTATAATCCGCAGTGGTAAAAGGTTTACAATCTGCTTGTGAAAATTAAAGGACCAGTTCCCCGCACAGTTCGTCTATAATCCTAGATAAACAATATGTACCGACATACTTATCACCAATACTTTATAAGACGCATAAGTGGAACCACAAAATAACCTAAACTATAAAAACAGAAGAACAAAATTGACAAATATTGATATACTAGAGTTTTTGTTGATTGGATAGTTGTCCCTCTTGAGATCAAGGTGTTGACTGCGCTCACGCTTGTGTCTCATTTGAATTTGTAGTAATGTTGGTTTTATGGTTGAGTTTCAATGCTCCTTCATGCTGTGCATATATACTAGTTGGTTGCCGCCTTCAGTTCTTGAATCCTTTAATTATTTTAGTTTCATTAAATTACCCGAGAACCACACCTTGTAAAACTTGGATCTTTCTTTCTTTCATTGTATGCATGCCGACTTCTAATCCTTTAATGTCTTAGAGCATTTTGTTCTTTTCATTCTCTATATGCATATCAGTGTTGGCATTTAGGAGAATTTCCTTGAGACTTAATTGAGTGTCATTAATTGGTTATGAGTTTTCTGTGGACGCCATCAAATAGCTCTTTTTTTGTTGCTAACTCAGAGTTCTCTTTATTTAGAGATAGGACCTGATTCTTGAGGAAGTCATTCATGGATTCATGATTTTATATGTGTTCCTCCATTCTCTTAACTTTAGTCTCAAGACTTTTATGCCATCCTGCCAGTCTTCTCTTTTCAAAATTGAGGCATTCGAAGGCGCTAATGACCGCCTGACTCACACTTTCTAATATATCCCTTGTGTGAGTATGAATTTCATATTTTATGTCAGTAAATGATACTTCAGACTTGTCGTCTTTAGAGTCTTAGTTTGTCTCATCTATTAGCGCAAGTGTATCATCTGCACCTACGTCTTTAATTGCTTCCAGAGATTTAATGGGACTATTTCTCTTATCTTCATCATCGCTTGAGGAGTTTACCATAACAGCTAGGGCTTTTCTCCGAATATGATCAACTTGCCCTATACGCATCTTAGTTTAGGTGCTTGTTCCCTTATTTTATCAGGTTCTCTTTTTCTTTCTTCTTCTTCTTTTGTTGTGCAATCCCTGATAAAGTGATCCATGCTTCCACACCGATAGAATCCATCTTGATTATTTCATTCAGACCTTCTTGATCTTAAAGAACTTCCTTTGTATTGGAGTCCTTTTTTTCTAACAAATTTTTGAAATATTCAGGTGTGCAGTGCCATATCTTTGTCACCTAAATCCTTGCTCTAATTAGCTTTAATAACCAGGTTCACATCTCTGGACGATGGAGCATTTTTCTGTGCCTGAAGCTTTCTTATTACATATGTTTTCAGGTTTCCCTTGAGGTCTTCCAGGATCATTGTGTCCAGATCTTTGGCCTTTATAATAGCATTTACTTTTCTTCCCATGAGTCAGGTAAAATATCGAGAAGTTTTTTAATCCTCTTTTATTGAGGGGTATTTTCTCCCAGAGAGTGAAGTTCATGGTTATATTGATGAACATATTGAATATCTCTTGGATGGTTTCTCATTCATTTATTCTAAACAATTCATATGGCCTATTTAATGGGGGATATTTTGAATTACCTTACATGACTAGTTCCTTCGTGTGTGGTCTGTAAGGTGTCCGACATTTCTTTTGTGGTTTTGCAGGAGGAGATTCTATTGTATTCCTTTGGTCCAAGGCCACAATTAAGTATCTTTCTTCCCTTTGAATTCTTCTGGATGGTCTACCAATCTTTTTATGTATAGTCCTTTCTATCTTTGGTTAAGGACATTTATGTTGATTCTTTATCGTTTATGTCCATGGGGTTGATTAGTTCCTTCCGTATAATCTCACCTAACTCTAAAATTTCACATGTAATATAATTTTCTATGTGTGCTTTCCAACGTTGACGCATGGTGGTCTTTTGTTTGTTTGTCCTTCTTGTCCGGTGGGGGATGCTTCCATATTTCAAGCTCTGGCCTTTGTAGAAAGGTCTGCTCTGATACCACTTGTTAGTATCGAGCTATTCCTATGCACTTTAAAAATTAGATTCTTGAAGCAGTTTGCGTAGGAAAAACATGCAGCGGAATAAAATATAAACACATAAAGATTTTTACGTGGAAAACTCCTTGCTCAAGGGAGTAAAAAACCAAGACCTATCTCCAATATGATTTAACCAAATTTCACTATAATCCGCAGTGGTATCAGGCTTACAATCTGCTTGTGAAAATTAAAGGACCAGTTCCTCGCACAGTTCGTCTATATTCGTAGATAAACAATATGTACCGACATACTTATCACCAATACTTTAAAAGACACATAAGTGGAACCACAAAATAACCTAAACTATTACAACAGAAGAACAAAATTGACAAATATTGATATACTAGAGTTTTTGTTGATTGGATAGTTGTCCCTCTTGAGATCAAGGTGTTGACTGCGCTCACGCTTGTCTCTCGTTTGAATTTGTAGTAATGTTGGTTTTATGGTTGAGTTTCAATGCTCTTTCATCTTTGTGCATATATACTAGTTGGTTGCCGCCTTTAGTTCTTGAATCCTTTAATGTTTTAGTTTCATTAAATTACCCGAGAACCACACCTTGTAAAACTTGGATCTTTATTTCTTTCATTGTATGCATGCCGACTTCTAATCCTTTAATGTCTTAGAGCGTTTTGACCTTTTCATTCTCTATATGCATATCAGTGTTGGCATTTAGGAGAATTTTCTTGAGACTTAATTGAGTGTCTTTAATTGGTTATGAGTTTTCTATGGACGCCATCAAATTGCTCCTTTTTTGTTTCTAACTCAGAGTTCTCTTTATTTAGAGATAGGACCTGATTCTTGAGGAAGTCATTCATGGATTCAAGATTTTATATGTGTTCCTTCATTCTCTTAAGTTTAGTCTCAAGACTTTTATGCCATCCTGCCATTCTTCTCTTTCAAAATTGAGGCATTCGAAGGCGCTAAGGACAGCATGACTCACACTTTCTAATTTATCCCTTGTGTGAGTGTGAATTTCACATTTTATGTCAATAAATGATACTTCAGACTTGTCGTCTTTAGAATCTGAGTTTGTCTCATCTTTTAGCGCAAGTGTATCATCTGCACCTACGTCTTTAATTGCTTCCAGAGATTTAATGGGACTATTTCTCTTATCTTCATCATCGCTTGAGGAGTTTCCCATAACAGCTAGGGTTTTTCTCAGAATATGATCAACTTGCCCTATACTCATCTCATTTTAGGTGCTTGTTCCCTTATTTTATCAGGTTCTCTTTTTCTTTCTTCTTCTTCTTTTGTTATGCAATCCCTGATAAAGTGATCCATGCTTCCACATCTATAAAATTCATCTTGATTATTTCTTTCAGACCTTCTTGATCTTAAGGAACTTCCTTTGTATTGGAGTCCTTTTTTCCTAACAAATTTTTGAAATCTTCAGGTGTGCAGTGCCATATCTTTGTCACCTAAATCCTTGCTCTAATTATCTTTAATAACCAGGTTCACATCTCTGGACGATGGAGCATTTTTCTGTGCCTGAAGCTTTCTCATTTCATATGTTTTCAGGTTTCCCTTGAGGTCTTGTAGGGTCATTGTATCCAGATCTTTGGCCTTTATAATAGCATTTACATTTCTTCCCATGAGTCAGGTAAAATATCGAGCAGTTTTTTAATCCTTTTTTATTGAGGGGTATTTACTCCAGAGAGTGAAGTTCATGGTGATATTGATGAACATATTGAATATCTCTTGGATGGTTTCCCATTCATTCATTCTAAATAATTCATATAGCCTATTTAATGGGGGAGATTTTGAATTACCTTACCTAACTAGTTCCTTCGTGGGTGGTCTGTAAGGTGTCCGACATTTCTTTTGTGGTTTTGCAGGAGGAGATTCTATTGTATTCCTTTGGTCCAAGGCCACAAATAAGTATCATTTTGGCCTTTGAATTCTTCTGGATGGTCTATAATTTTTTTTCTGTATTGTCCTTTCTATCTTTGGTTAAGGACATTTATATTGACTCTTTATCGTTTGTGACCATGGGGTTGATTAGTACCTTCCGAATAATCTCACCTAACTCTGAATTTTCACATGTAATATAATCTTCTATGTGTGCTTTCCAACGTTGACGCATGGTGGTCTTTTGTTTGTTTGTCCTTCTTGTGCGGTGGGGGGTGCTTCCATATTTCAAGCTCTGGCCTTTGTAGAAAAGTCTGCTCTAATACCACTTGTTAGTATCGGGCTATTCCTATGGACTTCAAAAATTGGATTCTAGAAGTAGTTTGCGTAGGAAAAACATGGAGCGGAATAAAATATAAACACATAATAATTTTTATGTGGAACACTCCTTGCTCAAGGGAGTTAAAAACCACGACCTATCTACTATATTATTTAACCAAATTTCACTATAATCCGCAGTGGTAACAGGTTTACAATCTGCTTGTGAAAATTAAAGGACCAGTTCCCCGCACAGTTCGTCTATAATCCTAGATAAACAATATGTACCGACATACTTATCTCCAATACTTTAAAAGACACGTAAGTGGAACTACAAAATAACCTAAACTATTACAACAGAAGAACAAAATTGACAAATATTGATATACTAGAGTTTTTGTTTATTGGATAGTTGTCCCTCTTGAGATCAAGGTGTTGACTGCGCTCACGCTTGTCTCTCGTTTGAATTTGTAGTAATGTTGGTTTTATGGTTGAGTTTCAATGCTCCTTCATGCTGTGCGTATATACTAGTTGGTTGCCGCCTTCAGTTCTTGAATCCTTTAATTATTTTAGTTTCATTAAATTACCCGAGAACGACACCTTGTAAAACTTGGATCTTTCTTTCTTTCATTGTATGCATGCCGACTTCTGATCCTTTAATGTCTTAGAGCGTTTTGTCCTTTTCATTCTCTATATGCATATCAGTGTTGGCATTTAGGAGAATTTTCTTGAGACTTAATTGAGTGTCTTTAATTGGTTATGAGTTTTCTGTGGACGCCATCAAATTGCTCCTTTTTTGTTGCTAACTCAGAGTTCTCTTTATTTAGAGATAGGACCTGATTCTTGAGGAAGTCATTCATGGATTCAAGATTTTATATGTGTTCCTCCATTCTCTTAACTTTAGTCTCAAGACTTTTATGCCATCCTGCCGGTCTTCTCTTTTCAAAATTGAGGCATTCGAAGGCGCTAATGACCGCCTGACTCACACTTTCTAATATATTCCTTGTGTGAGTATGAATTTCATATTTTATGTCAGTAAATGATACTTCAGACTTGTCGTCTTTAGAGTCTTAGTTTGTCTCATCTATTAGCGCAGGTGTATCATCTGCACCTATGTCTTTAATTGCTTCCAGAGATTTAATGGGACTATTTCTCTTCTCTTCATCATCGCTTGAGGAGTTTCCCATAACAGCTAGGGCTTTTCTCAGAATATGATCAACTTGACCTATACGCATCTTAGCTTAGGTGCTTGTTCCCTTATTTTATCAGGTTCTCTTTTTCTTTCTTCTTCTTCTTTTGTTGTGCAATCCCTAATAAAGCGATCCATGCTTCCACATCTATAGAATCCATCTTGATTATTTCATTCAGACCTTCTTGATCTTAAAGAACTTCCTTTGTATTGGAGTCCTTTTTTTCTAACAAATTTTTGAAATATTCAGGTGTGCAGTGCCATATCTTTGTCACCTAAATCCTTGCTCTAATTAGCTTTAATAACCAGGTTCACATCGCTGGACGATGGAGCATTTTTCTGTGCATGAAGCTTTCTCATTTCATATGTTTTCAGGTTTCCCTTGAGGTCCTATAGGATCATTGTGTCCAGATCTTTGGCCTTTATAATAGCATTTACTTTTCTTCCCATGAGTCATGTAAAATATCGAGAAGTTTTTTAATCCTCTTTTTTTGAGGGGTATTTTCTCCCAGAGAGTGAAGTTCATGGTTATATTGATGAACATATTGAATATCTCTTGGATGGTTTCCCATTCATTTCTTCTAAATAATTCATATTGCCTATTTAATGGGGGATATTTTGAATTACCTTACCTGACGAGTTCCTTTGTGGGTGGTCTGTAAGGTGTCCGACATTTATTTTGTGGTTTTGCAGGAGGAGATTCTATTGTATTCCTTTGGTCCAAGGCCACAAATAAGTATCTTTCTGCCCTTTGAATTCTTCTGGATGGTCTATAAATCTTTTTATGTATAGTCCTTTCTATCTTTGGTTAAGGACATTTATGTTAATTCTTTATTGTTTATGTCCAACGGGTTGATTAGTTCCTTCCGAATAATCTCACCTAACTCTGAATTTTCACATGTAATATAATCTTCTATGTGTGCTTTCCAACGTTGACGCATGGTGGTCTTTTGTTTGTTTGTCCTTCTTGTGCGGTGCGGGGTGCTTCCATATTTCAAGCTCTGGCCTTTGTAGAAAGGTCTGCTCTGATACCACTTGTTAGTATCGGGCTATTCCTATGGACTTCAAAAATTAGATTCTTGAAGTAGTTTGCGTAGGAAAAACATGCAGCGGAATAAAATATAAACACATAATAATTTTTATGTGGAAAACTCCTTGCTCAAGGGAGTTAAAAACCACGACCTATCTACTATATTATTTAACCAAATTTCACTATAATCCGCAGTGGTAACAGGTTTACAATCTGCTTGTGAAACTTAAAGGACCAGTTCCCCGCACAGTTCGTCTATAATCCTAGATAAACAATATGTACCGACATACTTATCACCAATACTTTAAAAGACACATAAGTGGAACTACAAAATAACCTAAACTATTACAACAGAAGAACAAAATTGACAAATATTGATATACTAGAGTTTTTGTTGATTGGATAGTTGTCCCTCTTGAGATCAAGGTGTTGACTGCTCTCACGCTTGTCTCTCGTTTGAATTTGTAGTAATGTTGGTTTTATGGTTGAGTTTCAATGCTCCTTCATGCAGTGCATATATACTAGTTGGTTGCCGCCTTTAGTTCTTCAATCCTTTAATGTTTTAGTTTCATTAAATTACCCGAGAACCACACCTTGTAAAACTTGGATCTTTCTTTCTTTCATTGTATGCATGCCAACTTCTAATCCTTTAATGTCTTAGAGCGTTCTGTTCTTTTCATTCTCTATATGCATATCAGTGTTGGCATTTAGGAGAATTTCCTTGAGACTTAATTGAGTGTCATTAATTGGTTATGAGTTTTCTGTGGACGCCATCAAATTGCTCCTTTTTTGTTGCTAACTCAGAGTTCTCTTTATTCAGAGATAGGACCTGATTCTTGAGGAAGTCATTCATGGATTCAAGATTTTATATGTGTTCCTTCATTCTCTTAAGTTTAGTCTCAAGACTTTTATGCCATCCTGCCAGTCTTCTCTTTTCAAAATTGAGGCATTCGAAGGCGCTAAGGACAGCATGACTCACACTTTCTAATTTATCCCTTGTGTGAGTGTGAATTTCACATTTTATGTCAATAAATGATACTTCAAACTTGTCGTCTTTTGAATCTGAGTTTGTCTCATCTATTAGCGCAAGTGTATCATCTGCACCTACGTCTTTAATTGCTTCCAGAGATTTAATGGGACTATTTCTCTTATCTTCATCATCGCTTGAGTAGTTTCCCATAACAGCTAGGGCTTTTCTCAGAATTTGATCAACTTGCCCTATACTCATCTCATTTTAGGTGCTTGTTCCCTTATTTTATCAGGTTCTCTTTTTCTTTCTTCTTCTTCTTTTGTTATGCAATCCCTGATAAAGTGATCCATGCTTCCACATCTATAAAATCCATCTTGATTATTTCTTTCAGACCTTCTTGATCTTAAGGAACTTCCTTTGTATTGGAGTCCTTTTTTCCTAACAAATTTTTGAAATCTTCAGGTGTGCAGTGCCATATCTTTGTCACCTAAATCCTTGCTCTAATTATCTTTAATAACCAGGTGCACATCTCTAGACGATGGAGCATTTTTCTGTGCCTGAAGCTTTCTCATTTCATATGTTTTCAGGTTTCCCTTGAGGTCTTCTAGGGTCATTGTATCCAGATCTTTGGCCTTTATAATTGCATTTACTTTTCTTCCCATGAGTCAGGTAAAATATCGAGCAGTTTTTTAATCCTTTTTTATTGAGGGGTATTTACTCCCAGAGAGTGAAGTTCATGGTGATATTGATGAACATATTGAATATCTCTTGGATGGTTTCCCATTCATTCATTCTAAATAATTCATATAGCCTATTTAATGGGGGAGATTTTGAATTACCTTACCTAACTAGTTCCTTCGTGTGTGGTCTGTAAGGTGTCCGACATTTCTTTTGTGGTTTTGCAGGAGGAGATTCTATTGTATTCCTTTGGTCCAAGGCCACAATTAAGTATCTTTCTTCCCTTTGAATTCTTCTGGATGGTCTACCAATCTTTTTATGTATAGTCCTTTCTATCTTTGGTTAAGGACATTTATGTTGACTCTTTATCGTTTGTGACCATGGGGTTGATTAGTACCTTCCGAATAATCTCACCTAACTCTGAATTTTCACATGTAATATAATCTTCTATGTGTGCTTTCCAACGTTGACGCATGGTGGTCTTTTGGTTGTTTGTCCTTCTTGTGCGGTGGGAGCTGCTTCCATATTTCAAGTACTAGCCTTTGTAGAAAGGTCTGCTCTGATACCACTTGTTAGTATCGAGCTATTCCTATGCACTTTAAAAATTAGATTCTTGAAGCAGTTTGCGTAGGAAAAACATGCAGCGGAATAAAATATAAACACATAAAGATTTTTACGTGGAAAACTCCTTGCTCAAGGGAGTAAAAAACCAAGACCTATCTCCTATATGATTTAACCAAATTTCACTATAATCCGCAGTGATATCAGGCTTACAATCTGCTTGTGAAAATTAAAGGACCAGTTCCCCGCACAGTTCGTCTATATTCGTAGATAAACAATATGTACCGACATACTTATCACCAATACTTTAAAAGACACATAAGTGGAACCACAAAATAACCTAAACTATTACAACAGAAGAACAAAATTGACAAATATTGATATACTAGAGTTTTTGTTGATTGGATAGTTGTCCCTCTTGAGATCAAGGTGTTGACTGCGCTCACGCTTGTCTCTCGTTTGAATTTGTAGTAATGTTGGTTTTATGGTTGAGTTTCAATGCTCTTTCATGCTGTGCATATATACTAGTTGGTTGCCGCCTTTAGTTCTTGAATCCTTTAATGTTTTAGTTTCATTAAATTACCCGAGAACCACACCTTGTAAAACTTGGATCTTTATTTCTTTCATTGTATGCATGCCGACTTCTAATCCTTTAATGTCTTAGAGCGTTTTGACCTTTTCATTCTCTATATGCATATCAGTGTTGGCATTTAGGAGAATTTTCTTGAGACTTAATTGAGTGTCTTTAATTGGTTATGAGTTTTCTATGGACGCCATCAAATTGCTCCTTTTTTGTTTCTAACTCAGAGTTCTCTTTATTTAGAGATAGGACCTGATTCTTGAGGAAGTCATTCATGGATTCAAGATTTTATATGTGTTCCTTCATTCTCTTAAGTTTAGTCTCAAGACTTTTATGCCATCCTGCCATTCTTCTCTTTTCAAAATTGAGGCATTCGAAGGCGCTAAGGACAGCATGACTCACACTTTCTAATTTATCCCTTGTGTGAGTGTGAATTTCACATTTTATGTCAATAAATGATACTTCAGACTTGTCGTCTTTAGAATCTGAGTTTGTCTCATCTTTTAGCGCAAGTGTATCATCTGCACCTACGTCTTTAATTGCTTCCAGAGTTTTAATGGGACTATTTCTCTTATCTTCATAATCGCTTGAGGAGTTTCCCATAACAGCTAGGGTTTTTCTCAGAATATGATCAACTTGCCCTATACTCATCTCATTTTAGGTGCTTGTTCCCTTATTTTATCAGGTTCTCTTTTTCTTTCTTCTTCTTCTTTTGTTATGCAATCCCTGATAAAGTGATCCATGCTTCCACATCTATAAAATTCATCTTGATTATTTCTTTCAGACCTTCTTGATCTTAAGGAACCTTTGTATTGGAGTCCTTTTTTCCTAACAAATTTTTGAAATCTTCAGGTGTGCAGTGCCATATCTTTGTCACCTAAATCCTTGCTCTAATTATCTTTAATAACCAGGTTCACATCTCTGGACGATGGAGCATTTTTCTGTGCCTGAAGCTTTCTCATTTCATATGTTTTCAGGTTTCCCTTGAGGTCTTCTAGGGTCATTGTATCCAGATCTTTGGCCTTTATAATAGCATTTACTTTTCTTCCCGTGAGTCAGGTAAAATATCGAGCAGTTTTTTAATCCTTTTTTATTGAGGGGTATTTACTCCCAGAGAGTGAAGTTCATGGTGATATTGATGAACATATTGAATATCTCTTGGATGGTTTCCCATTCATTCATTCTAAATAATTCATATAGCCTATTTAATGGGGGAGATTTTGAATTACCTTACCTAACTAGTTCCTTCGTGGGTGGTCTGTAAGGTGTCCGACATTTCTTTTGTGGTTTTGCAGGAGGAGATTCTATTGTATTCCTTTGGTCCAAGGCCACAAATAAGTATCATTTTGGCCTTTGAATTCTTCTGGATGGTCTATAATTTTTTTTCTGTATTGTCCTTTCTATCTTTGGTTAAGGACATTTATGTTGACTCTTTATCGTTTGTGACCATGGGGTTGATTAGTACCTTCCGAATAATCTCACCTAACTCTGAATTTTCACATGTAATATAATCTTCTATGTGTGCTTTCCAACGTTGACGCATGGTGGTCTTTTGGTTATTTGTCCTTTTTGTGCGGTGGGAGCTGATTCCATATTTTAAGCACTGGCCTTTGTAGAAAGGTCTGCTGTGATACCACTTGTTAGTATCGAGCTATTCCTATGCACTTTAAAAATTAGATTCTTGAAGTAGTTTGCGTAGGAAAAACATGCAGCGGAATAAAATATAAACACATAAGAATTTTTACGTGGAAAACTCATTTGCTCAAGGGAGTAAAAAACCAAGACCTATCTCCTATATGATTTAACCAAATTTCACTATAATCCGCAGTGGTATCAGGTTTACAATCTGCTTGTGAAACTTAAAGGACCAGTTCCCCGCACAGTTCGTCTATAATCCTAGATAAACAATATGTACCGACATACTTCTCACCAATACTTTAAAAGACACATAAGTGGAACTACAAAATAACCTAAACTATTACAACAGAAGAACAAAATTGACAAATATTGATATACTAGAGTTTTTGTTGATTGGATAGTTGTCCCTCTTGAGATCAAGGTGTTGACTGCGCTCACGCTTGTCTCTCGTTTGAATTTGTAGTAATGTTGGTTTTATGGTTGAGTTTCAATGCTCCTTCATGCTGTGCATATATACTAGTTGGTTGCCGCCTTTAGTTCTTGAATCCTTTAATGTTTTAGTTTCATTAAATTACCCGAGAACCACACCTTGTAAAACTTGGATCTTTCTTTCTTTCATTGTATGCATGCCGACTTCTAATCCTTTAATGTCTTAGAGCGTTTGTCCTTTTCATTCTCTATATGCATATCAGTGTTGGCATTTAGGAGAATTTTCTTGAGACTTAATTGAGTGTCTTTAATTGGTTATGAGTTTTCTGTGGACGCCATCAAATTGCTCCTTTTTTGTTGCTAACTCAGAGTTCTCTTTATTTAGAGATAGGACCTGATTCTTGAGGAAGTCATTCATGGATTCAAGATTTTATATGTGTTCCTTCATTCTCTTAAGTTTAGTCTCAAGACTTTTATGCCATCCTGCCAGTCTTCTCTTTTCAAAATTGAGGCATTCGAAGGCGCTAAGGACAGCATGACTCACACTTTCTAATTTATCCCTTGTGTGAGTGTGAATTTCACATTTTATGTCAATAAATGATACTTCAGACTTGTCGTCTTTTGAGTCTGAGTTTGTCTCATCTATTAGCGCAAGTGTATCATCTGCACCTACGTCTTTAATTGCTTCCAGAGATTTAATGGGACTATTTCTCTTATCTTCATCATCGCTTGAGTAGTTTCCCATAACAGCTAAGGCTTTTCTCAGAATTTGATCAACTTGCCCTATACTCATCTCATTTTAGGTGCTTGTTCCCTTATTTTATCAGGTTCTCTTTTTCTTTCTTCTTCTTCTTTTGTTATGCAATCCCTGATAAAGTGATCCATGCTTCCACATCTATAAAATCCATCTTGATTATTTCTTTCAGACCTTCTTGATCTTAAGGAACTTCCTTTGTATTGGAGTCCTTTTTTTCTAACGAATTTTTGAAATCTTCAGGTGTGCAGTGCCATATCTTTGTCACCTAAATCCTTGCTCTAATTATCTTTAATAACCAGGTTCACATCTCTGGACGATGGAGCATTTTTCTGTGCCTGAAGATTTCTCATTTCATATGTTTTCAGGTTTCCCTTGAGGTCTTGTAGGGTCATTGTATCCAGATCTTTGGCCTTTATAATAGCATTTACTTTTCTTCCCATGAGTCAGGTAAAATATCGAGCAGTTTTTTAATCCTTTTTTATTGAGGGGTATTTACTCCCAAAGAGTGAAGTTCATGGTGATATTGATGAACATATTGAATATCTCTTGGATGGTTTCCCATTCATTCATTCTAAATACTTCATATAGCCTATTTAATGGGGGAGATTTTGAATTACCTTACCTAACTAGTTCCTTCGTGGGTGGTCTGTAAGGTGTCCGACATTTCTTTTGTGGTTTTGCAGGAGGAGATTCTATTGTATTCCTTTGGTCCAAGGCCACAAATAAGTATCATTTTGGCCTTTGAATTCTTCTGGATGGTCTATAATTGTTTTTCTGTATTGTCCTTTCTATCTTTGGTTAAGGACATTTATGTTGACTCTTTATCGTTTGTGACCATGGGGTTGATTAGTACCTTCCGAATAATCTCACCTAACTCTGAATTTTCACATATAATATAATCTTCTATGTGTGCTTTCCAACGTTGACGCATGGTTTTCTTTTGGTTGTTTGTCCTTCTTGTGAGGTGGGAGCTGATTCCATATTTTAAGTACTGGCCTTTGTAGAAAGGTCTGCTGTGATACCACTTGTTAGTATCGAGCTATTCCTATGCACTTTAAAAATTAGATTCTTGAAGCAGTTTGCGTTGGAAAAACATGCAGCGGAATAAAATATAAACACATAAGAATTTTTACGTGGAAAACTCATTTCCTCAAGGGAGTAAAAAACCAAGACCTATCTCCTATATGATTTAACCAAATTTCACTATAATCCGCAGTGGTATCAGGTTTACAATCTGCTTGTGAAACTTAAAGGACCAGTTCCCCGCACAGTTCGTCTATAATCCTAGATAAACAATATGTACCGACATACTTCTCACCAATACTTTAAAAGACACATAAGTGGAACTACAAAATAACCTAAACTATTACAACAGAAGAACAAAATTGACAAATATTGATATACTAGGGTTTTTGTTGATTGGATAGTTGTCCCTCTTGAGATCAAGGTGTTGACTGCTCTCACGCTTGTCTCTCGTTTGAATTTGTAGTAATGTTGGTTTTATGGTTGAGTTTCAATGCTCCTTCATGCTGTGCATATATACTAGTTGGTTGCCGCCTTTAGTTCTTGAATCCTTTAATGTTTTAGTTTCATTAAATTACCCGAGAACCACACCTTGTAAAACTTGGATCTTTCTTTCTTTCATTGTATGCATGCCAACTTCTAATCCTTTAATGTCTTAGAGCGTTCTGTTCTTTTCATTCTCTATATGCATATCAGTGTTGGCATTTAGGAGAATTTTCTTGAGACTTAATTGAGTGTCTTTAATTGGTTATGAGTTTTCTATGGACGCCATCAAATTGCTCCTTTTTTGTTTCTAACTCAGAGTTCTCTTTATTTAGAGATAGGACCTGATTCTTGAGGAAGTCATTCATGGATTCAAAATTTTATATGTGTTCCTTCATTCTCTTAAGTTTAGTCTCAAGACTTTTATGCCATCCTGCCAGTCTTCTCTTTTCAAAATTGAGGCATTCGAAGGCGCTAAGGACAGCATGACTCACACTTTCTAATTTATCCCTTGTGTGAGTGTGAATTTCACATTTTATGTCAATAAATGATACTTCAGACTTGTCGTCTTTTGTGTCTGAGTTTGTCTCATCTATTAGCGCAAGTGTATTATCTGCACCTACGTCTTTAATTGCTTCCAGAGATTTAATGGGACTATTTCTCTTATCTTCATCATCGCTTGAGGAGTTTCCCATAACAGCTAGGGCTTTTCTCATAATATGATCAACTTGCCCTATACTCATCTCATTTTAGGTGCTTGTTCCCTTATTTTATCAGGTTCTCTTTTTCTTTCTTCTTCTTCTTTTGTTATGCAATCCCTGATAAAGTGATCCATGCTTCCACATCTATAAAATCCATATTGATTATTTCTTTCAGACCTTCTTGATCTTAAGGAACTTCCTTTGTATTGGAGTCCTTTTTTTCTAACGAATTTTTGAAATCTTCAGGTGTGCAGTGCCATATCTTTGTCACCTAAATCCTTGCTCTAATTATCTTTAATAACCAGGTTCACATCTCTGGACGATGGAGCATTTTTCTGTGCCTGAAGCTTTCTCATTTCATATGTTTTCAGGTTTCACTTGAGGTCTTCTAGGGTCATTGTATCCAGATCTTTGGCCTTTATAATAGCATTTACTTTTCTTCCCATGAGTCAGGTAAAATATCAAGAACTTTTTTAATCCTTTTTATTGAGGGGTATTTACTCCCAGAGAGTCAAGTTCATGGTTGTATTGATGAACATATTGAATATCTCTTGGATGGTTTCCCATTCATTCATTCTAAACAATACATATTGCATATTTAATGGGGGAGATTTTGAATTACCTTACCTAACTAGTTCCTTCGTGGGTGGTCTGTAAGGTGTCCGACATTTCTTTTGTGGTTTTGCAGGAGGAGATTCTATTGTATTCCTTTGGTCCAAGGCCACAAATAAGTATCATTTTGGCCTTTGAATTCTTCTGGATGGTCTATAATTTTTTTTCTGTATTGTCCTTTCTATCTTTGGTTAAGGACATTTATGTTGACTCTTTATCGTTTGTGTCCATGGGGTTGATTAGTACCTTCCGAATAATCTCACCTAACTCTGAATTTTCACATGTAATATAATCTTCTATGTGTGCTTTTCAACGTTGACGCATGGTGGTCTTTTGGTTGTTTGTCCTTCTTGTGCGGTGGAAGCTGCTTCAATATTTCAAGCACTGGCCTTTGTAGAAAGGTCTGCTCTGATACCACTTGTTAGTATCGAGCTATTCTTATGCACTTTAAAAATTAGATTCTTGAAGCAGTTTGCGTAGGAAAAACATGCAGCGGAATAAAATATAAACACATAAGGATTTTTACGTGGAAAACTCCTTGCTCAAGGGAGTACAAAACCAAGACCTATCTCCTATATGATTTAACCAAATTTCACTATAATCCGCAGTGATATCAGGCTTACAATCTGCTTGTGAAAATTAAAGGACCAGTTCCCCGCACAGTTCGTCTATATTCGTAGATAAACAATATGTACCGACATACTTATCACCAATACTTTAAAAGACACATAAGTGGAACCACAAAATAACCTAAACTATTACAACAGAAGAACAAAATTGACAAATATTGATATACTAGAGTTTTTGTTGATTGGATAGTTGTCCCTCTTGAGATCAAGGTGTTGACTGCGCTCACGCTTGTCTCTCGTTTGAATTTGTAGTAATGTTGGTTTTATGGTTGAGTTTCAATGCTCTTTCATGCTGTTCATATATACTAGTTGGTTGCCGCCTTTAGTTCTTGAATCCTTTAATGTTTTAGTTTCATTAAATTACCCGAGAACCACACCTTGTAAAACTTGGAGCTTTCTTTCTTTCATTGTATGCATGCCGACTTCTAATCCTTTAATGTCTTAGAGTGTTTTGTCCTTTTCATTCTCTATATGCATATCAGTGTTGGCATTTAGGAGAATTTTCTTGAGACTTAATTGAGTGTCTTTAATTGGTTATGAGTTTTCTATGGACGCCATCAAATTGCTCCTTTTTTGTTTCTAACTCAGAGTTCTCTTTATTTAGAGATAGGACCTGATTCTTGAGGAAGTCATTCATGGATTCAAAATTTTATATGTGTTCCTTCATTCTCTTAAGTTTAGTCTCAAGACTTTTATGCCATCCTGCCAGTCTTCTCTTTTCAAAATTGAGGCATTCGAAGGCGCTAAGGACAGCATGACTCACACTTTCTAATTTATCCCTTGTGTGAGTGTGAATTTCACATTTTATGTCAATAAATGATACTTCAGACTTGTTGTCTTTTGTGTCTGAGTTTGTCTCATCTATTAGCGCAAGTGTATTATCTGCACCTACGTCTTTAATTGCTTCCAGAGATTTAATGGGACTATTTCTCTTATCTTCATCATCGCTTGAGGAGTTTCCCATAACAGCTAGGGCTTTTCTCATAATATGATCAACTTGCCCTATACTCATCTCATTTTAGGTGCTTGTTCCCTTATTTTATCAGGTTCTCTTTTTCTTTCTTCTTCTTCTTTTGTTATGCAATCCCTGATAAAGTGATCCATGCTTCCACATCTATAAAATCCATATTGATTATTTCTTTCAGACCTTCTTGATCTTAAGGAACTTCCTTTGTATTGGAGTCCTTTTTTTCTAACGAATTTTTGAAATCTTCAGGTGTGCAGTGCCATATCTTTGTCACCTAAATCCTTGCTCTAATTATCTTTAATAACCAGGTTCACATCTCTGGACGATGGAGCATTTTTCTGTGCCTGAAGCTTTCTCATTTCATATGTTTTCAGGTTTCACTTGAGGTCTTCTAGGGTCATTGTATCCAGATCTTTGGCCTTTATAATAGCATTTACTTTTCTTCCCATGAGTCAGGTAAAATATCAAGAACTTTTTTAATCCTTTTTTATTGAGGGGTATTTACTCCCAGAGAGTCAAGTTCATGGTTGTATTGATGAACATATTGAATATCTCTTGGATGGTTTCCCATTCATTCATTCTAAACAATACATATTGCATATTTAATGGGGGAGATTTTGAATTACCTTACCTAACTAGTTCCTTCGTGGGTGGTCTGTAAGGTGTCCGACATTTCTTTTGTGGTTTTGCAGGAGGAGATTCTATTGTATTCCTTTGGTCCAAGGCCACAAATAAGTATCATTTTGGCCTTTGAATTCTTCTGGATGGTCTATAATTTTTTTTCTGTATTGTCCTTTCTATCTTTGGTTAAGGACATTTATGTTGACTCTTTATCGTTTGTGTCCATGGGGTTGATTAGTACCTTCCGAATAATCTCACCTAACTCTGAATTTTCACATGTAATATAATCTTCTATGTGTGCTTTTCAACGTTGACGCATGGTGGTCTTTTGGTTGTTTGTCCTTCTTGTGCGGTGGAAGCTGCTTCAATATTTCAAGCACTGGCCTTTGTAGAAAGGTCTGCTCTGATACCACTTGTTAGTATCGAGCTATTCTTATGCACTTTAAAAATTAGATTCTTGAAGCAGTTTGCGTAGGAAAAACATGCAGCGGAATAAAATATAAACACATAAGGATTTTTACGTGGAAAACTCCTTGCTCAAGGGAGTACAAAACCAAGACCTATCTCCTATATGATTTAACCAAATTTCACTATAATCCGCAGTGGTATCAGGTTTACAATCTGCTTGTGAAAATTAAAGGACCAGTTCCCCGCACAGTTCATCTATATTCGTAGATAAACAATATGTACCGACATACTTATCACCAATACTTTAAAAGACACATAAGTGGAACCACAAAATAACCTAAACTATTACAACAGAAGAACAAAATTGACAAATATTGATATACTAGAGTTTTTGTTAATTGGATAGTTGTCCCTCTTGAGATCAAGGTGTTGACTGCGCTCACGCTTGTCTCTCATTTGAATTTGTAGTAATGTTGGTTTTATGGTTGAGTTTCAATGCTCCTTCATGCTCTGCATATATACTAGTTGGTTGCCGCCTTTAGTTCTTGAATCCTTTAATGTTTTAGTTTCATTAAATTGCCCGAGAACCACACCTTGTAAAACTTGGATCTTTCTTTCTTTCATTGCATGCATGCCGACTTCTAATCCTTTAATGTCTTAGAGCATTTTGTCCTTTTCATTCTCTATATGCATATCAGTGTTGGCATTTAGGAGAATTTTCTTGAGACTTAATTGAGTGTCTTTAATTGGTTATGAGTTTTCTATGGACGCCATCAAATTGCTCCTTTTTTGTTTCTAACTCAGAGTTCTCTTTATTTACAGATAGGACCTGATTCTTGAGGAAGTCATTCATGGATTCAAAATTTTATATGTGTTCCTTCATTCTCTTAAGTTTAGTCTCAAGACTTTTATGCCATCCTGCCAGTCTTCTCTTTTCAAAATTGAGGCATTCGAAGGCGCTAAGTACAGCATGACTCACACTTTCTAATTTATCCCTTGTGTGAGTGTGAATTTCACATTTTATGTCAATAAATGATACTTCAGACTTGTCGTCTTTAGAGTCTGAGTTTGTCTCATCTATTAGAGCAAGTGTATCATCTGCACCTATGTCTTTAATTGCTTCCAGAGATTTAATGGGACTATTTCTCTTATCTTCATCATCGCTTGAGGAGTTTCTCATAACAACTAGGGCTTTTCTCAGAATATGATCAACTTGCCCTATACTCATCTCATTTTAGGTGCTTGTTCCCTTATTTTATCAGGTTCTCTTTTTCTTTCTTCTTCTTCTTTTGTTATGCAATCCCTGATAAAGTGATCCATGCTTCCATATCTATAAAATCCATCTTGATTATTTCTTTCAGACCTTCTTGATCTTAAGGAACTTCCTTTGTATTGGAGTCCTTTTTTTCTAACAAATTTTTGAAATCTTCAGGTGTGCAGTGCCATATCTTTGTCACCTAAATCCTTGCTCTAATTATCTTTAATAACCAGGTTCACATCTCTGGACGATGGAGTATTTTTCTGCGCCTGAAGCTTTCTCATTTCATATGTTTTCAGGTTTCCCTTGAGGTCCTATAGGATCATTGTGTCCAGATCTTTGGCCTTTATAATAGCATTTACTTTTCTTCCCATGAGTCATGTAAAATATCGAAAAGTTTTTTAATCCTCTTTTATTGAGGGGTATTTTCTCCCAGAGAGTGAAGTTCATGGTTATATTGATGAACATATTGAATATCTCTTGGATGGTTTCCCATTTATTCATTCTAAATAATTCATATAGCCTATTTAATGGGGGAGATTTTGAATTACCTTACCTAACTAGTTCCTTCGTGGGTGGTCTGTAAGGTGTCCGACATTTCTTTTGTGGTTTTGCAGGAGGAGATTCCATTGTATTCCTTTGGTCCAAGGCCACAAATAAGTATCATTTTGGCCTTTGAATTCTTCTGGATGGTCTATAATTTTTTTTCTGTATTGTCCTTTCTATCTTTGGTTAAGGACATTTATGTTGACTCTTTATCGTTTGTGTCCATGGGGTTGATTAGTACCTTCCGAATAATCTCACCTAACTCTGAATTTTCACATGTAATATAATCTTCTATGTGTGCTTTCCAACGTTGACGCATGGTGGTCTTTTGGTTGTTTGTCCTTCTTGTGCGGTGCGGGGTGCTTCCATATTTCAAGCTCGGCCTTTGTAGAAAGGTGCGCTCTGATACCACTTGTTAGTATCGAGCTATTCCTATGCACTTTAAAAATTAGATTCTTGAAGCAGTTTGCGTAGGAAAAACATGCAGCGGAATAAAATATAAACACATAAAGATTTTTACGTGGAAAACTCCTTGCTCATGGGAGTAAAAACCAAGACCTATCTACTATATGATTTAACCAAATTTCACTATAATCCGCTTGATGGTATCAGGTTTACAATCTGCTTGTGAAAATTAAAGGACCAGTTCCCACATGATTCGTCTATATTCCTAGATAAACAATATGTACCGACATACTTATCACCAATACTTTAAAAGACACATAAGTGGAACCACAAAATAACCTAAACTATTACAACAGAAGAACAAAATTGACAAATATTGATATACTAGAGTTTTTGTTGATTGGATAGTTGTCCCTCTTGAGATCAAAGTGTTGACTGCGCTCACGCTTGTCTCTCGTTTGAATTTGTAGTAATGTTGGTTTTATGGATGAGTTTCAATGCTCCTTCATGCTGTGCATATATACTAGTTGGTTGCCGCCTTCAGTTCTTGAATCCTTTAATTATTTTAGTTTCATTAAATTACCCGAGAACCACACCTTGTATAACTTGGATCTTTCTTTCTTTCATTGTATGCATGCCGACTTCTGATCCTTTAATGTCTTAGAGCGTTTTGTCCTTTTCATTCTCTATATGCATATCAGTGTTGGCATTTAGTAGAATTTTCTTGAGACTTAATTGAGTGTCTTTAATTGGTTATGAGTTTTCTGTGGACGCCATCAAATTGCTCCTTTTTTGTTGCTAACTCAGAGTTCTCTTTATTTACAGATAGGACCTGATTCTTGAGGAAGTCATTCATGGATTCAAGATTTTATATGTGTTCCTTCATTCTCTTAAGTTTAGTCTCAAGACTTTTATGCCATCCTGCCAGTCTTCTCTTTTCAAAATTGAGGCATTCGAAGGCGCTAAGGACAACATGACTCACACTTTCTAATTTATCCCTTGTGTGAGTGTGAATTTCACATTTTATGTCAATAAATGATACTTCAGACTTGTCGTCTTTAGAGTCTGAGTTTGTCTCATCTATTAGCGCAAGTGTATCATCTGCACCTATGTCTTTAAGTGCTTCCAGAGATTTAATGGGACTATTTCTCTTATCTTCATCATCGCTTGAGGAGTTTCCCATAATAGCTAGGGCTTTTCTCAGAATATGATCAACTTGCCCTATACTCATCTCATTTTAGGTGCTTGTTCCCTTATTTTATCAGGTTCTCTTTTTCTTTCTTCTTCTTCTTTTGTTATGCAATCCCTGATAAAGTGATCCATGCTTCCACATCTATAAAATCCATCTTGATTATTTCTTTCAGACCTTCTTGATCTTAAGGAACTTCCTTTGTATTGGAGTCCTTTTTTCCTAACAAATTTTTGAAATCTTCAGGTGTGCAGTGCCATATCTTTGTCACCTAAATCCTTGCTCTAATTATCTTTAATAACCAGGTTCACATCACTGGACGATCGAGCATTTTTCTGTTCCTGAAGCTTTCTCATTTCATATGTTTTCAGGTTTCCCTTGAGGTCTTCTAGGGTCATTGTATCCAGATCTTTGGCCTTTATAATTGCATTTACTTTTCTTCCCATGAGTCAGGTAAAATATCGAGCAGTTTTTTAATCCTTTTTTATTGAGGGGTATTTACTCCCAGAGAGTGAAGTTCATGGTTATATTGATGAACATATTGAATATCTCTTGGATGGTTTCCCATTCATTCATTCTAAACAATTCATATAGCCTATTTAATGGGGGAGATTTTGAATTACCTTACCTAACTAGTTCCTTCGTGGGTGGTCTGTAAGGTGTCCGACATTTCTTTTGTGGTTTTGCAGGAGGAGATTCTATTGTATTCCTTTGGTCCAAGGCCACAAATAAGTATCATTTTGGCCTTTGAATTCTTCTGGATGGTCTATAATTTTTTTTCTGTATTGTCCTTTCTATCTTTGGTTAAGGACATTTATGTTGACTCTTTATCGTTTGTGCCCATGGGGTTGATTAGTACCTTCCGAATAATCTCACCTAACTCTGAATTTTCACATGTAATATAATCTTCTATGTGTGCTTTCCAACGTTGACGCATGGTGGTCTTTTGGTTGTTTGTCCTTCTTGTGCGGTGGGAGCTGCTTCCATATTTCAAGCACTGGCCTTTGTAGAAAGGTCTGCTCTGATACCACTTGTTAGTATCGAGCTATTCCTATGCACTTTAAAAATTAGATTCTTGAAGCAGTTTGCGTAGGAAAAAAATGCAGCGGAATAAAATATAAACACATAAGGATTTTTACGTGGAAAACTCCTTGCTCAAGGGAGTAAAAAACCAAGACCTATCTCCTATATGATTTAACCAAATTTCACTATAATCCGCAGTGGTATCAGGTTTACAATCTGCTTGTGAAAATTAAAGGACCAGTTCCCCGCACAGTTCGTCTATATTCATAGATAAACAATATGTACCGACATACTTATCACCAATACTTTAAAAGACACATAAGTGGAACCAAAAAATAACCTAAACTATTACAACAGAAGAACAAAATTGACAAATATTGATATACTAGAGTTTTTGTTGATTGGATAGTTGTCCCTCTTGAGATCAAGGTGTTGACTGCGCTCACGCTTGTCTCTCGTTTGAATTTGTAGTAATGTTGGTTTTATGGTTGAGTTTCAATGCTCTTTCATGCTGTTCATATATACTAGTTGGTTGCCGCCTTTAGTTCTTGAATCCTTTAATGTTTTAGTTTCATTAAATTACCCGAGAACCACACCTTGTAAAACTTGGATCTTTCTTTCTTCCATTGTATGCATGCCGACTTCTAATCCTTTAATGTCTTAGAGCGTTTTGTCCTTTTCATTCTCTATATGCATATCAGTGTTGGCATTTAGGAGAATTTTCTTGAGACTTAATTGAGTGTCTTTAATTGGTTATGAGTTTTCTATGGACGCCATCAAATTGCTCCTTTTTTGTTTCTAACTCAGAGTTCTCTTTATTTAGAGATAGGACCTGATTCTTGAGGAAGTCATTCATGGATTCAAGATTTTATATGTGTTCCTTCATTCTCTTAAGTTTAGTCTCAAGACTTTTATGTCATCCTGCCATTCTTCTCTTTTCAAAATTGAGGCATTCGATGGCGCTAAGGACAGCATGACTCACACTTTCTAATTTATCCCTTGTGTGAGTGTGAATTTCACATTTTATGTCAATAAATGATACTTCAGACTTGTCGTCTTTAGAGTCTGAGTTTGTCTCATCTATTAGCGCAAGTGTATCATCTGCACCTACGTCTTTAATTGCTTCCAGAGATTTAATGGGACTATTTCTCTTATCTTCATCATCGCTTGAGGAGTTTCCCATAACAACTAGGGCTTTTCTCAGAATATGATCAACTTGCCCTATACTCATCTCATTTTAGGTGCTTGTTCCCTTATTTTATCAGGTTCTGTTTTTCTTTCTTCTTCTTCTTTTGTTATGCAATCCCTGATAAAGTGATCCATGCTTCCACATCTATAAAATCCATCTTGATTATTTCTTTCAGACCTTCTTGATCTTAAGGAACTTCCTTTGTATTGGAGTCCTTTTTACCTAACAAATTTTTGAAATCTTCAGGTGTGCAGTGCCATATCTTTGTCACCTAAATCCTTGCTCTAATTATCTTTAATAACCAAGTTCACATCTCTGGACGATGGAGCATTTTTCTGTGCCTGAAGCTTTCTCATTTCATATGTTTTCAGGTTTCCCTTGAGGTCTTCTAGGGTCATTGTATCCAGATCTTTGGCCTTTATAATAGCATTTACTTTTCTTCCCATGAGTCAGGTAAAATATCGAGCAGTTTTTTAATCCTTTTTTATTGAGGGGTATTTACTCCCAGAGAGTGAAGTTCATGGTTATATTGATGAACATATTGAATATCTCTTGGATGGTTTCCCATTCATTCATTCTAAACAATTCATATAGCCTATTTAATGGGGGAGATTTTGAATTACCTTACCTAACTAGTTCCTTCGTGGGTGGTCTGTAAGGTGTCCGACATTTCTTTTGTGGTTTTGCAGGAGGAGATTCTATTGTATTCCTTTGGTCCAAGGCCACAAATAAGTATCATTTTGGCCTTTGAATTCTTCTGGATGGTCTATAATTTTTTTTCTGTATTGTCCTTTCTATCTTTGGTTAAGGACATTTATGTTGACTCTTTATCGTTTGTGCCCATGGGGTTGATTAGTACCTTCCGAATAATCTCACCTAACTCTGAATTTTCACATGTAATATAATCTTCTATGTGTGCTTTCCAACGTTGACGCATGGTGGTCTTTTGGTTGTTTGTCCTTCTTGTGCGGTGGGAGCTGCTTCCATATTTCAAGCACTGGCCTTTGTAGAAAGGTCTGCTCTGATACCACTTGTTAGTATCGAGCTATTCCTATGCACTTTAAAAATTAGATTCTTGAAGCAGTTTGCGTAGGAAAAACATGCAGCGGAATAAAATATAAACACATAAAGATTTTTACGTGGAAAACTCCTTGCTCAAGGGAGTAAAAAACCAAGACCTATCTCCTATATGATTTAACCAAATTTCACTATAATCCGCAGTGATATCAGGCTTACAATCTGCTTGTGAAAATTAAAGGACCAGTTCCGACGATTCGTCTATATTCGTAGATAAACAATATGTACCGACATACTTATCACCAATACTTTAAAAGACACATAAGTGGAACCACAAAATAACCTAAACTATTACAACAGAAGAACAAAATTGACAAATATTGATATACTAGAGTTTTTGTTGATTGGATAGTTGTCCCTCTTGAGATCAAGGTGTTGACTGCGCTCACGCTTGTCTCTCATTTAAATTTGTAGTAATGTTGGTTTTATGGTTGAGTTTCAATGCTCCTTCATGCTGTGCATATATACTAGTTGGTTGCCGCCTTTAGTTCTTGAATCCTTTAATGTTTTAGTTTCATTAAATTACCCGAGAACCACACCTTGTAAAACTTGGATCTTTCTTTCATTCATTGTATGCATGCCGACTTCTAATCCTTTAATGTCTTAGAGCGTTTTGTCCTTTTCATTCTCTATATGAATATCAGTGTTGGCATTTAGGAGAATTTTCTTGAGACTTAATTGAGTGTCTTTAATTGGTTATGAGTTTTCTGTGGACGCCATCAAATTGCTCCTTTTTTGTTGCTAACTCAGAGTTCTCTTTATTTAGAGATAGGACCTGATCCTTGAGGAAGTCATTCATGGATTCAAGATTTTATATGTGTTCCTTCATTCTCTTAAGTTTAGTCTCAAGACTTTTATGCCATCCTTCCAGTCTTCTCTTTTCAAAATTGAGGCATTCGAAGGCGCTAAGGACAACATGACTCACACTTTCTAATTTATCCCTTGTGTGAGTGTGAATTTCACATTTTATGTCAATAAATGATACTTCAGACTTGTCGTCTTTAGAGTCTGAGTTTGTCTCATCTATTAGCGCAAGTGTATCATCTGCACCTACGTCTTTAATTGCTTCCAGAGATTTAATGGGACTATTTCTCTTATCTTCATCATCGCTTGAGGAGTTTCCCATAACAGCTAGGGCTTTTCTCAGAATATGATCAACTTGCCCTATACTCATCTCATTTTAGGTGCTTGTTCCCTTATTTTATCAGGTTCTCTTTTTCTTTCTTCTTCTTCTTTTGTTATGCAATCCCTGATAAAGTGATCCATGCTTCCACATCTATAAAATCCATCTTGATTATTTCTTTCAGACCTTCTTGATCTTAAGGAACTTCCTTTGTATTGGAGTCCTTTTTTTCTAACAAATTTTTGAAATCTTCAGGTGTGCAGTGCCATATCTTTGTCACCTAAATCCTTGCTCTAATTATCTTTAATAACCAGGTTCACATCTCTGGACGATGGAGCATTTTTCTGTGCCTGAAGCTTTCTCATTTCATATGTTTTCAGGTTTCCCTTGAGGTCTTCTAGGGTCATTGTATCCAGATCTTTGGCCTTTATAATAGCATTTACTTTTCTTCCCATGAGTCAGGTAAAATATCGAGCAGTTTTTTAATCCTTTTTTATTGAGGGGTATTTACTCCCAGAGAGTGAAGTTCATGGTTATATTGATGAACATATTGAATATCTCTTGGATGGTTTCCCATTCATTCATTCTAAACAATTCATATAGCCTATTTAATGGGGGAGATTTTGAATTACCTTACCTAACTAGTTCCTTCGTGGGTGGTCTGTAAGGTGTCCGACATTTCTTTTGTGGTTTTGCAGGAGGAGATTCTATTGTATTCCTTTGGTCCAAGGCCACAAATAAGTATCATTTTGGCCTTTGAATTCTTCTGGATGGTCTATAATTTTTTTTCTGTATTGTCCTTTCTATCTTTGGTTAAGGACATTTATGTTGACTCTTTATCGTTTGTGTCCATGGGGTTGATTAGTACCTTCCGAATAATCTCACCTAACTCTGAATTTTCACATGTAATATAATCTTCTATGTGTGCTTTCCAACGTTGACGCATGGTGGTCTTTTGGTTGTTTGTCCTTCTTGTGCGGTGGGAGCTGCTTCCATATTTCAAGCACTGGCCTTTGTAGAAAGGTCTGCTCTGATACCACTTGTTAGTATCGAGTTATTCCTATGCACTTTAAAAATTAGATTCTTGAAGCAGTTTGCGTAGGAAAAACATGCAGTGGAATAAAATATAAACACATAAGGATTTTTACGTGGAAAACTCCTTGCTCAAGGGAGTAAAAAATCAAGACCTATCTCCTATATGATTTAACCAAATTTCACTATAATCCGCAGTGGTATCAGGTTTACAATCTGCTTGTGAAAATTAAAGGACCAGTTCCCCGCACAGTTCGTCTATATTCGTAGATAAACAATATGTACCGACATACTTATCACCAATACTTTAAAAGACACATAAGTGGAACTACAAAATAACCTAAACTATTACAACAGAAGAACAAAATTGACAAATATTGATATACTAGAGTTTTTGTTTATTGGATAGTTGTCCCTCTTGAGATCAAGGTGTTGACTTGCGCTCACGCTTGTCTCTCGTTTGAATTTGTAGTAATGTTGGTTTTATGGATGAGTTTCAATGCTCCTTCATGCTGTGCATATATACTAGTTGGTTGCCGCCTTCAGTTCTTGAATCCTTTAATTATTTTAGTTTCATTAAATTACCCGAGAACCACACCTTGTAAAACTTGGATCTTTCTTTCTTCCATTGTATGCATGCCGACTTCTAATCCTTTAATGTCTTAGAGCGTTTTGTCCTTTTCATTCTCTATATGCATATCAGTGTTGGCACTTAGGAGAATTTTCTTGAGACTTAATTGAGTGTCTTTAATTGGTTATGAGTTTTCTGTGGATGCCATCAAATTGCTCCTTTTTTGTTGCTAACTCAGAGTTCTCTTTATTTAGAGATAGGACCTGATTCTTGAGGAAGTCATTCTTGGATTCAAGATTTTATATGTGTTCCTTCATTCTCTTAAGTTTAGTCTCAAGACTTTTATGCCATCCTTCCAGTCTTCTCTTTTCAAAATTGAGGCATTCGGAGGCGCTAAGGACAGCATGACTCACACTTTCTAATTTATCCCTTGTGTGAGTGTGAATTTCACATTTTATGGCAATAAATGAGACTTCAGACTTGTCGTCTTTAGAGTCCGAGTTTGTCTCATCTATCAGCGCAAGTGTATCATCTGCACCAACGTCTTCAATTGCTTCCATAGATTTAATGTGACTATTTCTCTTATCTTCATCATCGCTTGAGGAGTTTCCCATAACAGCTAGGGCTTTTCTCAGAATATGATCAACTTGCCCTATACTCATCTCATTTTAGGTGCTTGTTCCCTTATTTTATCGAGTTCTCTTTTTCTTTCTTCTTCTTCTTTTGTTATGCAATCCCTGATAAAGTGATCCATGCTTCCACATCTATAAAATCCATCTTGATTATTTCTTTCAGACATTCTTGATCTTAAGGAACTTCCTTTGTATTGGAGTCCTTTTTTTCTACCAAATTTTTGAAATCTTCAGGTGTGCAGTGCCATATCATTGTCACCTAAATCCTTGCTCTAATTATCTTTAATAGCCAGGTTCACATCTCTGGACGATGGAGCATTTTTCTGTGCCTGAAGCTTTCTCATGTCATATATTTTCAGGTTTCCCTTGAGGTCTTCTAGAGTCATTGTATCCAGATCTTTGGCCTTTATAATAGCATTTACTTTTCTTCCCATGAGTCAGCTAAAATATCGAGCAGTTTTTTAATCCTTTTTTATTAAGGGGTATTTACTCCCAGAGAGTGAAGTTCATGGTTATATTGATGAACATATTGAATATCTCTTGGATGGTTTCCCATTCATTCATTCTAAACAATTCATATAGCCTATTTAATGGGGGAGATTTTGAATTACCTTACCTAACTAGTTCCTTCGTGGGTGATCTGTAAGGTGTCCGGCATTTCTTTTGTGGTTTTGCAGGAGGAGATTCTATTGTATTCCTTTGGTACAAGGCCACAAATAAGTATCATTTTGGCCTTTGAATTCTTCTGGATGGTCTATAAATGTTTTTCTGTATTGTCCATTCTAACTTTGGTTAAGGACATTTATGTTGACTCTTTATCGTTTGTGTCAATGGGGTTGATTAGTACCTTCCAACTAATCTCACCTAACTCTGAATTTTCACATGTAATATAATCTTCTATGTGTGCTTTCCAACGTTGACGCATGGCGCTCTTTTGGTTGTTTGTCCTTCTTGTGCGGTGGGAGCTGCTTCCATATTTCAAGCACTGGCCTTTGTAGAAAGGTCTGCTCTGATACCACTTGTTAGTATCGAGTTATTCCTATGCACTTTAAAAATTAGATTCTTGAAGCAGTTTGCGTAGGAAAAACATGCAGTGGAATAAAATATAAACACATAAGAATTTTTACGTGGAAAACTCCTTGCTCAAGGGAGTAAAAAACCAAGACCTATCTCATATATGATTTAACCAAATTTCACTATAATCCGCAGTGGTATCAGGTTTACAATCTGCTTGTGAAAATTAAAGGACCAGTTTCCCGCACAGTTCGTCTATATTCGTAGATAAACAATATGTACCGACATACGTATCACCAATACTTTAAAAGACACATAAGTGGAACCACAAAATAACCTAAACTATTACAACAGAAGAACAAAATTGACAAATATTGATATACTAGAGTTTTTATTGATTGGTTAGTTGTCCCTCTTGAGATCAAGGTGTTGACTGCGCTCACGCTTGTCTCTCGTTTGAATTTGAAGTAATGTTGGTTATATGGTTGTGTTTCAATGCCCCTTCATGCTGTGCATATTTACTAGTTGGTTGCCGCCTTTAGTTATTGAATCCTTTAATGTTTTAGTTTCATTAAATTACCCGAGAACCACACCTTGTAAAACTTGGATCTTTCTTTCTTGCATTGTATGCATGCCGACTTCTAATCCTTTAATGTCTTAGAGCGCTTTGTCCTTTTCATTCTCTATATGCATATCAATGTTGGCATTTAGGAGAATTTTCTTGAGATGTAATTGAGTGTCTTTAATTGGTTATGAGTTTTCTATGGACGCCATCAAATTGCTCCTTTTTTGTTCCTAACTCAGAGTTCTCTTTATTTACAGATAGGACCTGATTCTTGAGGAAGTCATTCATGGATTCAAGATTTTAAATGTGTTCCTTCATTCTCTTAAGTTTCGTCTCAAGACTTTTATGCCATCCTGCCAGTCTTCTCTTTTCAAAATTGAGGCATTCGAAGGCGCTAAGGACAGTATGACTCACACTTTCTAATTTATCCCTTGTGTGAGTGTGAATTTCACATTTTATGTCAATAAATGATACTTCAGACTTGTCGTCTTTAGAGTCTGAGTTTGTCTCATCTATTAGCGCAAGTGTATCATCTGCACCTATGTCTTTATTTGCTTCCAGAGATTTAATGGTATTAATTCTCTTATCTTCATCATCGCTTGAGGAGTTTCCCATAACAACTAGGGCTTTTCTCAGAATATGATCAACTTGCCCTATACTCATCTTATTTTGGGAGCTTGTTCCCTTATTTTATCAGGTTCTCTTTTTCTTTCTTCTTCTTCTTTTGTTGTGCAACCCCTTATAAAGTGATCCATTATTCCACGTCTATAGAATCCATCTTGATTATTTCTTTCAGACCTTCTTGATCTTAAGGAACTTCCTTTGTATTGGAGTCCTTTTTTCTAACAAATTTTTGAAATCATCGGGTGTGCAGTGCCATATCTTTGAATTTTATATTTTATGGCAATAAATGATACTTCAGACTTGTCGTCTTTAGAGTCCGAGTTTGTCTCATCTATCAGCGCAAGTGTATCATCTGCACCTACGTCTTCAATTGCTTCCATAGATTTAATGGGACTATTTCTCTTATCTTCATCATCGCTTGAGGAGTTTCCCATAACAGCTAGGGCTTTTCTCGGAATATGATCAACTTGCCCTATACTCATCTCATTTTAGGTGCTTGTTACCTTATTTTATCGAAGGTTCTCTTTTTCTTTCTTCTTCATCTTTTGTTATGCAATCCCTGATAAAGTGATCCATGCTTCCACATCTATAAAATCCATCTTGATTATTTCTTTCAGACCTTCTTGATCTTAAGGAACTTCCTTTGTATTGGAGTCCTTTTTTTCTAACAAATTTTTGAAATCTTCAGGTGTGCAGTGCCATATCTTTGTCACCTAAATCCTTGCTCTAATTATCTTTAATAGCCAGGTTCACATCTCTGGACGATGGAGCATTTTTCTGTGCCTGAAGCTTTCTCATTTCATATGTTTTCAGGTTTCCCTTGAGGTCTTCTAGGGTCATTGTATCCAGATCTTTGGCCTTTATAATTGCATTTACTTTTCTTCCCATGAGTCAGGTAAAATATCGGGTAGTTTTTTAATCCTTTTTTATTGAGGGGTATTTACTCCCAGAGAGTGAAGTTCATGGTTATATTGATGAACATATTGAATATCTCTTGGATGGTTTCCCATTCATTCATTCTAAACAATTCATATAGCTTATTTAATGGGAGAGATTTTGAATTACCTTACCTAACTAGTTCCTTCGTGGGTGGTCTGTAAGGTGTCCGGCATTTCTTTTGTGGTTTTGCAGGAGGAGATTCTATTGTATTCCTTTGGTACAAGGCCACAAATAAGTAACATTTTGGCCTTTGAATTCTTCTGGATGGTCTATAAATTATTTTTTGTATTGTCCTTTCTATCTTTGGTTAAGGACATTTATGTTGACTCTTTATCATTTGTGCCCATGGGGTTGATTAGTACCTTCCGAATAATCTCACCTAACTCTGAATTTTCACATGTAATATAATCTTCTATGTGTGCTTTCCAACGTTGACGCATGGTGGTCTTTTGGTTGTTTGTCCTTCTTGTGCGGTGGGAGCTGCTTCCATATTTCAAGCACTGGCCTTTGTAGAAAAGTCTGCTCTGATACCACTTGTTATTATCGAGCTATTCCTATGCACTTTAAAAATTAGATTCTTGAACCAGTTTGCGTAGGAAAAACATGCAGCGGAATAAAATATAAACACATAAGGATTTTTACGTGGAAAACTCCTTGCTCAAGGGAGTAAAAAATCAAGACCTATCTCCTATATGATTTAACCAAATTTCACTATAATCCGCAGTGGTATCAGGTTTACAATCTGCTTGTGAGAATTAAAGGACCAGTTCCCCGCACAGTTCGTCTATATTCGTAGATAAACAATATGTACCGACATACTTATCACCAATACTTTAAAAGACACATAAGTGGAACCAAAAAATAACCTAAACTATTACAACAGAAGAACAAAATTGACAAATATTGATATACTAGAGTTTTTGTTGATTGGATAGTTGTCCCTCATGAGATAAAGGTGTTGATTGCGCTCACCCTTGTCTCTCGTTTGAATTTGTAGTAATGTTGGTTTTATGGTTGAGTTTCAATGCTCCTTCATGCTGTGCATATATACTAGTTGGTTGCCGCCTTTAGTTCTTGAATCCTTTAATGTTTTAGTTTCATTAAATTACCCGAGAACCACACCTTGTAAAACTTGGATCTTTCTTTCATTCATTGTATGCATGCCGACTTCTAATCCTTTAATGTCTTAGAGCGTTTTGTTCTTTTCATTCTCTATATGCATATCAGTATTGGCATTTAGTAGAATTTTCTTGAGACTTAATTGAGTGTCTTTAATTGGTTATGAGTTTTCTGTGGACGCCATCAAATTGCTCCTTTTTTGTTGCTAACTCAGAGTTCTCTTTATTTAGAGATAGGACCTGATTCTTGAGGAAGTCATTCATGGATTCAAGATTTTATATGTGTTCCTTCATTCTCTTAAGTTTAGTCTCAAGACTTTTATGCCATCTGCCAGTCTTCTCTTTTCAAAATTGAGGCATTCAAGGCGCTAAGGACAAAGATGACTCACACTTTCTAATTTATCCCTTGTGTGAGTGTGAATTTCACATTTTATGTCAATAAATGATACTTGAGACTTGTCGTCTTTAGAGTCTGAGTTTGTCTCATCTATTAGCGCAAGTGTATCATCTGCACCACGTCTTTAATTGCTTCCAGAGATTTAATGGGACTATTTCTCTTATCTTCATCATCGCTGAGGAGTTTCCCATAACAGCTAGGGCTTTTCTCAGAATATGATCAACTTGCCCTATACTCATCTCATTTTAGGTGCTTGTTCCCTTATTTTATCGAGTTCTCTTTTTCTTTCTTCTTCTTCTTTTGTTATGCAATCCCTGATAAAGTGATCCATGCTTCCACATCTATAAAATCCATCTTGATTATTTCTTTCAGACCTTCTTGATCTTAAGGAACTTCCTTTGTATTGGAGTCCTTTTTTTCTAACAAATTTTTGAAATCTTCAGGTGTGCAGTGCCATATCTTTGTCACCTAAATCCTTGCTCTAATTATCTTTAATAGCCAGGTTCACATCTCTGGACGATGGAGCATTTTTCTGTGCCTGAAGCTTTCTCATTTCATATGTTTTCAGGTTTCCCTTGAGGTCTTCTAGGGTCATTGTATCCAGATCTTTGGCCTTTATAATAGCATTTACTTTTCTTCCCATGAGTCAGGTAAAATATCGGGTAGTTTTTTAATCCTTTTTTATTGAGGGGTATTTACTCCCAGAGAGTGAAGTTCATGGTTATATTGATGAACATATTGAATATCTCTTGGATGGTTTCCCATTCATTCATTCTAAACAATTCATATAGCTTATTTAATGGGAGAGATTTTGAATTACCTTACCTAACTAGTTCCTTCGTGGGTGGTCTGTAAGGTGTCCGGCATTTCTTTTGTGGTTTTGCAGGAGGAGATTCTATTGTATTCCTTTGGTACAAGGCCACAAATAAGTAACATTTTGGCCTTTGAATTCTTCTGGATGGTCTATAAATTATTTTTTGTATTGTCCTTTCTATCTTTGGTTAAGGACATTTATGTTGACTCTTTATCATTTGTGCCCATGGGGTTGATTAGTACCTTCCGAATAATCTCACCTAACTCTGAATTTTCACATGTAATATAATCTTCTATGTGTGCTTTCCAACGTTGACGCATGGTGGTCTTTTGGTTGTTTGTCCTTCTTGTGCGGTGGGAGCTGCTTCCATATTTCAAGCACTGGCCTTTGTAGAAAAGTCTGCTCTGATACCACTTGTTATTATCGAGCTATTCCTATGCACTTTAAAAATTAGATTCTTGAAGCAGTTTGCGTAGGAAAAACATGCAGCGGAATAAAATATAAACACATAAGGATTTTTACGTGGAAAACTCATTTCCTCAAGGGAGTAAAAAACCAAGACCTATCTCCTATATGATTTAACCAAATTTCACTATAATCCGCAGTGGTATCAGGTTTACAATCTGCTTGTGAGAATTAAAGGACCAGTTCCCCGCACAGTTCGTCTATATTCGTAGATAAACAATATGTACCGACATACTTATCACCAATACTTTAAAAGACACATAAGTGGAACCAAAAAATAACCTAAACTATTACAACAGAAGAACAAAATTGACAAATATTGATATACTAGAGTTTTTGTTGATTGGATAGTTGTCCCTCTTGAGATAAAGGTGTTGATTGCGCTCACCCTTGTCTCTCGTTTGAATTTGTAGTAATGTTGGTTTTATGGTTGAGTTTCAATGCTCCTTCATGCTGTGCATATATACTAGTTGGTTGCCGCCTTTAGTTCTTGAATCCTTTAATGTTTTAGTTTCATTAAATTACCCGAGAACCACACCTTGTAAAACTTGGATCTTTCTTTCATTCATTGTATGCATGCCGACTTCTAATCCTTTAATGTCTTAGAGCGTTTTGTTCTTTTCATTCTCTATATGCATATCAGTATTGGCATTTAGTAGAATTTTCTTGAGACTTAATTGAGTGTCTTTAATTGGTTATGAGTTTTCTGTGGACGCCATCAAATTGCTCCTTTTTTGTTGCTAACTCAGAGTTCTCTTTATTTAGAGATAGGACCTGATTCTTGAGGAAGTCATTCATGGATTCAAGATTTTATATGTGTTCCTTCATTCTCTTAAGTTTAGTCTCAAGACTTTTATGCCATCCTGCCAGTCTTCTCTTTTCAAAATTGAGGCATTCGAAGGCGCTAAGGACAGCATGACTCACACTTTCTAATTTATCCCTTGTGTGAGTGTGAATTTCACATTTTATGTCAATAAATGATACTTCAGACTTGTCGTCTTTAGAGTCTGAGTTTGTCTCATCTATTAGCGCAAGTGTATCATCTGCACCTACGTCTTTAATTGCTTCCAGAGATTTAATGGGACTATTTCTCTTATCTTCATCATCGCTTGAGGAGTTTCCCATAACAACTAGGGCTTTTCTCAGAATATGATCAACTTGCCCTATACTCATCTCATTTTAGGTGCTTGTTCCCTTATTTTATCAGGTTCTCTTTTTCTTTCTTCTTCTTCTTTTGTTATGCAATCCCTGATAAAGTGATCCATGCTTCCACATCTATAAAATCCATCTTGATTATTTCTTTCAGACCTTCTTGATCTTAAGGAACTTCCTTTGTATTGGAGTCCTTTTTTTCTAACAAATTTTTGAAATCTTCAGGTGTGCAGTGCCATATCTTTGTCACCTAAATCCTTGCTCTAATTATCTTTAATAACCAGGTTCACATCTCTGGACGATGGAGCATTTTTCTGTGCCAGAAGCTTTCTCATTTCATATGTTTTCAGGTTTTCCTTGAGGTCTTCTAGGGTCATTGTATCCAGATCTTTGGCCTTTATAATATATATACTTTTCTTCCCATGTGTCAGGTAAAATATCGAGCAGTTTTTTAATCTTTTTTTATTGAGGGGTATTTACTCCCAGAGTGTGAAGTTCATGGTTATATTGATGAACATATTGAATATCTCTTGGATGGTTTCCCATTCATTCATTCTAAACAATTCATATAGCCTATTTAATGGGGGAGATTTTAAATTACCTTACCTAACTAGTTCCTTCGTGGGTGGTCTGTAAGGTGTCCGGCATTTCTTTTGTTGTTTTGCAGGAGGAGATTCTATTGTATTCCTTTGGTCCAAGGCCACAAATAAGTATCATTTTGGCCTTTGAATTCTTCTGGATGGTCTATAATTTTTTTTCTGTATTGTCCTTTCTATCTTTGGTTAAGGACATTTATGTTGACTCTTTATCGTTTGTGTCCATGGGGTTGATTAGTACCTTCCGAATAATCTCACCTAACTCTGAATTTTCACATGTAATATAATCTTCTATGTGTGCTTTCCAACGTTAACGCATGGTGGTCTTTTGGTTGTTTGTCCTTCTTGTGCGGTGGGAGGTGCTTCCATATTTCAAGCACTGGCCTTTGTAGAAAGGTCTGCTCTGATATCACTTGTTAGTATCGAGCTATTCCTATGCACTTTAAAAATTAGATTTTTGAAGGAGTTTGCGTAGGAAAAAAATGCAGCGGAATAAAATATAAACACATAAGGATTTTACGTGGAAAACTCCTTGCTCAAGGGAGTAAAAAACCAAGACCTATCTCCTATATTATTTAACCAAATTTCACTATAATCCGCAGTGGTATCAGGTTTACAATCTGCTTGTGAAAATTAAAGGACCAGTTCCCCGGACAGTTCGTCTATATTCGTAGATAAACAATATGTACCGACATACTTATCACCAATACTTTAAAAGACACACAAGTGGAACCACAAAATAACCTAAACTATTACAACAGAAGAACAAAATTGACAAATATTGATATACTAGAGTTTTTGTTGATTGGATAGTTGTCCCTCTTGAGATCAAGGTGTTGACTGCGCTCACGCTTGTCTCTCATTTGAATTTGTAGTAATGTTGGTTTTATGGTTGAGTTTCAATGCTCCTGCATGCTGTGCATATATACTAGTTGGTTGCCGCCTTTAGTTCTTGAATCCTTTAATGTTTTAGTTTCATTAAATTACCCGAGAACCACACCTTGTAAAACTTGGATCTTTCTTTCATTCATTGTATGCATGCCGACTTCTAATCCTTTAATGTCTTAGAGCGTTTTGTCCTTTTCATTCTCTATATGCATATCAGTGTTGGCATTTAGGAGAATTTTCTTGAGACTTAATTGAGTGTCTTTAATTGGTTATGAGTTTTCTGTGGACGCCATCAAATTGCTCATTTTTTGTTCCTAACTCAGAGTTCTCTTTATTTAGAGATATGACCTGATTCTTGGGGAGTCATTCATGGATTCAAGATTTTATATGTGTTCCTTCATTCTCTTAAGTTTAGTCTCAAGACTTTTATGCCATCCTTCCAGTCTTCTCTTTTCAAAATTGAGGCATTCGAAGGCGCTAAGGACAACATGACTCACACTTTCTAATTTATCCCTTATGTGAGTGTGAATTTCACATTTTATGTCAATAAATGATACTTCAGACTTGTCGTCTTTAGAGTCTGAGTTTGTCTCATCTATTAGCGCAAGTGTATCATCTGCACCTACGTCTTTAATTGCTTCCAGAGATTTAATGGGACTATTTCTCTTATCTTCATCATCGCTTGAGGAGTTTCCCATAACAGCTAGGGCTTTTCTCAGAATATGATCAACTTGCCCTATACTCATCTCATTTTAGGTGCTTGTTCCCTTATTTTATCAGGTTCTCTTTTTCTTTCTTCTTCTTCTTTTGTTATGCAATCCCTGATAAAGTGATCCATGCTTCAACATCTATAAAATCCATCTTGATTATTTCTTTCAGACCTTCTTGATCTTAAGGAACTTCCTTTGTATTGGAGTCCTTTTTTTCTAACAAATTTTTGAAATCTTCAGGTGTGCAGTGTCATATCTTTGTCACCTAAATCCTTGCTCTAATTATCTTTAATAGCCAGGTTCACATCTCTGGACGATGGAGCATTTTTCTGTGCCTGAAGCTTTCTCATTTCATATATTTTCAGGTTTCCCTTGAGGTCTTCTAGAGTCATTGTATCCAGATCTTTGGCCTTTATAATAGCATTTACTTTTCTTCCCATGAGTCAGGTAAAATATCGAGCAGTTTTTTAATCCTTTTTATTAAGGGGTATTTACTCCCAGAGAGTGAAATTCATGGTTATATTGATGAACATATTGAACATCTCTTGGATGGTTTCCCATTCATTCATTCTAAACAATTCATATAGCCTATTTAATGGGGGAGATTTTGAATTACCTTACCTAACTAGTTCCTTCGTGGGTGATCTGTAAGGTGTCCGGCATTTCTTTTGTGGTTTTGCAGGAGGAGATTCTATTGTATTCCTTTGGTACAAGGCCATAAATAAGTATCATTTTGGCCTTTGAATTCTTCTGGATGGTCTATAAATGTTTTTCTGTATTGTCCATTCTAACTTTGGTTAAGGACATTTATGTTGACTCTTTTTCGTTTGTGTCCATGGGGTTGATTAGTACCTTCCAATTAATCTCACCTAACTCTGAATTTTCACATGTAATATAATCTTCTATGTGTGCTTTCCAACGTTGACGCATGGCGCTCTTTTGGTTGTTTGTCCTTCTTGTGCGGTGGGAGCTGCTTCCATATTTCAAGCACTGGCCTTTGTAGAAAGGTCTGCTCTGATACCACTTGTTAGTATCGAGTTATTCCTATGCACTTTAAAAATTAGATTCTTGAAGCAGTTTGCGTAGGAAAAACATGCAGTGGAATAAAATATAAACACATAAGAATTTTTACGTGGAAAACTCCTTGCTCAAGGGAGTAAAAAACCAAGACCTATCTCATATATGATTTAACCAAATTTCACTATAATCCGCAGTGGTATCAGGTTTACAATCTGCTTGTGAAAATTAAAGGACCAGTTTCCCTTGATTCGTCTATATTCGTAGATAAACAATATGTACCGACATACGTATCACCAATACTTTAAAAGACACATAAGTGGAACCACAAAATAACCTAAACTATTACAACAGAAGAACAAAATTGACAAATATTGATATACTAGAGTTTTTATTGATTGGTTAGTTGTCCCTCTTGAGATCAAGGTGTTGATTGCGCTCACGCTTGTCTCTCGTTTGAATTTGAAGTAATGTTGGTTATATGGTTGTGTTTCAATGCCCCTTCATGCTGTGCATATATACTAGTTGGTTGCCGCCTTTAGTTATTGAATCCTTTAATGTTTTAGTTTCATTAAATTACCCGAGAACCACACCTTGTAAAACTTGGATCTTTCTTTCTTTCATTGTATGCATGCCGACTTCTAATCCTTTAATGTCTTAGGGCGTTTTGTCCTTTTCATTCTCTATATGCATATCAGTGTTGGCATTTAGGAGAATTTTCTTGAGACTTAATTGAGTGTCTTTAATTGGTTATGAGTTTTCTGTGGACGCCATCAAATTGCTCATTTTTTGTTGCTAACTCAGAGTTCTCTTTATTAAGAGATATGACCTGATTCTTGGGGAAGTCATTCATGGATTCAAGATTTTATATGTGTTCCTTCATTCTCTTAAGTTTAGTCTCAAGACTTTTATGCCATCCTGCCAGTCTTCTCTTTTCAAAATTGAGGCATTCGAAGGCGCTAAGGACAGCATGACTCACACTTTCTAATTTATCCCTTGTGTGAGTGTGAATTTCACATTCTATGTCAATAAATGATACTTCAGACTTGTCGTCTTTAGAGTCTGAGTTTGTCTCATCTATCAGCGCAAGTGTATCATCTGCACCTACGTCTTTAATTGCTTCCAGAGATTTAATGGGACTATTTCTCTTATCTTCATCATCGCTTGAGGAGTTTCCCATAACAGCTAGGGCTTTTCTCAGAATATGATCAACTTGCCCTATACTCATCTCATTTTAGGTGCTTGTTCCCTTATTTTATCAGGTTCTCTTTTTCTTTCTTCTTCTTCTTTTGTTATGCAATCCCTGATAAAGTGATCCATGCTTCCACATCTATAAAATCCATCTTGATTATTTCTTTCAGACCTTCTTGATCTTAAGGAACTTCCTTTGTATTGGAGTCCTTTTTTTCTAACAAATTTTTGAAATCTTCAGGTGTGCAGTGCCATATCTTTGTCACCTAAATCCTTGCTCTAATTATCTTTAATAGCCAGGTTCACATCTCTGGACGATGGAGCATTTTTCTGTGCCTGAAGCTTTTTCATTTCATATATTTTCAGGTTTCCCTTGAGGTCTTCTAGGGTCATTGTATCCAGATCTTTGGCCTTTATAATAGCATTTACTTTTCTTCCCATGAGTCAGGTAAAATATCGAGCAGTTTTTTAATCCTTTTTTATTGAGGGGTATTTACTCCCAGAGAGTGAAGTTCATGGTCATATTGATGAACATATTGAATATCTCTTGGATGGTTTCCCATTCATTCATTCTAAACAATTCATATAGCCTATTTAATGGGGGAGATTTTGAATTACCTTACCTAACTAGTTCCTTCGTGGGTGGTCTGTAAGGTGTCCGGCATTTCTTTTGTGGTTTTGCAGGAGGAGATTCTATTGTATTCCTTTGGTCCAAGGCCACAAATAAGTATCATTTTGGCCTTTGAATTCTTCTGGATGGTCTATAATTTTTTTTCTGTATTGTCCTTTCTATCTTTGGTTAAGGACATTTATGTTGACTCTTTATCGTTTGTGCCCATGGGGTTGATTAGTACCTTCCGAATAATCTCACCTAACTCTGAATTTTCACATGTAATATAATCTTCTATGTGTGCTTTCCAATGTTGACGCATGGTGGTCTTTTGGTTGTTTGTCCTTCTTGTGCGGTGGGAGCTGCTTCCATATTTCAAGCACTGGCCTTTGTAGAAAAGTCTTCTCTGATACCACTTGTTATTATCGAGCTATTCCTATGCACTTTAAAAATTAGATTCTTGAAGCAGTTTGCGTAGGAAAAACATGCAGCGGAATAAAATATAAACACATAAGGATTTTTACGTGGAAAACTCCTTGCTCAAGGGAGTAAAAAATCAAGACCTATCTCCTATATGATTTAACCAAATTTCACTATAATCCGCAGTGGTATCAGGTTTACAATCTGCTTGTGAAAATTAAAGGACCAGTTCCCTGCACAGTTCGTCTATATTCGTAGATAAACAATATGTACCGACATACTTATCACCAATACTTTAAAAGACACATAAGTGGAACCACAAAATAACCTAAACTATTACAACAGAAGAAAAAAATTGACAAATATTGATATACTAGAGTTTTTGTTGATTGGATAGTTGTCCCTCTTGAGATTAAGGTGTTGATTGCGCTCACGCTTGTCTCTCGTTTGAATTTGTAGTAATGTTGGTTTTATGGTTGAGTTTCAATGCTCCTTCATGTTGTGCATATATACTAGTTGGTTGCCGCCTTTAGTTCTTGAATCCTTTAATGTTTTAGTTTCATTAAATTACCCGAGAACCAAACCTTGTAAAACTTGGATATTTCTTTCTTTCATTGTATGCATGCCGACTTCTAATCCTTTAATGTCTTAGGGCGTTTTGTCCTTTTCATTCTCTATATGCATATCAGTGTTGGCACTTAGGAGAATTTTCTTGAGACTTAATTGAGTGTCTTTAATTGGTTATGAGTTTTCTGTGGACGCCATCAAATTGCTCCTTTTTTGTTGCTAACTCAGAGTTCTCTTTATTTAGAGATAGGACCTGATTCTTGAGGAAGTCATTCATGGATTCAAGATTTTATATGTGTTCCTTCATTCTCTTAAGTTTAGTCTCAAGACTTTTATGCCATCCTGCCAGTCTTCTCTTTTCAAAATTGAGGCATTCGAAGGCGCTAAGGACAGCATGACTCACACTTTCTAATTTATCCCTTGTGTGAGTGTGAATTTCACATTTTATGGCAATAAATGAGACTTCAGACTTGTCGTCTTTAGAGTCCGAGTTTGTCTCATCTATCAGCGCAAGTGTATCATCTGCACCTACGTCTTCAATTGCTTCCATAGATTTAATGTGACTATTTCTCTTATCTTCATCATCGCTTGAGGAGTTTCCCATAACAGCTAGGGCTTTTCTCAGAATATGATCAACTTGCCCTATACTCATCTCATTTTAGGTGCTTGTTCCCTTATTTTATCGAGTTCTCTTTTTCTTTCTTCTTCTTCTTTTGTTATGCAATCCCTGATAAAGTGATCCATGCTTCCACATCTATAAAATCCATCTTGATTATTTCTTTCAGACATTCTTGATCTTAAGGAACTTCCTTTGTATTGGAGTCCTTTTTCTAACAAATTTTTGAAATCTTCAGGTGTGCGAGTGTCATATCTTTGTCACCTAAATCCTTGCTCTAATTATCTTTAATAGCCAGGTTCACATCTCCGGGACGATGGAGCATTTTTACGTGCTGAAGCTTTCTCATTTCATATATTTTCAGGTTTCCTTGAGGTCTTCTAGAGTCATTGTATCCAGATCTTTGGCCTTTATAATAGCATTTACTTTTCTTCCCATGAGTCGGTAAAATATCGAGCGCTTTTTAATCCTTTTTTATTAAGGGGTATTTACTCCCAGAGAGTGAAATTCATGGTTATATTGATGAACATATTGAACATCTCTTGGATGGTTTCCCATTCATTCATTCTAAACAATTCATATAGCCTATTTAATGGGGGAGATTTTGAATTACCTTACCTAACTAGTTCCTTCGTGGGTGATCTGTAAGGTGTCCGGCATTTCTTTTGTGGTTTTGCAGGAGGAGATTCTATTGTATTCCTTTGGTACAAGGCCATAAATAAGTATCATTTTGGCCTTTGAATTCTTCTGGATGGTCTATAAATGTTTTTCTGTATTGTCCATTCTAACTTTGGTTAAGGACATTTATGTTGACTCTTTATCGTTTGTGTCAATGGGGTTGATTAGTACCTTCCAATTAATCTCACCTAACTCTGAATTTTCACATGTAATATAATCTTCTATGTGTGCTTTCCAACGTTGACGCATGGCGCTCTTTTGGTTGTTTGTCCTTCTTGTGCGGTGGGAGCTGCTTCCATATTTCAAGCAATCGGCCTTTGTAGAAAGGTGCGCTCGATACCACTTGTTAGTATCGAGTTATTCCTATGCACTTTAAAAATTAGATTCTTGAAGCAGTTTGCGTAGGAAAAACATGCAGTGGAATAAAATATAAACACATAAGAATTTTTACGTGGAAAACTCCTTGCTCAAGGGAGTAAAAAACCAAGACCTATCTCATATATGATTTAACCAAATTTCACTATAATCCGCAGTGGTATCAGGTTTACAATCTGCTTGTGAAAATTAAAGGACCAGTTTCCCGCACAGTTCGTCTATATTCGTAGATAAACAATATGTACCGACATACGTATCACCAATACTTTAAAAGACACATAAGTGGAACCACAAAATGACCTAAACTATTACAACAGAAGAACAAAATTGACAAATATTGATATACTAGAGTTTTTATTGATTGGTTAGTTGTCCCTCTTGAGATCAAGGTGTTGATTGCGCTCACGCTTGTCTCTCGTTTGAATTTGAAGTAATGCTGGTTATATGGTTGTGTTTCAATGCCCCTTCATGTTGTGCATATATACTAGTTGGTTGCCGCCTTTAGTTCTTGAATCCTTTAATGTTTTAGTTTCATTAAATTACCCGAGAACCAAACCTTGTAAAACTTGGATATTTCTTTCTTTCATTGTATGCATGCCGACTTCTAATCCTTTAATGTCTTAGGGCGTTTTGTCCTTTTCATTCTCTATATGCATATCAGTGTTGGCACTTAGGAGAATTTTCTTGAGACTTAATTGAGTGTCTTTAATTGGTTATGAGTTTTCTGTGGACGCCATCAAATTGCTCCTTTTTTGTTGCTAACTCAGAGTTCTCTTTATTTAGAGATAGGACCTGATTCTTGAGGAAGTCATTCATGGATTCAAGATTTTATATGTGTTCCTTCATTCTCTTAAGTTTAGTCTCAAGACTTTTATGCCATCCTGCCAGTCTTCTCTTTTCAAAATTGAGGCATTCGAAGGCGCTAAGGACAGCATGACTCACACTTTCTAATTTATCCCTTGTGTGAGTGTGAATTTCACATTTTATGGCAATAAATGAGACTTCAGACTTGTCGTCTTTAGAGTCCGAGTTTGTCTCATCTATCAGCGCAAGTGTATCATCTGCACCTACGTCTTCAATTGCTTCCATAGATTTAATGTGACTATTTCTCTTATCTTCATCATCGCTTGAGGAGTTTCCCATAACAGCTAGGGCTTTTCTCAGAATATGATCAACTTGCCCTATACTCATCTCATTTTAGGTGCTTGTTCCCTTATTTTATCGAGTTCTCTTTTTCTTTCTTCTTCTTCTTTTGTTATGCAATCCCTGATAAAGTGATCCATGCTTCCACATCTATAAAATCCATCTTGATTATTTCTTTCAGACATTCTTGATCTTAAGGAACTTCCTTTGTATTGGAGTCCTTTTTTTCTAACAAATTTTTGAAATCTTCAGGTGTGCAGTGTCATATCTTTGTCACCTAAATCCTTGCTCTAATTATCTTTAATAGCCAGGTTCACATCTCTGGACGATGGAGCATTTTTACGTGCTCAAGCTTTCTCATTTCATATATTTTCAGGTTTCCTTGAGGTCTTCTAGAGTCATTGTATCCAGATCTTTGGCCTTTATAATAGCATTTACTTTTCTTCCCATGAGTCGGGTAAAATATCGAGCGCTTTTTAATCCTTTTTTATTAAGGGGTATTTACTCCCAGAGAGTGAAATTCATGGTTATATTGATGAACATATTGAACATCTCTTGGATGGTTTCCCATTCATTCATTCTAAACAATTCATATAGCCTATTTAATGGGGGAGATTTTGAATTACCTTACCTAACTAGTTCCTTCGTGGGTGATCTGTAAGGTGTCCGGCATTTCTTTTGTGGTTTTGCAGGAGGAGATTCTATTGTATTCCTTTGGTACAAGGCCATAAATAAGTATCATTTTGGCCTTTGAATTCTTCTGGATGGTCTATAAATGTTTTTCTGTATTGTCCATTCTAACTTTGGTTAAGGACATTTATGTTGACTCTTTTTCGTTTGTGTCCATGGGGTTGATTAGTACCTTCCAATTAATCTCACCTAACTCTGAATTTTCACATGTAATATAATCTTCTATGTGTGCTTTCCAACGTTGACGCATGGCGCTCTTTTGGTTGTTTGTCCTTCTTGTGCGGTGGGAGCTGCTTCCATATTTCAAGCACTGGCCTTTGTAGAAAGGTCTGCTCTGATACCACTTGTTAGTATCGAGTTATTCCTATGCACTTTAAAAATTAGATTCTTGAAGCGGTTTATGAGGAAAAACATGCAGTGGAATAAAATATAAACACATAAGAATTTTTACGTGGAAAACTCCTTGCTCAAGGGAGTAAAAAACCAAGACCTATCTCATATATGATTTAACCAAATTTCACTATAATCCGCAGTGGTATCAGGTTTACAATCTGCTTGTGAAAATTAAAGGACCAGTTTCCCGCACAGTTCGTCTATATTCGTAGATAAACAATATGTACCGACATACGTATCACCAATACTTTAAAAGACACATAAGTGGAACCACAAAATAACCTAAACTATTACAACAGAAGAACAAAATTGACAAATATTGATATACTAGAGTTTTTATTGATTGGTTAGTTGTCCCTCTTGAGATCAAGGTGTTGATTGCGCTCACGCTTGTCTCTCGTTTGAATTTGAAGTAATGTTGGTTATATGGTTGTGTTTCAATGCCCCTTCATGTTGTGCATATATACTAGTTGGTTGCCGCCTTTAGTTCTTGAATCCTTTAATGTTTTAGTTTCATTAAATTACCCGAGAACCAAACCTTGTAAAACTTGGATATTTCTTTCTTTCATTGTATGCATGCCGACTTCTAATCCTTTAATGTCTTAGGGCGTTTTGTCCTTTTCATTCTCTATATGCATATCAGTGTTGGCACTTAGGAGAATTTTCTTGAGACTTAATTGAGTGTCTTTAATTGGTTATGAGTTTTCTGTGGACGCCATCAAATTGCTCCTTTTTTGTTGCTAACTCAGAGTTCTCTTTATTTAGAGATAGGACCTGATTCTTGAGGAAGTCATTCATGGATTCAAGATTTTATATGTGTTCCTTCATTCTCTTAAGTTTAGTCTCAAGACTTTTATGCCATCCTGCCAGTCTTCTCTTTTCAAAATTGAGGCATTCGAAGGCGCTAAGGACAGCATGACTCACACTTTCTAATTTATCCCTTGTGTGAATGTGAATTTCACATTTTATGGCAATAAATGAGACTTCAGACTTGTCGTCTTTAGAGTCCGAGTTTGTCTCATTTATCAGCGCAAGTGTATCATCTGCACCTACGTCTTCAATTGCTTCCATAGATTTAATGTGACTATTTCTCTTATCTTCATCATCGCTTGAGGAGTTTCCCATAACAGCTAGGGCTTTTCTCAGAATATGATCAACTTGCCCTATACTCATCTCATTTTAGGTGCTTGTTCCCTTATTTTATCGAGTTCTCTTTTTCTTTCTTTTTCTTCTTTTGTTATGCAATCCCTGATAAAGTGATCCATGCTTCCACATCTATAAAATCCATCTTGATTATTTCTTTCAGACATTCTTGATCTTAAGGAACTTCCTTTGTATTGGAGTCCTTTTTTTCTAACAAATTTTTGAAATCTTCAGGTGTGCAGTGTCATATCTTTGTCACCTAAATCCTTGCTCTAATTATCTTTAATAGCCAGGTTCACATCTCTGGACGATGGAGCATTTTTCTGTGCCTGAAGCTTTCTCATTTCATATATTTTCAGGTTTCCCTTGAGGTCTTCTAGAGTCATTGTATCCAGATCTTTGGCCTTTATAATAGCATTTACTTTTCTTCCCATGAGTCAGGTAAAATATCGAGCAGTTTTTTAATCCTTTTTTATTAAGGGGTATTTACTCCCAGAGAGTGAAATTCATGGTTATATTGATGAACATATTGAACATCTCTTGGATGGTTTCCCATTCATTCATTCTAAACAATTCATATAGCCTATTTAATGGGGGAGATTTTGAATTACCTTACCTAACTAGTTCCTTCGTGGGTGATCTGTAAGGTGTCCGGCATTTCTTTTGTGGTTTTGCAGGAGGAGATTCTATTGTATTCCTTTGGTACAAGGCCATAAATAAGTATCATTTTGGCCTTTGAATTCTTCTGGATGGTCTATAAATGTTTTTCTGTATTGTCCATTCTAACTTTGGTTAAGGACATTTATGTTGACTCTTTTTCGTTTGTGTCCATGGGGTTGATTAGTACCTTCCAATTAATCTCACCTAACTCTGAATTTTCACATGTAATATAATCTTCTATGTGTGCTTTCCAACGTTGACGCATGGCGCTTTTGGTTGTTTGTCCTTCTTGTGCGGTGGGAGCTGCTTCCATATTTCAAGCACTGGCCTTTGTAGAAAGGTCTGCTCTGATACCACTTGTTAGTATCGAGTTATTCCTATGCACTTTAAAAATTAGATTCTTGAAGCAGTTTGCGTAGGAAAAACATGCAGTGGAATAAAATATAAACACATAAGAATTTTTACGTGGAAAACTCCTTGCTCAAGGGAGTAAAAAACCAAGACCTATCTCATATATGATTTAACCAAATTTCACTATAATCCGTGATGGTATCAGGTTTACAATCTGCTTGTGAAAATTAAAGGACCAGTTTCCCGCACAGTTCGTCTATATTCGTAGATAAACAATATGTACCGACATACGTATCACCAATACTTTAAAAGACACATAAGTGGAACCACAAAATAACCTAAACTATTACAACAGAAGAACAAAATTGACAAATATTGATATACTGGAGTTTTTATTGATTGGTTAGTTGTCCCTCTTGAGATCAAGGTGTTGATTGCGCTCACGCTTGTCTCTCGTTTGAATTTGAAGTAATGTTGGTTATATGGTTGTGTTTCAATGCCCCTTCATGTTGTGCATATATACTAGTTGGTTGCCGCCTTTAGTTCTTGAATCCTTTAATGTTTTAGTTTCATTAAATTACCCGAGAACCAAACCTTGTAAAACTTGGATATTTCTTTCTTTCAATGTATGCATGCCGACTTCTAATCCTTTAATGTCTTAGAGCGTTTTGTCCTTTTCATTCTCTATATGAATATCAGTGTTGGCATTTAGGAGAATTTTCTTGAGACTTAATTGAGTGTCTTTAATTGGTTATGAGTTTTCTGTGGACGCCATCAAATTGCTCCTTTTTTGTTGCTAACTCAGAGTTCTCTTTATTTAGAGATAGGACCTGATTCTTGAGGAAGTCATTCATGGATTCAAGATTTTATATGTGTTCCTTCATTCTCTTAAGTTTAGTCTCAAGACTTTTATGCCATCCTGCCAGTCTTCTCTTTTCAAAATTGAGGCATTCGAAGGCGCTAAGGACAGCATGACTCACACTTTCTAATTTATCCCTTGTGTGAGTGTGAATTTCACATTTTATGGCAATAAATGAGACTTCACACTTGTCGTCTTTAGAGTCCGAGTTTGTCTCATCTATCAGCGCAAGTGTATCATCTGCACCTACGTCTTCAATTGCTTCCATAGATTTAATGTGACTATTTCTCTTATCTTCATCATCGCTTGAGGAGTTTCCCATATGACTAGGGCTTTTCTCAGAATATGATCAACTTGCCCTATACTCATCTCATTTTAGGTGCTTGTTCCCTTATTTTATCGAGTTCTCTTTTTCTTTCTTCTTCTTCTTTTGTTATGCAATCCCTGATAAAGTGATCCATGCTTCCACATCTATAAAATCCATCTTGATTATTTCTTTCAGACATTCTTGATCTTAAGGAACTTCCTTTGTATTGGAGTCCTTTTTTTCTAACAAATTTTTGAAATCTTCAGGTGTGCAGTGTCATATCTTTGTCACCTAAATCCTTGCTCTAATTATCTTTAATAGCCAGGTTCACATCTCTGGACGATGGAGCATTTTTCTGTGCCTGAAGCTTTCTCATTTCATATATTTTCAGGTTTCCCTTGAGGTCTTCTAGAGTCATTGTATCCAGATCTTTGGCCTTTATAATAGCATTTACTTTTCTTCCCATGAGTCAGGTAAAATATCGAGCAGTTTTTTAATCCTTTTTTATTAAGGGGTATTTACTCCCAGAGAGTGAAATTCATGGTTATATTGATGAACATATTGAACATCTCTTGGATGGTTTCCCATTCATTCATTCTAAACAATTCATATAGCCTATTTAATGGGGGAGATTTTGAATTACCTTACCTAACTAGTTCCTTCGTGGGTGATCTGTAAGGTGTCCGGCATTTCTTTTGTGGTTTTGCAGGAGGAGATTCTATTGTATTCCTTTGGTACAAGGCCATAAATAAGTATCATTTTGGCCTTTGAATTCTTCCTGGATGGTGTATAAATGTTTTCCTGTATTGTCGATTCTAAGTTTGGTTAAGGACATTTATGTTGACTCTTTTTCGTTTGTGTCCATGGGGTTGATTAGTACCTTCCAATTAATCTCACCTAACTCTGAATTTTCACATGTAATATAATCTTCTATGTGTGCTTTCCAACGTTGACGCATGGCGCTCTTTTGGTTGTTTGTCCTTCTTGTGCGGTGGGAGCTGCTTCCATATTTCAAGCATCGCCTTTGTAGAAAGGTGCGCTCGATACCACTTGTTAGTATCGAGTTATTCCTATGCACTTTAAAAATTAGATTCTTGAAGCAGTTTGCGTAGGAAAAACATGCAGTGGAATAAAATATAAACACATAAGAATTTTTACGTGGAAAACTCCTTGCTCAAGGGAGTAAAAAACCAAGACCTATCTCATATATGATTTAACCAAATTTCACTATAATCCGCAGTGGTATCAGGTTTACAATCTGCTTGTGAAAATTAAAGGACCAGTTTCCCGCACAGTTCGTCTATATTCGTAGATAAATAATATGTACCGACATACGTATCACCAATACTTTAAAAGACACATAAGTGGAACCACAAAATGACCTAAACTATTACAACAGAAGAACAAAATTGACAAATATTGATATACTAGAGTTTTTATTGATTGGTTAGTTGTCCCTCTTGAGATCAAGGTGTTGATTGCGCTCACGCTTGTCTCTCGTTTGAATTTGAAGTAATGCTGGTTATATGGTTGTGTTTCAATGCCCCTTCATGTTGTGCATATATACTAGTTGGTTGCCGCCTTTAGTTCTTGAATCCTTTAATGTTTTAGTTTCATTAACTTACCCGAGAACCAAACCTTGTAAAACTTGGATATTTCTTTCTTTCATTGTATGCATGCCGACTTCTAATCCTTTAATGTCTTAGGGCGTTTTGTCCTTTTCATTCTCTATATGCATATCAGTGTTGGCACTTAGGAGAATTTTCTTGAGACTTAATTGAGTGTCTTTAATTGGTTATGAGTTTTCTGTGGACGCCATCAAATTGCTCCTTTTTTGTTGCTAACTCAGAGTTCTCTTTATTTAGAGATAGGACCTGATTCTTGAGGAAGTCATTCATGGATTCAAGATTTTATATGTGTTCCTTCATTCTCTTAAGTTTAGTCTCAAGACTTTTATGCCATCCTGCCAGTCTTCTCTTTTCAAAATTGAGGCATTCGAAGGCGCTAAGGACAAAGCATGACTCACACTTTCTAATTTATCCCTTGTGTGAGTGTGAATTTCACATTTTATGGCAATAAATGAGACTTGAGACTTGTCGTCTTTAGAGTCCGAGTTTGTCTCATCTATCAGCGCAAGTGTATCATCTGCACCTACGCCTTCAATTGCTTCCATAGATTTAATGTGACTATTTCTCTTATCTTCATCATCGCTTGAGGAGTTTCCCATAACAGCTAGGGCTTTTCTCAGAATATGATCAACTTGCCCTATACTCACGTCATTTTAGGTGCTTGTTCCCTTATTTTATCGAAGTTCTCTTTTTCTTTCTTCTTCTTCTTTTGTTATGCAATCCCTGATAAAGTGATCCATGCTTCCACATCTATAAAATCCATCTTGATTATTTCTTTCAGACATTCTTGATCTTAAGGAACTTCCTTTGTATTGGAGTCCTTTTTTTCTAACAAATTTTTGAAATCTTCAGGTGTGCAGTGTCATATCTTTGTCACCTAAATCCTTGCTCTAATTATCTTTAATAGCCAGGTTCACATCTCTGGACGATGGAGCATTTTTCTGGGCCTGAAGCTTTCTCATTTCATATATTTTCAGGTTTCCCTTGAGGTCTTCTAGAGTCATTGTATCCAGATCTTTGGCCTTTATAATAGCATTTACTTTTCTTCCCATGAGTCAGGTAAAATATCGAGCAGTTTTTTAATCCTTTTTTATTAAGGGGTATTTACTCCCAGAGAGTGAAATTCATGGTTATATTGATGAACATATTGAACATCTCTTGGATGGTTTCCCATTCATTCATTCTAAACAATTCATATAGCCTATTTAATGGGGGAGATTTTGAATTACCTTACCTAACTAGTTCCTTCGTGGGTGATCTGTAAGGTGTCCGGCATTTCTTTTGTGGTTTTGGCAGGAGGAGATTCTTTTGTATTCCTTTGGTACAAGGCCATAAATAAGTATCATTTTGGCCTTTGAATTCTTCTGGATGGTCTATAAATGTTTTTCTGTATTGTCCATTCTAACTTTGGTTAAGGACATTTATGTTGACTCTTTTTCGTTTGTGTCCATGGGGTTGATTAGTACCTTCCAATTAATCTCACCTAACTCTGAATTTTCACATGTAATATAATCTTCTATGTGTGCTTTCCAACGTTGACGCATGGCGCTCTTTTGGTTGTTTGTCCTTCTTGTGCGGTGGGAGCTGCTTCCATATTTCAAGCACTGGCCTTTGTAGAAAGGTCTGCTCTGATACCACTTGTTAGTATCGAGTTATTCCTATGCACTTTAAAAATTAGATTCTTGAAGCAGTTTGCGTAGGAAAAACATGCAGTGGAATAAAATATAAACACATAAGAATTTTTACGTGGAAAACTCCTTGCTCAAGGGAGTAAAAAACCAAGACCTATCTCATATATGATTTAACCAAATTTCACTATAATCCGCAGTGGTATCAGGTTTACAATCTGCTTGTGAAAATTAAAGGACCAGTTTCCCGCACAGTTCGTCTATATTCGTAGATAAACAATATGTACCGACATACGTATCACCAATACTTTAAAAGACACATAAGTGGAACCACAAAATGACCTAAACTATTACAACAGAAGAACAAAATTGACAAATATTGATATACTAGAGTTTTTATTGATTGGTTAGTTGTCCCTCTTGAGATCAAGGTGTTGATTGCGCTCACGCTTGTCTCTCGTTTGAATTTGAAGTAATGTTGGTTATATGGTTGTGTTTCAATGCCCCTTCATGTTGTGCATATATACTAGTTGGTTGCCGCCTTTAGTTATTGAATCCTTTAATGTTTTAGTTTCATTAAATTACCCGAGAACCACACCTTGTAAAACTTGGATCTTTCTTTCTTTCATTGTATGCATGCCGACTTCTAATCCTTTAATGTCTTAGGGCGTTTTGTCCTTTTCATTCTCTATATGCATATCAGTGTTGGCATTTAGGAGAATTTTCTTGAGACTTAATTGAGTGTCTTTAATTGGTTATGAGTTTTCTGTGGACGCCATCAAATTGCTCATTTTTTGTTGCTAACTCAGAGTTCTCTTTATTAAGAGAAATGACCTGATTCTTGGGGAAGTCATTCATGGATTCAAGATTTTATATGTGTTCCTTCATTCTCTTAAGTTTAGTCTCAAGACTTTTATGCCATCCTGCCAGTCTTCTCTTTTCAAAATTGAGGCATTCGAAGGCGCTAAGGACAGCATGACTCACACTTTCTAATTTATCCCTTGTGTGAGTGTGAATTTCACATTCTATGTCAATAAATGATACTTCAGACTTGTCGTCTTTAGAGTCTGAGTTTGTCTCATCTATCAGCGCAAGTGTATCATCTGCACCTACGTCTTTAATTGCTTCCAGAGATTTAATGGGACTATTTCTCTTATCTTCATCATCGCTTGAGGAGTTTCCCATAACAGCTAGGGCTTTTCTCAGAATATGATCAACTTGCCCTACACTCATCTCATTTTAGGTGCTTGTTCCCTTATTTTATCAGGTTCTCTTTTTCTTTCTTCTTCTTCTTTTGTTATGCAATCCCTGATAAAGTGATCCATGCTTCCACATCTATAAAATCCATCTTGATTATTTCTTTCAGACCTTCTTGATCTTAAGGAACTTCCTTTGTATTGGAGTCCTTTTTTTCTAACAAATTTTTGAAATCTTCAGGTGTGCAGTGCCATATCTTTGTCACCTAAATCCTTGCTCTAATTATCTTTAATAGCCAGGTTCACATCTCTGGACGATGGAGCATTTTTCTGTGCCTGAAGCTTTCTCATTTCATATATTTTCGTGTTTCCCTTGAGGTCTTCTAGAGTCATTGTATCCAGATCTTTGGCCTTTATAATAGCATTTACTTTTCTTCCCATGAGTCGGTAAAATATCGAGCGCTTTTTAATCCTTTTTATTAAGGGGTATTTACTCCCAGAGAGTGAAATTCATGGTTATATTGATGAACATATTGAACATCTCTTGGATGGTTTCCCATTCATTCATTCTAAACAATTCATATAGCCTATTTAATGGGGGAGATTTTGAATTACCTTACCTAACTAGTTCCTTCGTGGGTGATCTGTAAGGTGTCCGGCATTTCTTTTGTGGTTTTGCAGGAGGAGATTCTATTGTATTCCTTTGGTACAAGGCCATAAATAAGTATCATTTTGGCCTTTGAATTCTTCTGGATGGTCTATAAATGTTTTTCTGTATTGTCCATTCTAACTTTGGTTAAGGACATTTATGTTGACTCTTTTTCGTTTGTGTCCATGGGGTTGATTAGTACCTTCCAATTAATCTCACCTAACTCTGAATTTTCACATGTAATATAATCTTCTATGTGTGCTTTCCAACGTTGACGCATGGCGCTCTTTTGGTTGTTTGTCCTTCTTGTGCGGTGGGAGCTGCTTCCATATTTCAAGCACTGGCCTTTGTAGAAAGGTCTGCTCTGATACCACTTGTTAGTATCGAGCTATTCCTATGCACTTTAAAAATTAGATTCTTGAAGCAGTTTGCGTAGGAAAAACATGCAGTGGAATAAAATATAAACACATAAGAATTTTTACGTGGAAAACTCCTTGCTCAAGGGAGTAAAAAACCAAGACCTATCTCATATATGATTTAACCAAATTTCACTATAATCCGCAGTGCTATCAGGTTTACAATGCTTGTGAAAATTAAAGGACCGCTTTCCATACAGTTCGTCTATATTCGTAGATAAACAATATGTACCGACATACTTATCACCAATACTTTAAAAGACACATAAGTGGAACCACAAAATAACCTAAACTATTACAACAGAAGAAAAAAATTGACAAATATTGATATACTAGAGTTTTTGTTGATTGGATAGTTGTCCCTCTTGAGATCAAGGTGTTGATTGCGCTCACGCTTGTCTCTCGTTTGAATTTGTAGTAATGTTGGTTTTATGGTTGAGTTTCAATGCTCCTTCATGCTGTGCATATATACTAGTTGGTTGCCGCCTTTAGTTCTTGAATCCTTTAATGTTTTAGTTTCATTAAATTACCCGAGAACCACACCTTGTAAAACTTGGATATTTCTTTCTTTCATTGTATGCATGCCGACTTCTAATCCTTTAATGTCTTAGGGCGTTTTGTCCTTTTCATTCTCTATATGCATATCAGTGTTGACACTTAGGAGAATTTTTTTGAGACTTAATTGAGTGTCTTTAATTGGTTATGAGTTTTCTGTGGACGCCATCAAATTGCTCCTTTTTTGTTGCTAACTCAGAGTTCTCTTTATTTAGAGATAGGACCTGATTCTTGAGGAAGTCATTCATGGATTCAAGATTTTATATGTGTTCCTTCATTCTCTTAAGTTTAGTCTCAATACTTTTATGCCATCCTGCCAGTCTTCTCTTTTCAAAATTGAGGCATTCGAAGGCGCTAAGGACAGCATGACTCACACTTTCTAATTTATCCCTTGTGTGAGTGTGAATTTCACATTTTATGGCAATAAATGAGACTTCAGACTTGTCGTCTTTAGAGTCCGAGTTTGTCTCATCTATCAAGCAAGTGTATCATCTGCACCTACGTCTTCAATTGCTTCCATAGATTTAATGTGACTATTTCTCTTATCTTCATCATCGCTGAGGAGTTTCCCATAACAGCTAGGGCTTTTCTCGAGAATATGATCAACTTGCCCTATACTCATCTCATTTTAGGTGCTTGTTCCCTTATTTTATCGAAGTTCTCTTTTTCTTTCTTCTTCTTCTTTTGTTATGCAATCACGATAAAGTGATCCATGCTTCCACATCTATAAAATCCATCTTGATTATTTCTTTCAGACCTTCTTGATCTTAAGGAACTTCCTTTGTATTGGAGTCCTTTTTTTCTAACAAATTTTTGAAATCTTCAGGTGTGCAGTGCCATATCTTTGTCACCTAAATCCTTGCTCTAATTATCTTTAATAGCCAGGTTCACATCTCTGGACGATGGAGCATATTTCTGTGCCTGAAGCTTTCTCATTTCATATATTTTCAGGTTTCCCTTGAGGTCTTCTAGAGTCATTGTATCCAGATCTTTGGCCTTTATAATAGCATTTACTTTTCTTCCCATGAGTCAGGTAAAATATCGAGCAGTTTTTTAATCCTTTTTTATTAAGGGGTATTTACTCCCAGAGAGTGAAGTTCATGATTATATTGATGAACATATTGAATATCTCTTGGATGGTTTCCCATTCATTCATTCTAAACAATTCATATAGCCTATTTAATGGGGGAGATTTTGAATTACCTTACCTAACTAGTTCCTTCGTGGGTGATCTGTAAGGAGTCCGGCATTTCTTTTGTGGTTTTGCAGGAGGAGATTCTATTGTATTCCTTTGGTACAAGGCCACAAATAAGTATCATTTTGGCCTTTGAATTCTTCTGGATTGTCTATAAATGTTTTTCTGTATTGTCCATTCTAACTTTGGTTAAGGACATTTATGTTGACTCTTTTTCGTTTGTGTCCATGGGGTTGATTAGTACCTTCCAATTAATCTCACCTAACTCTGAATTTTCACATGTAATATAATCTTCTATGTGTGCTTTCCAACGTTGACGCATAGCGCTCTTTTGGTTGTTTGTCCTTCTTGTGCGGTGGGAGCTGCTTCCATATTTCAAGCACTGGCCTTTGTAGAAAGGTCTGCTCTGATACCACTTGTTAGTATCGAGTTATTCCTATGCACTTTAAAAATTAGATTCTTGAAGCAGTTTGCGTAGGAAAAACATGCAGTGGAATAAAATATAAACACATAAGAATTTTTACGTGGAAAACTCCTTGCTCAAGGGAGTAAAAAACCAAGACCTATCTCATATATGATTTAACCAAATTTCACTATAATCCGCAGTGGTATCAGGTTTACAATCTGCTTGTGAAAATTAAAGGACCAGTTTCCCGCACAGTTCGTCTATATTCGTAGATAAACAATATGTACCGACATACGTATCACCAATACTTTAAAAGACACATAAGTGGAACCACAAAATAACCTAAACTATTACAACAGAAGAAAAAAATTGACAAATATTGATATACTAGAGTTTTTGTTGATTGGATAGTTGTCCCTCTTGAGATCAAGGTGTTGATTGCGCTCACGCTTGTCTCTCGTTTGAATTTGTAGTAATGTTGGTTTTATGGTTGAGTTTCAATGCTCCTCCATGTTGTGCATATATACTAGTTGGTTGTCGCCTTTATTTCTTGAATCCTTTAATTTTTTAATTTCATTAAATTTCCCGAGAACCACACCTTGTAAAAGTTGGATCTGGCTTTCTTTCCTTGTATGCATGCCGACTTCTAATCCTTTAATGTCTTAGAGAGTTTTGTTCTTTTCATTCTCTATATGCATATCAGTGTTGGCATTTAGGAGAATTTTCTTGAGACTTAATTGAGTGTCTTTAATTGGTTATGAGTTTTCTGTGGACGCCATCAAATTGCTCCTTTTTTGTTGCTAACTCAGAGTTCTCTTTATTTAGAGATAGGACCTGATTCTTGAGGAAGTCATTCATGGATTCAAGATTTTATATGTGTTCCTTCATTCTCTTAAGTTTAGTCTCAATACTTTTATGCCATCCTGCCAGTCTTCTCTTTTCAAAATTGAGGCATTCGAAGGCGCTAAGGACAGCATGACTCACACTTTCTAATTTATCCCTTGTGTGAGTGTGAATTTCACATTTTATGGCAATAAATGAGACTTCAGACTTGTCGTCTTTAGAGTCCGAGTTTGTCTCATCTATCAGCGCAAGTGTATCATCTGCACCTACGTCTTCAATTGCTTCCATAGATTTAATGTGACTATTTCTCTTATCTTCATCATCGCTTGAGGAGTTTCCCATAACAGCTAGGGCTTTTCTCAGAATATGATCAACTTGCCCTATACTCATCTCATTTTAGGTGCTTGTTCCCTTATTTTATCGAGTTCTCTTTTTCTTTCTTCTTCTTCTTTTGTTATGCAATCCCTGATAAAGTGATCCATGCTTCCACATCTATAAAATCCATCTTGATTATTTCTTTCAGACATTCTTGATCTTAAGGAACTTCCTTTGTATTGGAGTCCTTTTTTTCTAACAAATTTTTGAAATCTTCAGGTGTGCAGTGCCATATCTTTGTCACCTAAATCCTTGCTCTAATTATCTTTAATAGCCAGGTTCACATCTCTGGACGATGGAGCATTTTTCTGTGCCTGAAGCTTTCTCATTTCATATATTTTCAGGTTTCCCTTGAGGTCTTCTAGAGTCATTGTATCCAGATCTTTGGCCTTTATAATAGCATTTACTTTTCTTCCCATGAGTCAGGTAAAATATCGAGCAGTTTTTTAATCCTTTTTTATTAAGGGGTATTTACTCCCAGAGAGTGAAGTTCATGATTATATTGATGAACATATTGAATATCTCTTGGATGGTTTCCCATTCATTCATTCTAAACAATTCATATAGCCTATTTAATGGGGGAGATTTTGAATTACCTTACCTAACTAGTTCCTTCGTGGGTGATCTGTAAGGTGTCCGGCATTTCTTTTGTGGTTTTGCAGGAGGAGATTCTATTGTATTCCTTTGGTACAAGGCCACAAATAAGTATCATTTTGGCCTTTGAATTCTTCTGGATTGTCTATAAATGTTTTTCTGTATTGTCCATTCTAACTTTGGTTAAGGACATTTATGTTGACTCTTTTTCGTTTGTGTCCATGGGGTTGATTAGTACCTTCCAATTAATCTCACCTAACTCTGAATTTTCACATGTAATATAATCTTCTATGTGCGCTTTCCAACGTTGACGCATGGCGCTCTTTTGGTTGTTTGTCCTTCTTGTGCGGTGGGAGCTGCTTCCATATTTCAAGCACTGGCCTTTGTAGAAAGGTGCGCTCGATACCACTTGTTAGTATCGAGTTATTCCTATGCACTTTAAAAATTAGATTCTTGAAGCGGTTATGAGGAAAAACATGCAGTGGAATAAAATATAAACACATAAGAATTTTTACGTGGAAAACTCCTTGCTCAAGGGAGTAAAAAACCAAGACCTATCTCATATATGATTTAACCAAATTTCACTATAATCCGCAGTGGTATCAGGTTTACAATCTGCTTGTGAAAATTAAAGGACCAGTTTCCCGCATAGTTCGTCTATATTCGTAGATAAACAATATGTACTGACATACGTATCACCAATACTTTAAAAGACACATAAGTGGAACCACAAAATAACCTAAACTATTACAACAGAAGAACAAAATTGACAAATATTGATATACTAGAGTTTTTATTGATTGGTTAGTTGTCCCTCTTGAGATCAAGATGTTGACTGCGCTCACGCTTGTCTCTCGTTTGAATTTGAAGTAATGTTGGTTATATGGTTGTGTTTCAATGCCCCTTTCATGCTGTGCATATATACTAGTTGGTTGCCGCCTTTAGTTATTGAATCCTTTAATGTTTTAGTTTCATTAAATTACCCGAGAACCACACCTTGTAAAACTTGGATCTTTCTTTCTTTCATTGTATGCATGCCGACTTCTAATCCTTTAATGTCTTAGGGCGTTTTGTCCTTTTCATTCTCTATATGCATATCAGTGTTGGCATTTAGGAGAATTTTCTTGAGACTTAATTGAGTGTCTTTAATTGGTTGAGTTTTCTGTGGACGCCATCAAATTGCTCATTTTTTGTTGCTAACTCAGAGTTCTCTTTATTTAGAGATATGACCTGATTCTTGGGGAAGTCATTCATGGATTCAAGATTTTATATGTGTTCCTTCATTCTCTTAAGTTTAGTCTCAAGACTTTTATGCCATCCTGCCAGTCTTCTCTTTTCAAAATTGAGGCATTCGAAGGCGCTAAGGACAGCATGACTCACACTTTCTAATTTATCCCTTGTGTGAGTGTGAATTTCACATTTTATGTCAATAAATGATACTTCAGACTTGTCGTCTTTAGAGTCTGAGTTTGTCTCATCTATTAGCGCAAGTGTATCATCTGCACCTATGTCTTTATTTGCTTCCAGAGATTTAATGGTACTAATTCTCTTATCTTCATCATCGCTTGAGGAGTTTCCCATAACAGCTAGGGCTTTTCTCAGAATATGATCAACTTGCCCTATACTCATCTTATTTTGGGAGCTTGTTCCCTTATTTTATCAGGTTCTCTTTTTCTTTCTTCTTCTTCTTTTGTTGTGCAACCCCTTATAAAGTGATCCATTCTTCCACATCTATAGAATCCATCTTGATTATTTCTTTCAGACCTTCTTGATCTTAAGGAACTTCCTTTGTATTGGAGTCCTTTTTTCTAACAAATTTTTGAAATCATCGGGTGTGCAGTGCCATATCTTTGAATTTTATATTTTATGGCAATAAATGAGACTTCAGACTTGTCGTCTTTAGAGTCTGAGTTTGTCTCATCTATCAGCGCAAGTGTATCATGTGCACCTACGTCTTCAATTGCTTCCATAGATTTAATGGGACTATTTCTCTTATCTTCATCATCGCTTGAGGAGTTTCCCATAACAGCTAGGGCTTTTCTCGGAATATGATCAACTTGCCCTATACTCATCTCATTTTAGGTGCTTGTTCCCTTATTTTATCGAAGGTTCTCTTTTTCTTTCTTCTTCATCTTTTGTTATGCAATCCCTGATAAAGTGATCCATGCTTCCACATCTATAAAATCCATCTTGATTATTTCTTTCAGACCTTCTTGATCTTAAGGAACTTTCTTTGTATTGGAGTCCTTTTTTTCTAACAAATTTTTGAGATCTTCAGGTGTGCAGTGCCATATCTTTGTCACCTAAATCCTTGCTCTAATTATCTTTAATAGCCAGGTTCACATCTCTGGACGATGGAGCATTTTTCTGTGCCTGAAGCTTTCTCATTTCATATGTTTTCAGGTTTCCCTTGTGGTCTTCTAGGGTCATTGTATCCAGATCTTTGGCCTTTATAATAGCATTTACTTTTCTTCCCATGAGTCAGGTAAAATATCGGGTAGTTTTTTAATCCTTTTTTATTGAGGGGTATTTACTCCCAGAGAGTGAAGTTCATGGTTATATTGATGAACATATTGAACATCTCTTGGATGGTTTCCCATTCATTCATTCTAAACAATTCATATAGCCTATTTAATGGGGGAGATTTTGAATTACCTTACCTAACTAGTTCCTTCGTGGGTGATCTGTAAGGTGTCCGACATTTCTTTTGTGGTTTTGCAGGAGGAGATTCTATTGTATTCCTTTGGTACAAGGCCATAAATAAGTATCATTTTGGCCTTTGAATTCTTCTGGATGGTCTATAAATGTTTTTCTGTATTGTCCATTCTAACTTTGGTTAAGGACATTTATGTTGACTCTTTTTCGTTTGTGTCCATGGGGTTGATTAGTACCTTCCAATTAATCTCACCTAACTCTGAATTTTCACATGTAATATAATCTTCTATGTGTGCTTTCCAACGTTGACGCATGGCGCTCTTTTGGTTGTTTGTCCTTCTTGTGCGGTGGGAGCTGCTTCCATATTTCAAGCACTGGCCTTTGTAGAAAGGTCTGCTCTGATACCACTTGTTAGTATCGAGTTATTCCTATGCACTTTAAAAATTAGATTCTTGAAGCAGTTTGCGTAGGAAAAACATGCAGTGGAATAAAATATAAACACATAAGAATTTTTACGTGGAAAACTCCTTGCTCAAGGGAGTAAAAAATCAAGACCTATCTCCTATATGATTTAACCAAATTTCACTATAATCCGCAGTGGTATCACGTTTACAATCTCCTTGTGAAAATTAAAGGATCAGTTTCCCGCACGGTTCATCTATATTCGTAGATAAACAATATGTACCGACATACTTATCACCAATACTTTAAAAGACACATAAGTGGAACCACAAAATAACCTAAACTATTACAACAGAACAACAAAATTGACAAATATTGATATACTAGAGTTTTTGTTGATTGATAGTTGTCCCTCTTGAGATCAAGGTGTTGACTGCGCTCACTCTTGTCTCTCGTTTGAATTTGTAGTAATGTTGGTTTTATGGTTGAGTTTCAATGCTCCTTCATGCTGTGCATATATACTAGTTGGTTGCCGCCTTTAGTTCTTGAATCTTTTAATGTTTTAGTTTCATTAAATTACCCGAGAACCACACCTTGTAAAACTTGGATCTTTCTTTCTTTCATTGTATGCATGCCAACTTCTAATCCTCTAATGTCTTAGAGAATTTTGTCCTTTTCATTCTCTATATGCATATCAGTGTTGGCATTTAGGAGAATTTTCTTGAGACTTAATTGAGTGTCTTTAATTGGTTATGAGTTTTCTGTGGACGCCATCAAATTGCTCCATTTTTGTTGCTAACTCAGAGTTCTCTTTATTTAGAGATAGGACCTGATTCTTGAGGAAGTCATTCATGGATTCAAGATTTTATATGTGTTCCTTCATTCTCTTAAGTTTAGTCTCAAGACTTTTATGCCATCCTGCCAGTCTTCTCTTTTCAAAATTGAGGCATTCGAAGGCGCTAAGGATAGCATGACTCACACTTTCTAATTTATCCCTTGTGTGAGTGTGAATTTCACATTTTATGTCAATAGATGATACTTCAGACTTGTCGTCTTTAGAGTCTGAGTTTGTCTCATCTATTAGCGCAAGTGTATCATCTGCACCTACGTCTTTAATTGCTTCCAGAGATTTAATGGGACTATTTCTCTTATCTTCATCATCGCTTGAGGAGTTTCCCATAACAGCTAGGGCCTTTCTCCAAATATGATCAACTTGCCCTATACTCATCTTATTTTAGGTGCTTGTTCCCTTATTTTATCAGGTTCTCTTTTTCATTCTTCTTCTTCTTTTGTTGTGCAATCCCTGATAAAGTGATCCATGCTTCCATAGCTATAGAATCCATCTTGATTATTTCTTTCTGACCCTCTTGATCTTAAGGAACTTCATTTGTATTGGAGTCCTTGTTTTCTAACAAATTTTTGAAATCTTCAGGTGAGCAGTGCCATATCTTTGTCACCTAAATCCTTGCTCTAATTAGCTTTAAGAACCAGGTTCACATCTCTGGACGATGGAGCATTTTTCTGTGTCGGAAGCTTTCTCATTTCATATGTTTTCAGGTTTCCCTTGATGTCTTCTAGGGTCATTGTATCCAGATCTTTGGCCTTTATAATAGCATTTACTTTTCTTCCCATGAGTCATGTAAAATATCGAGTAGTTTTTTAATCCTTTTTTATTGAGGGGTATTTACTCCCAGAGAGTAAAGTTCATGGTTATATTGATGAACATATTGAATATCTCTTGGATGGTTTCCCATTCATTTATTCTAAACAATTCATATAGCCTATTTAATGGGGGAGATTTTGAATTACCTTACCTAACTAGTTCCTTAGTGGGTGGTCTGTAAGGTGTCCGACATTTCTTTTGTGGTTTTGCAGGAGGAGATTCTATTGTATTCCTTTGGTCCAAGGCCACAAATAAGTATCATTTTGGCCTTTGAATTCTTCTGGATGATCAATAATTTTTTTTGTATTGTCCTTTCAATATTTGGTTAAGGACATTTATGTTGACTCTTTATCGTTTGTGCCCATGGGGTTGATTAGTACCTTCCGAATAATCTTACCTAACTCTGAATTTTCACATGTAATATAATCTTCTATGTGTGCTTTACAACGTTGACGCAGGGTGGTCTTTTGTGCTTTACAACGTTCACATGTAATATAATCTTCTATGTGTGCTCCTTTTTTGTTGTTAACTCAGAGTTCTCTTTATTTAGAGAGAGGACCACCCTGCGTCAACGTTGCAAAGCACACATAGAAGATTATATTACATGTGAAAATTCAGAGTTAGGTGAGATTATTCGGAAGGTACTAATCAACCCCCTGGACACAAATGATAAAGAGTCAACATAAATGTCCTTAACCAAAGATAGAAAGGACTATACAGGAAAATATTAATAGACCATCTAGAAGAATTCAAAGGCCAAAAAGATACTTTTTGTGGCCTTAGACCAAAGTAATACAATAGAATCTCCTCCTTTAAAACCATAAAAGAAATGTGGGACACCATACAGACCGCCCACGAAATAACTAGTCAGGTAATGTAAGCCAAAATCTCCCCCATTAAATATGCAATATGAATTGTTTAGTATGAATGAATGGCAAACCACCCAAGAGATATTCAATATGTACATCAATATAACCATGAACTTGACTCTCTGGGAGTAAATACCCCTCAATAGAAAAGGATTAAAAAAATGCTCGATATTTTACCTGACTCATGGGAAAGAAAAGTAAATGCTATTATAAAGGCCAAAGACCTGGATACAATGACCCTAGAAGACCTCATGGGAAACCTGAAAACATATTAAATGAGAAAGCCAGGCACGAAAAATGCTCCATCGTCCAGAGATGTGAACCAGTTCTTAAAGCTAATTAGAGCAAGGATTTAGGTGACAAAGATATGGCACAACTCACCTGAAGATTTCAAAATTTGTGATAAAACAAGGACACTAATACAAAGGAAGTTCCTTAAGATTAAGAAGGTGCGAAAGAAATAATCAAGATGGATTCTATCGATGTGGAAGCATGGATCACTTTATAAGGGATTGCACAATAGAAGAAGAAGAAGCAAGAAAAGAGAACACGATAAAATAAGGGAACAATCACCAAAAATAAGATGAGTATAGGGAAGTTAATCGATTCTGAGAAAAGCCCTAGTCTGTTATGGGAAACTCCTCAAGCGATGATGAAGATAAGAGAAATAGTCCCATTAAATCTCTGGAAGCAATTGAAGACGTGAGTGCAGATGATACACTTGCGCTAATAGATGAGAAAACTCGGACTCCAAACATGAGAAGTGCGAAGTATCATTCTTGACATAAAATAGGAGATTTACAGCGACACAAGGGATAAATTAGAAAGTGTGAGTCATGTTGTCATTAGCGCCTTCAAGGCCTCAATTTTGAAAAGTCAAGACTGACAGGATGGCATAAAAGTAATGAGACTAAACTTAAGAGAATGAAGGAACACATATAAAATCTTGAATCCATGAATGACTTCCTCAAGAATCAGTCCTCTCTCTAAATAAAGAGAACTCGAGTTAGCAACAAAAAGGAGCAATTTGATGGCTTCCACGTAAAACTCATAACCAATTAAAGACACTCAATTAAGTCTCAAGGAAATTCTCCTAAATGCCAACACTGATATGCATATAGAGAATGAAAAGAACAAAACTCTCTAAGACATTAAAGGATTAGAAGTTGGCATGCATACAAGGAAAGAAAGCCAGATCCAACTTTTACAAGGTGTGGTTCTCGAAATTTAATGAAATTAAAAATTAAAGGATTCAAGAAATAAAGGCGACAACCAACTAGTATATATGCACAACATGGAGGAGCATTGAAACTCAACCATAAAACCAACATTACTACAAATTCAAGCGAGAGACAAGCGTGAGCTAGTCAACACCTTGATCTCAAGAAAGCCAACTATACAATCAACAAAAACACTAGTATATCAATATTTGTCAATTTTGTTCTTATGCTGTAATAGTTTAAGTTATATTGTGGTTCCACTTATGTGTCTTTTAAAGTATTGGTGATAAGTATGTTGGTACTTATTGTTTATCTAGGATTATAGACGAACTGTGCGGGGAACTGGTCCTTTAATTTTCACAAGCAGATTGTAAACCTGCTATCACTGCGGATTATAGTGAAATTTGGTTAAATCATATAGGAGATAGGTCATGGTTTTTGACTCCTTGAGCAAGGAGTTTTCCACGTAAAAATCTTATGTGTTTATATTTTATTCCGCTTCATGTTTTTCCTACGCACACTGCTTCAAGAATCTTATTTTTGAAGTACATAGGAATAGCCCGATACTAACAAGTGGTATCAGAGTAGACCTTTCTACAAAGGCCAGTGCTTGAAATATGGAAGCAGCTCCCACCGCACAAGAAGGACAAACAACCAAAAGAGCACCATGCGTCAACGTTGAAAAGCACACATAGAAGATTATATTACATGTGAAAATTCAAAGTTAGGTGAGATTATTCGGAAGGTACTAATCAACCCCATGGACACAAATGATAAAGAGTCAACATAAATGTCCTTAACCAAAGATAGAAAGGACTATACAGGAAAATATTTATAGACCATCTAGAAGAATTCAAAGGCCAAAAAGATAATTTTTTGTGGCCTTAGACCAAAGTAATACAATAGAATCTCCTCCTTCAAAACCACAAAAGAAATGTGGGACACCATACTGATCGCCCACTAAATAACTAGTCGTGTAATGTAAGCCAAACTCTCCCCCATTAAATATGCAATATGAATTGTTTAGTATGAATGAATGGCAAACCATCCAAGAGATATTCAATATGTACATCAATATAACCATGAACTTGACTCTCTGGGAGCAAATACCCCTCAATAGAAAAGGATTAAAAAAATGCTCGATATTTTACCTGACTCATGGGAAAGAAAAGTAAATGCTATTATAAAGGCCAAAGACCTGGATACAATGACCCTAGAAGACCTCATGGGAAACACGAAAACATATTAAATGAGAAAGCTTAGGCACAGAAAAATGCTCCATCGTCTGCAGATGTGAACCTGGTTCTTAAAGCTAATTAGAGCAAGGATTTAGGTGACAAAGATATGGCACTGCTCACCTGAAGATTTCAAAAATTTGTGATAAAACAAGGACACTAATACAAAGGAAGTTCCTTAAGATTAAGAAGGTCTGAAAGAAATAATCAAGATGGATTCTATCGATGTGGAAGCATGGATCACTTTATAAGGGATTGCACAATAGAAGAAGAAGAAGCAAGAAAAAAGAACCTGATAAAATAAGGGAACAATCACCAAAAATAAGATGAGTATAGGGAAGTTGATCGATTCTGAGAAAAGCCCTAGCTGTTATGGGAAACTCCTCAAGCGATGATGAAGATAAGAGAAATAGTCCCATTAAATCTCTGGAAGCAATTGAAGACGTAGGTGCAGATGATACACTTGCGCTAATAGATGAGACAAACTCAGACTCCAAACATGAGAAGTCTGAAGTATCGTTTCCTGACATAAAATAGGAGATTTACACTGACACAAGGGATAAATTAGAAAGTGTGAGTCATGTTGTCATTAGCGCCTTCGAAGGCCTCAATTTTGAAAAGTCAAGACTGACAGGATGGCATAAAAGTAATGAGACTAAACTTAAGAGAATGAAGGAACACATATAAAATCTTGAATCCATGAATGACTTCCTCAAGAATCAGGTCCTCTCTCTAAATAAAGAGAACTCTGAGTTAGCAACAAAAAAGGAGCAATTTGATGGCTTCCACATAAAACTCATAACCAATTAAAGACACTCAATTAAGTCTCAAGGAAATTCTCCTAAATGCCAACACTGATATGCATATAGAGAATGAAAAGAACAAAACTCTCTAAGACATTAAAGGATTAGAAGTCGGCATGCATACAAGGAAAGAAAGCCAGATCCAACTTTTACAAGGTGTGGTTCTCGGGAAATTTAATGAAATTAAAAAATTAAAGGATTCAAGAAATAAAGGCGACAACCAACTAGTATATATGCACAACATGGAGGAGCATTGAAACTCAACCGTAAAACCAACATTACTACAAATTCAAACGAGAGACAAGCGTGAGCCTTGATCAACACCTTGATCTCAAGAAAGCCAACTATACAATCAACAAAAACACTAGTATATCAATATTTGTCAATTTTGTTCTTATGCTGTAATAGTTTAAGTTATATTGTGGTTCCACTTATGTGTCTTTTAAAGTATTGGTGATAAGTATGTTGGTACTTATTGTTTATCTAGGATTATAGACGAACCGTAAGGAACTGGTCTTTTACTTTTCCCACGCAGACTGTAAACGTGCTATCACTGCGGATTATAGTGAAATTTGGTTAAATCATATAGGAGATAGGTCGTGGTTTTTGACTCCCTTGAGCAAGGAGTTTTCCACGTAAAAAATCTTATGTGTTTATATTTTATTCCGCTTCATGTTTTTCCTACGCACACTGCTTCAAGAATCTTATTTTTGAAGTACATAGGAATAGCCCGATACTAACAAGTGGTATCAGAGTAGACCTTTCTACAAAGGCCAGTGCTTGAAATATGGAAGCAGCTCCCACCGCACAAGAAGGACAAACAACCAAAAGAGCACCATGCGTCAACGTTGAAAAGCACACATAGAAGATTATATTACATGTGAAAATTCAAAGTTAGGTGAGATTATTCGGAAGGTACTAATCAACCCCATGGACACAAATGATAAAGAGTCAACATAAATGTCCTTAACCAAAGATAGAAAGGACTATACAGGAAAATATTTATAGACCATCTAGAAGAATTCAAAGGCCAAAAAGATAATTTTTTGTGGCCTTAGACCAAAGTAATACAATAGAATCTCCTCCTTCAAAACCACAAAAGAAATGTGGGACACCATACAGACCGCCCACTAAATAACTAGTCAGGTAATGTAAGCCAAAATCTCCCCCATTAAATATGCAATATGAATTGTTTAGTATGAATGAATGGCAAACCATCCAAGAGATATTCAATATGTACATCAATATAACCATGAACTTGACTCTCTGGGAGCAAATACCCCTCAATAGAAAAGGATTAAAAAAATGCTCGATATTTTACCTGACTCATGGGAAAGAAAAGTAAATGCTATTATAAAGGCCAAAGACCTGGATACAATGACCCTAGAAGACCTTATGGGAAACCTGAAAACATATTAAATGAGAAAGCTTCAGGCACAGAAAAATGCTCCATCGTCCAGAGATGTGAACCTGGTTCTTAAAGCTAATTAGAGCAAGGATTTAGGTGACAAAGATATGGCACTGCTCACCTGAAGATTTCAAAAATTTGTGATAAAACAAGGACACTAATACAAAGGAAGTTCCTTAAGATTAAGAAGGTCTGAAAGAAATAATCAAGATGGATTCTATCGATGTGGAAGCATGGATCACTTTATAAGGGATTGCACAATAGAAGAAGAAGAAGCAAGAAAAAGAGAACCTGATAAAATAAGGGAACAATCACCAAAAATAAGATGAGTATAGGGAAGTTGATCAGATTCTGAGAAAAGCCCTAGCTGTTATGGGAAACTCCTCAAGCGATGATGAAGATAAGAGAAATAGTCCCATTAAATCTCTGGAAGCAATTGAAGACGTAGGTGCAGATGATACACTTGCGCTAATAGATGAGACAAACTCAGACTCCAAACATGAGAAGTCTGAAGTATCATTTACTGACATAAAATAGGAGATTTACACTGACACAAGGGATAAATTAGAAAGTGTGAGTCATGTTGTCATTAGCGCCTTCGAAGGCCTCAATTTTGAAAAGTCAAGACTGACAGGATGGCATAAAAGTAATGAGACTAAACTTAAGAGAATGAAGGAACACATATAAAATCTTGAATCCATGAATGACTTCCTCAAGAATCAGGTCCTCTCTCTAAATAAAGAGAACTCTGAGTTAGCAACAAAAAAGGAGCAATTTGATGGCTTCCACAGAAAACTCATAACCAATTAAAGACACTCAATTAAGTCTCAAGGAAATTCTCCTAAATGCCAACACTGATATGCATATAGAGAATGAAAAGAACAAAACTCTCTAAGACATTAAAGGATTAGAAGTCGGCATGCATACAAGGAAAGAAAGCCAGATCCAACTTTTACAAGGTGTGGTTCTCGGGAAATTTAATGAAATTAAAAAATTAAAGGATTCAAGAAATAAAGGCGACAACCAACTAGTATATATGCACAACATGGAGGAGCATTGAAACTCAACCATAAAACCAACATTACTACAAATTCAAACGAGAGACAAGCGTGAGCGCAGTCAACACCTTGATCTCAAGAGAGCCAACTATACAATCAACAAAAACACTAGTATATCAATATTTGTCAATTTTGTTCTTATGTTGTAATAGTTTAAGTTATATTGTGGTTCCACTTATGTGTCTTTTAAAGTATTGGTGATAAGTATGTTGGTACATATTGTTTATCTAGGATTATAGATTTAACTGCGAGGAACTGGTCCTTTAATTTTCACAAGCAGATTGTAAAGTCGCTATCATCATGGATTATAGTGAAATTTGGTTAAATCATATAGGAGATAGGTCGTGGTTTTTGACTCCCTTGAGCAAGGAGTTTTCCACGTAAAAATTCTTATGTGTTTATATTTTATTCCGCTGCATGTTTTTCATACTCAAACTGCTTCAAGAATCTTAGTTTTGAAGTACATAGGAATAGCCCGATACTAACAAGTGGTATCAGAGTAGACCTTTCTACAAAGGCCAGTGCTTGAAATATGGAAGCAGCTCCCACCGCACAAGAAGGACAAACAACCAAAAGAGCACCATGCGTCAACGTTGCAAAGCACACATAGAAGATTATATTACATGTGAAAATTCAGAGTTAGGTGAGATTATTCGAAAGGTACTAATCAACCCCATGGACATAAATGATAAAGAGTCAACATAAATGTCCTTAACCAAAGATAGAAAGGACTATACAGGAAAATATTTATAGACCATCTAGAAGAATTCAAAGGCCAAAAAGATAATTTTTTGTGGCCTTAGACCAAAGTAATACAATAGAATCTCCTCCTTCAAAACCACAAAAGAAATGTGGGACACCATACAGACCGCCCACGAAATAACTAGTCAGGTAATATAAGCCAAAATCTCCCCCATTAAATATGCAATATGAATTGTTTAGTATGAATGAATGGCAAACCATCCAAGAGATATTCAATATGTACATCAATATAACCATGAACTTGACTCTCTGGGAGTAAATACCCCTCAATAGAAAAGGATTAAAAAAATGCTCGATATTTTACCTGACTCATGGGAAAGAAAAGTAAATGCTATTATAAAGGCCAAAGACCTGGATACAATGACCCTAGAAGACCTCATGGGAAACCTGAAAACATATTAAATGAGAAAGCTTCAGGCACAGAAAAATGCTCCATCGTCCAGAGATGTGAACCTGGTTCTTAAAGCTAATTAGAGCAAGGATTTAGGTGACAAAGATATGGCACAGCTCACCTGAAGATTTCAAAAATTTGTGATAAAACAAGGACACTAATACAAAGGAAGTTCCTTAAGATTAAGAAGGTCTGAAAGAAATAATCAAGATGGATTCTATCGATGTGGAAGCATGGATCACTTTATAAGGGATTGCACAATAGAAGAAGAAGCAAGAAAAAGAGAACCTGATAAAATAAGGGAACAATCACCAAAAATAAGATGAGTATAGGGAAGTTAATCAGATTCTGAGAAAAGCCCTAGCTGTTATGGGAAACTCCTCAAGCGATGATGAAGATAAGAGAAATAGTCCCATTAAATCTCTGGAATCAATCGAAGACGTAGGTGCAGATGATACACTTGCGCTAATAGATGAGACAAGCTCAGACTCCAAACACGACATGTCTGAAGTATCATTTATTGACATAAAATATGAGATTTACACTCACACAAGGGATAAATTAGAAAGTGTGAGTCATGTTGTCATTAGCGCCTCGAAGGCCTCAATTTTGAAAAGTCAAGACTGGCAGGATGGCATAAAAATCTTGAGACTAAACTTAAGAGAATGAAGGAACACATATAAAATCTTGAATCCATGAATGACTTCCTCAAGAATCAGGTCCTCTCACTAAATAAAGAGAACTCTGAGTTAACAACAAAAAAGGAGCAATTTGATGACATCCACATAAAACTCATAACCAATTAAAGACACTCAATTCAAGGAAATTCTCCTAAATGCCAACACTGATATGTATATAGAGAATGAAAAGAACAAAATGCTCTAAGACATTAAAGGATTAGAAGTCGGCATGCATACAAGGAAAGAAAGAAAGATCCAACTTTTACAATGTGTGGTTCTCGGGTAATTTAATGAAACAAAAAAATTAAAGTATTCAAGAAATAAAGGCGACAACCAACTAGTATATATGCACAGCATGGAGGGGCATTGAAACTCAACCATAAAACCAACATTACTACAAATTCAAATGAGAGACAAGCGTGAGCGCAGTCAACACCTTGATCTCAAGAGAGCCAACTATACAATCAACAAAAACACTAGTATATCAATATTTGTCAATTTTGTTCTTATGTTGTAATAGTTTAAGTTATATTGTGGTTCCACTTATGTGTCTTTTAAAGTATTGGTGATAAGTATGTTGGTACATATTGTTTATCTAGGATTATAGACGAACTGTGCGGGGAACTGGTCCTTTAATTTTCACAAGCAGATTGTAAAGCTGCTATCACTGCGGATTATAGTGAAATTTGGTTAAATCATATAGGAGATAGGTCGTGGTTTTTGACTCCCTTGAGCAAGGAGTTTTCCACGTAAAAATTCTTATGTGTTTATATTTTATTCCGCTGCATGTTTTTCATACTCAAACTGCTTCAAGAATCTTATTTTTGAAGTACATAGGAATAGCCCGATACTAACAAGTGGTATCAGAGTAGACCTTTCTACAAAGGCCAGTGCTTGAAATATGGAAGCAGCTCCCACCGCACAAGAAGGACAAACAACCAAAAGAGCACCATGCGTCAACGTTGCAAAGCACACATAGAAGATTATATTACATGTGAAAATTCAGAGTTAGGTGAGATTATTCGAAAGGTACTAATCAACCCCATGGACATAAATGATAAAGAGTCAACATAAATGTCCTTAACCAAAGATAGAAAGGACTATACAGGAAAATATTTATAGACCATCTAGAAGAATTCAAAGGCCAAAAAGATACTTTTTTGTGGCCTTGGACCAAAGTAATACAATAGAATCTCCTCCTTCAAAACCACAAAAGAAATGTGGGACACCATACAGACCGCCCACGAAATAACTAGTCAGGTAATGTAAGCCAAAATCTCCCCCATTAAATATGCAATATGAATTGTTTAGTATGAATGAATGGCAAACCATCCAAGAGATATTCAATATGTACATCAATATAACCATGAACTTGACTCTCTGGGAGTAAATACCCTCAATAGAAAAGGATTAAAAATGCTCGATATTTTACCCGACTCATGGGAAAGAAAAGTAAATGCTATTATAAAGGCCAAAGACCTGGATACAATGACCCTAGAAGACCTCATGGGAAACCTGAAAACATATTAAATGAGAAAGCTTCAGCACAGAAAAATGCTCCATCGTCCAGAGATGTGAACCTGGTTCTTAAAGCTAATTAGAGCAAGGATTTAGGTGACAAAGATATGGCACACTCACTGAAGATTTCAAAAATTTGTGATAAAACAAGGACACTAATACAAAGGAAGTTCCTTAAGATTAAGAAGGTCTGAAAGAAATAATCAAGATGGATTCTATCGATGTGGAAGCATGGATCACTTTATAAGGGATTGCACAATAGAAGAAGAAGAAGCAAGAAAAAGAGAACCTGATAAAATAAGGGAACAATCACCAAAAATAAGATGAGTATAGGGAAGTTGATCAGATTCTGAGAAAAGCCCTAGGCTGTTATGGGAAACTCCTCAAGCGATGATGAAGATAAGAGAAATAGTCCCATTAAATCTCTGGAATCAATCAAGACGAGAGTGCAGATGATACACTTGCGCTAATAGATGAGACAAGCTCAGACTCCAAACACGACATGTCTGAAGTATCATTTATTGACATAAAATATGAGATTTACACTCACACAAGGGATAAATTAGAAAGTGTGAGTCATGTTGTCATTAGCGCCTCGAAGGCCTCAATTTTGAAAAGTCAAGACTGGCAGGATGGCATAAAAATCTTGAGACTAAACTTAAGAGAATGAAGGAACACATATAAAATCTTGAATCCGTGAATGACTTCCTCAAGAATCAGGTCCTCTCACTAAATAAAGAGAACTCTGAGTTAACAACAAAAAAGGAGCAATTTGATGACATCCACATAAAACTCATAACCAATTAAAGACACTCAATTCAAGGAAATTCTCCTAAATGCCAACACTGATATGTATATAGAGAATGAAAAGAACAAAACGCTCTAAGACATTAAAGGATTAGAAGTCGGCATGCATACAAGGAAAGAAAGAAAGATCCAACTTTTACAATGTGTGGTTCTCGGGTAATTTAATGAAACAAAAAAATTAAAGGATTCAAGAAATAAAGGCGACAACCAACTAGTATATATGCACAGCATGGAGGGGCATTGAAACTCAACCATAAAACCAACATTACTACAAATTCAAACGAGAGACAAGCGTGAGCGCAGTCAACACCTTGATCTCAAGAGAGCCAACTATACAATCAACAAAAACACTAGTATATCAATATTTGTCAATTTTGTTCTTATGTTGTAATAGTTTAAGTTATATTGTGGTTCCACTTATGTGTCTTTTAAAGTATTATTGATAAGTATGTTGGTACATATTGTTTATCTAGGATTATAGACGAACTGTGCGGGAAACTGGTCCTTTAATTTTCACAAGCAGATTGTAAACCTGCTATCACTGCGGATTATAGTGAAATTTGGTTAAATCATATAGGAGATAGGTCGTGGTTTTTGACTCCCTTGAGCAAGGAGTTTTCCACGTAAAAAATCTTATGTGTTTATATTTTATTCCGCTGCATGTTTTTCCTACGCACACTGCTTCAAGAATCTTATTTTTGAAGTACATAGGAATAGCCCGATACTAACAAGTGGTATCAGAGTAGACCTTTCTACAAAGGCCAGTGCTTGAAATATGGAAGCAGCTCCCACCGCACAAGAAGGACAAAAAACCAAAAGAGCACCATGCGTCAACGTTGGAAAGCACACGTAGAAGATTATATTACATGTGAAAATTCAGAGTTAGGTGAGATTATTCGGAAGGTACTAATCAACCCGATGGACACAAATGTTAAAGAGTCAACATAAATGTCCTTAACCAAAGATAGAAAGGACTATACAGGAAAATATTTATAGACCATCTAGAAGAATTCAAAGGCCAAAAAGATACTTTTTTGTGGCCTTAGACCAAAGTAATACAATAGAATCTCCTCCTTCAAAACCACAAAAGAAATGTGGGACACCATACAGACCTCCCACGAAATAACTAGTCAGGTAATGTAAGCCAAAATCCCCCCCATTAAATATGCAATATGAATTGTTTAGCATGAATGAATGGCAAACCATCCAAGAGATATTCAATATGTACATCAATATAACCATGAACTTGACTCTCTGGGAGTAAATACCCCTCAATAGAAAAGGATTAAAAAAATGCTCGATATTTTACCTGACTCATGGGTAAGAAAAGTAAATGCTATTATAAAGGCCAAAGACCTGGATACAATGACCCTAGAAGACCTCATGGGAAACCTGAAAACATATTAAATGAGAAAGCTTCAGCACGTAAAAATGCTCCATCGTCCAGAGATGTGAACCTGGTTCTTAAAGCTAATTAGAGCAAGGATTTAGGTGACAAAGATATGGCAATCGCTCACCTGAAGATTTCAAAAATTTGTGATAAAACAAGGACACTAATACAAAGGAAGTTCCTTAAGATTAAGAAGGTCTGAAAGAAATAATCAAGATGGATTCTATCGATGTGGAAGCATGGATCACTTTATAAGGGATTGCACAATAGAAGAAGAAGAAGAAGCAACAAAGAGAACACGATAAAATAAGGGAACAATCACCAAAAATAAGATGAGTATAGGAAGTTGATCGATTCTCGAGAAAAGCCCTAGCTGTTATGGGAAACTCCTCAGCGATGATGAAGATAAGAGAAATAGTCCCATTAAATCTCTGGAATCAATCGAAGACGAGGTGCAGATGATACACTTGCGCTAATAGATGAGACAAGCTCGGACTCCAAACACGACATGTGCAGTATCATTTATTGACACAAAATATGAGATTTACACTCACACAAGGGATAAATTAGAAAGTGTGAGTCATGTTGTCATTAGCGCCTCAAGGCCTCAATTTTGAAAAGTCAAGACTGGCAGGATGGCATAAAAATCTTGAGCCTAAACTTAAGAGAATGAAGGAACACATATAAAATATTGAATCCATGAATGACTTCCTCAAGAATCAGGTCCTCTCACTAAATAAAGAGAACTCTGAGTTAACAACAAAAAAGGAGCAATTTGATGACATCCACATAAAACTCATAACCAATTAAGGACACTCAATTCAAGGAAATTCTCCTAAATGCCAACACTGATATGTATATAGAGAATGAAAAGAACAAAACGCTCTAAGACATTAAAGGATTAGAAGTCGGCATGCATACAAGGAAAGAAAGAAAGATCCAACTTTTACAATGTGTGGTTCTCGGGTAATTTAATGAAACAAAAAAATTAAAGGATTCAAGAAATAAAGGCGACAACCAACTAGTATATATGCACAGCATGGAGGGGCATTGAAACTCAACCATAAAACCAACATTACTACAAATTCAAACGAGAGACAAGCGTGAGCGCAGTCAACACCTTGATCTCAAGAGAGCCAACTATACAATCAACAAAAACACTAGTATATCAATATTTGTCAATTTTGTTCTTATGCTGTAATAGTTTAAGTTATATTGTGGTTCCACTTATGTGTCTTTTAAAGTATTGGTGATAAGTATGTTGGTACTTATTGTTTATCTAGGATTATAGACGAACTGTGCGGGGAACTGGTCCTTTAATTTTCACAAGCAGATTGTAAACCTGCTATCACTGCGGATTATAGTGAAATTTGGTTAAATCATATAGGAGATAGGTCGTGGTTTTTGACTCCCTTGAGCAAGGAGTTTTCCACGTAAAACCTCTTATGTGTTCATACTTTAATCCGCTACATGTTTTTCCTACGCACACTGCTCCAACAATCTTATTTTTCAAGTCCATAGGAATAGCCCGATACTAACAAGTGGTATCAGAGTAGACCTTTCTACAAAGGCTGCTTGAAATATGGAAGCAGCTCCCACCGCACAAGAAGGACAAACAACCAAAAGAGCACCATGCGTCAACGTTGAAAAACACACATAGAAGATTATATTACATGTGAAAATTCAAAGTTAGGTGAGATTATTCGGAAGGTACTAATCAACCCCATGGACACAAATGATAAAGAGTCAACATAAATGTCCTTAACCAAAGATAGAAAGGACTATACAGAAAATATTTATAGACCATCTAGAAGAATTCAAAGGCCAAAAGATAATTTTTGTGGCCTTAGACCAAAGTAATACAATAGAATCTCCTCCTTCAAAACCACAAAAGAAATGTGGGACACCATACAGATCGCCCACGAAATAACTAGTCAGGAGTAATGTAAGCCAAAATCTCCCCATTAAATATGCAATATGAATTGTTTAGTATGAATGAATGGCAAACCATCCAAGAGATATTCAATATGTACATCAATATAACCATGAACTTGACTCTCTGGGAGTAAATACCCCTCAATAGAAAAGGATTAAAAAAATGCTCGATATTTTACCTGACTCATGGGAAAGAAAAGTAAATGCTATTATAAAGGCCAAAGACCTGGATACAATGACCCTAGAAGACCTCATGGGAAACCTGAAAACATATTAAATGAGAAAGCTTCAGCACAGAAAAATGCTCCATCGCCCAGAGATGTGAACACAGTTCTTAAAGCTAATTAGAGCAAGGATTTAGGTGACAAAGATATGGCACTCGCCACCTGAAGATTTCAAAAATTTGTGATAAAACAAGGACACTAATACAAAGGAAGTTCCTTAAGATTAAGAAGGTCCGAAAGAAATAATCAAGATGGATTCTATCGATGTGGAAGCATGGATCACTTTATAAGGGATTGCACAATAGAAGAAGAAGAAGCAAGAAAAAGAGAACACGATAAAATAAGGGAACAATCACCAAAAATAAGATGAGTATAGGGAAGTTGATCGATTCTCGAGAAAAGCGCTAGATGTTATGGGAACCTCCTCAAGCGATGATGAAGATAAGAGAAATAGTCCTATTAAATCTGTGGAAGCCATTGAAGACGTAGGTGCAGATGATACACTTGCGCTAATAGATGAGACAAACTCGGACTCCAAACATGAGAAGTCTCAAGTATCATTCTTGACATAAAATAGGAGATTTACAGCGACACAAGGGATAAATTAGAAAGTGTGAGTCATGTTGTCATTAGCGCCTTCAAGGCCTCAATTTTGAAAAGTCAAGACTGAGGATGGCATAAAAGTAATGAGACTAAACTTAAGAGAATGAAGGAACACATATAAAATCTTGAATCCATGAATGACTTCCTCAAGAATCAGGTCCTCTCTCTAAATAAAGAGAACTGTGAGTTAGCAACAAAAAAAGAGCAATTTGATGGCTTCCACAGTAAAACTCATAACCAATTAAAGACACTCAATTAAGTCTCAAGGAAATTCTCCTAAATGCCAACACTGATATGCATATAGAGAATGAAAAGAACAAAACTCTCTAAGACATTAAAGGATTAGAAGTCGGCATGCATACAAGGAAAGAAAGCCAGATCCAACTTTTACAAGGTGTGGTTCTCGGGAAATTTAATGAAATTAAAAAATTAAAGGATTCAAGAAATAAAGGCGACAACCAACTAGTATATATGCACAACATGGAGGAGCATTGAAACTCAACCGTAAAACCAACATTACTACAAATTCAAACGAGAGACAAGCGTGAGCGCAGTCAACACCTTGATCTCAAGAAAGCCAACTATACAATCAACAAAAACACTAGTATATCAATATTTGTCAATTTTGTTCTTATGCTGTAATAGTTTAAGTTATATTGTGGTTCCACTTATGTGTCTTTTAAAGTATTGGTGATAAGTATGTTGGTACTTATTGTTTATCTAGGATTATAGACGAACTCGTATGGGAACTGGTCCTTTAATTTTCACAAGCAGATTGTAAACTCGCTATCACTGCGGATTATAGTGAAATTTGGTTAAATCATATAGGGGATAGGTCGTGGTTTTTGACTCCCTTGAGCAAGGAGTTTTCCACGTAAAATCTTATGTGTTTATATTTTATTCCGCTTCATGTTTTTCCTACGCACACCGCTTCAAGAATCTTATTTTTGAAGTACATAGGAATAGCCCGATACTAACAAGTGGTATCAGGAGTAGACCTTTCTACAAAGGCGGTGCTTGAAATATGGAAGCAGCTCCCACCGCACAAGAAGGACAAACAACCAAAAGAGCACCATGCGTCAACGTTGGAAAGCACACATAGAAGATTATATTACATGTGAAAATTCAAAGTTAGGTGAGATTATTCGGAAGGTACTAATCAACCCCATGGACACAAATGATAAAGAGTCAACATAAATGTCCTTAACCAAAGATAGAAAGGACTATACAGGAAAATATTTATAGACCATCTAGAAGAATTCAAAGGCCAAAAGATAATTTTTGTGGCCTTAGACCAAAGTAATACAATAGAATCTCCTCCTTCAAAACCACAAAAGAAATGTGGGACACCATACAGACCGCCCACGAAATAACTAGTCGATAATGTAAGCCAAAATCTCCCCATTAAATATGCAATATGAATTGTTTAGTATGAATGAATGGCAAACCATCCAAGAGATATTCAATATGTACATCAATATAACCATGAACTTGACTCTCTGGGAGTAAATACCTCAATAGAAAAGGATTAAAAAAATGCTCGATATTTTACCTGACTCATGGGAAAGAAAAGTAAATGCTATTATAAAGGCCAAAGACCTGGATACAATGACCCTAGAAGACCTCATGGGAAACCTGAAAACATATTAAATGAGAAAGCTTCAGGCACAGAAAAATGCTCCATCGTCCAGAGATGTGAACCTGGTTCTTAAAGCTAATTAGAGCAAGGATTTAGGTGACAAAGATATGGCACTGCTCACCTGAAGATTTCAAAAATTTGTGATAAAACAAGGACACTAATACAAAGGAAGTTCCTTAAGATTAAGAAGGTCTGAAAGAAATAATCAAGATGGATTCTATCGATGTGGAAGCATGGATCACTTTATAAGGGATTGCACAATAGAAGAAGAAGAAGCAAGAAAAAGAGAACCTGATAAAATAAGGGAACAATCACCAAAAATAAGATGAGTATAGGGAAGTTGATCAGATTCTGAGAAAAGCCCTAGCTGTTATGGGAAACTCCTCAAGCGATGATGAAGATAAGAGAAATAGTCCCATTAAATCTCTGGAAGCAATTGAAGACGTAGGTGCAGATGATACACTTGCGCTAATAGATGAGACAAACTCAGACTCCAAACATGAGAAGTCTGAAGTATCATTTACTGACATAAAATAGGAGATTTACACTGACACAAGGGATAAATTAGAAAGTGTGAGTCATGTTGTCATTAGCGCCTTCGAAGGCCTCAATTTTGAAAAGTCAAGACTGACAGGATGGCATAAAAGTAATGAGACTAAACTTAAGAGAATGAAGGAACACATATAAAATCTTGAATCCATGAATGACTTCCTCAAGAATCAGGTCCTCTCCATAAATAAACATAACTCAGAGTTAGCCACAAAAAACGTGCAATTTGATGGCTTCCCCAGAAAACTCATAACCAATTAAAGACACTCAATTAAGTCTCAAGGAAATTCTCCTAAATGCCAACACTGATATGCATATAGAGAATGAAAAGAACAAAACTCTCTAAGACATTAAAGGATTAGAAGTCGGCATGCATACAAGGAAAGAAAGCCAGATCCAACTTTTACAAGGTGTGGTTCTCGGGAAATTTAATGAAATTAAAAAATTAAAGGATTCAAGAAATAAAGGCGACAACCAACTAGTATATATGCACAACATGGAGGAGCATTGAAACTCAACCGTAAAACCAACATTACTACAAATTCAAACGAGAGACAAGCGTGAGCGCAGTCAACACCTTGATCTCAAGAAAGCCAACTATACAATCAACAAAAACACTAGTATATCAATATTTGTCAATTTTGTTCTTATCTTTGTAATAGTTTAAGTTATATTGTGGTTCCACTTATGTGTCTTTTAAAGTATTGGTGATAAGTATGTTGGTACTTATTGTTTATCTAGGATTATAGACGAACTGTATGGGAACTGGTCCTTTAATTTTCACAAGCGGATTGTAAACCCGCTATCACTGCGGATTATAGTGAAATTTGGTTAAATCATATAGGGGATAGGTCGTGGTTTTTGACTCCCTTGAGCAAGGAGTTTTCCACGTAAAAAATCTTATGTGTTTATATTTTATTCCGCTTCATGTTTTTCCTACGCACACTGCTTCAAGAATCTTATTTTTGAAGTAGATAGGAATAGCCGATACTAACAAGTGGTATCAGAGTAGACCTTTCTACAAAGGCCAGTGCTTGAAATATGGAAGCGGCTCCACCGCACAAGAAGGACAAACAACCAAAAGAGCACCATGCGTCAACGTTGGAAAGCACACATAGAAGATTATATTACATGTGAAAATTCAAAGTTAGGTGAGATTATTCGGAAGGTACTAATCAACCCCATGGACACAAATGATAAAGAGTCAACATAAATGTCCTTAACCAAAGATAGAAAGGACTACACAGAAAATATTTATAGACCATCTAGAAGAATTCAAAGGCCAAAGATTATTTTTCGTGCGCTTAGACCAAAGTAATACAATAGAATCTCCTCCTTCAAAACCACAAAAGAAATGTGGGACACCATACAGACCGCCCACGAAATAACTAGTCAGGTAATGTAAGCCAAAATCTCCCCCATTAAATATGCAATATGAATTGTTTAGTATGAATGAATGGCAAACCATCCAAGAGATATTCAATATGTACATCAATATAACCATGAACTTGACTCTCTGGGAGTAAATACCCTCAATAGAAAAGGATTAAAAAATGCTCGATATTTTACCCGACTCATGGGAAAGAAAAGTAAATGCTATTATAAAGGCCAAAGACCTGGATACAATGACCCTAGAAGACCTCATGGGAAACCTGAAAACATATTAAATGAGAAAGCTTCAGCACGTAAAAATGCTCCATCGCCCAGGAGATGTGAACCTGGTTCTTAAAGCTAATTAGAGCAAGGATTTAGGTGACAAAGATATGGCATCGCTCACTGAAGATTTCAAAAATTTGTGATAAAACAAGGACACTAATACAAAGGAAGTTCCTTAAGATTAAGAAGGTTTGAAAGAAATAATCAAGATGGATTCTATCGATGTGGAAGCATGGATCACTTTATAAGGGATTGCACAATAGAAGAAGAAGAAGAAGCAAGAAAAAGAGAACCTTGATAAAATAAGGGAACAATCACCAAAAATAAGATGAGTATAGGGAAGTTGATCGATTACGAGAAAAGCCCTAGGCTGTTATGGGAAACTCCTCAGCGATGATGAAGATAAGAGAAATAGTCCCATTAAATCTCTGGAAGCAATTGAAGACGAGAGTGCAGATGATACACTTGCGCTAATAGATGAGACAAACTCGGACTCCAAACATGAGAAGTCTCAAGTATCATTTACTTGACATAAAATAGGAGATTTACAGCGACACAAGGGATAAATTAGAAAGTGTGAGTCATGTTGTCATTAGCGCCTTCGAAGGCCTCAATTTTGAAAAGTCAAGACTGACAGGATGGCATAAAAGTAATGAGACTAAACTTAAGAGAATGAAGGAACACATATAAAATCTTGAATCCATGAATGACTTCCTCAAGAATCAGGTCCTCTCTCTAAATAAAGAGAACTACGAGTTAGCAACAAAAAAGGAGCAATTTGATGGCTTCCACAGAAAACTCATAACCAATTAAAGACACTCAATTAAGTCTCAAGGAAATTCTCCTAAATGCCAACACTGATATGCATATAGAGAATGAAAAGAACAAAACTCTCTAAGACATTAAAGGATTAGAAGTCGGCATGCATACAAGGAAAGAAAGCCAGATCCAACTTTTACAAGGTGTGGTTCTCGGGAAATTTAATGAAATTAAAAAATTAAAGGATTCAAGAAATAAAGGCGACAACCAACTAGTATATATGCACAACATGGAGGAGCATTGAAACTCAACCGTAAAACCAACATTACTACAAATTCAAACGAGAGACAAGCGTGAGCGCAGTCAACACCTTGATCTCAAGAAAGCCAACTATACAATCAACAAAAACACTAGTATATCAATATTTGTCAATTTTGTTCTTATGCTGTAATAGTTTAAGTTATATTGTGGTTCCACTTATGTGTCTTTTAAAGTATTGGTGATAAGTATGTTGGTACTTATTGTTTATCTAGGATTATAGACGAACTGTGCGGGGAACTGGTCCTTTAATTTTCACAAGCAGATTGTAAACCTGCTATCACTGCGGATTATAGTGAAATTTGGTTAAATCATATAGGGGATAGGTCGTGGTTTTTGACTCCCTTGAGCAAGGAGTTTTCCACGTAAAAAATCTTATGTGTTTATATTTTATTCCGCTTCATGTTTTTCCTACGCACACTGCTTCAAGAATCTTATTTTTGAAGTACATAGGAATAGCCCGATACTAACAAGTGGTATCAGAGTAGACCTTTCTACAAAGGCCAGTGCTTGAAATATGGAAGCAGCTCCCACCGCACAAGAAGGACAAACAACCAAAAGAGCACCATGCGTCAACGTTGGAAAGCACACATAGAAGATTATATTACATATGAAAATTCAAAGTTAGGTGAGATTATTCGGAAGGTACTAATCAACCCCATGGACACAAATGATAAAGAGTCAACATAAATGTCCTTAACCAAAGATAGAAAGGACTATACAGGAAAATATTTATAGACCATCTAGAAGAATTCAAAGGCCAAAAAGATAATTTTTTGTGGCCTTAGACCAAAGTAATACAATAGAATCTCCACCTTCAAAACCACAAAAGAAATGTGGGACACCATCTGACCGCCCACAGAAATAACTAGTCAGGTAATGTAAGCCAAAATCTCCCCCATTAAATATGCAATATGAATTGTTTAGTATGAATGAATGGCAAACCATCCAAGAGATATTCAATATGTACATCAATATAACCATGAACTTGACTCTCTGGGAGTAAATACCCCTCAATAGAAAAGGATTAAAAAAATGCTCGATATTTTACCTGACTCATGGGAAAGAAAAGTAAATGCTATTATAAAGGCCAAAGACCTGGATACAATGACCCTAGAAGACCTCATGGGAAACCTGAAAACATATTAAATGAGAAAGCTTCAGACACGTAAAAATGCTCCATCGCCCGAGAGATGTGAACCTGGTTCTTAAAGCTAATTAGAGCAAGGATTTAGGTGACAAAGATATGGCAATCGCTCACTGAAGTTTTCAAACATTTGTGATACAACAAGGACACTAATACAAAGGAAGTTCCTTAAGATTAAGAAGGTCTGAAAGAAATAATCAAGATGGATTCTATCGATGTGGAAGCATGGATCACTTTATAAGGGATTGCACAATAGAAGAAGAAGAAGCAAGAAAAAGAGAACCTGATAAAATAAGGGAACAATCACCAAAAATAAGATGAGTATAGGGAAGTTGATCGATTACGAGAAAAGCCCTATTGTTATGGGAAACTCCTCAGCGATGATGAAGATAAGAGAAATAGTCCCATTAAATCTCTGGAAGCAATTGAAGACGTAGGTGCAAATGATACACTTGCGCTAATAGATGAGACAAACTCGGACTCCAAACATGAGAAGTCTCAAGTATCATTCTTGACATAAAATAGGAGATTTACAGCGACACAAGGGATAAATTAGAAAGTGTGAGTCATGTTGTCATTAGCGCCTTCGAAGGCCTCAATTTTGAAAAGTCAAGACTGACAGGATGGCATAAAAGTAATGAGACTAAACTTAAGAGAATGAAGGAACACATATAAAATCTTGAATCCATGAATGACTTCCTCAAGAATCAGGTCCTCTCTCTAAATAAAGAGAACTCTGAGTTAGCAACAAAAAAGGAGCAATTTGATGGCTTCCACAGAAAACTCATAACCAATTAAAGACACTCAATTAAGTCTCAAGGAAATTCTCCTAAATGCCAACACTGATATGCATATAGAGAATGAAAAGAACAAAACTCTCTAAGACATTAAAGGATTAGAAGTCGGCATGCATACAAGGAAAGAAAGCCGATCCAACTTTTACAAGGTGTGGTTCTCGGAAATTTAATGAAATTAAAAAATTAAAGGATTCAAGAAATAAAGGCGACAACCAACTAGTATATATGCACAACATGGAGGAGCATTGAAACTCAACCGTAAAACCAACATTACTACAAATTCAAACGAGAGACAAGCGTGAGCGCAGTCAACACCTTGATCTCAAGAAAGCCAACTATACAATCAACAAAAACACTAGTATATCAATATTTGTCAATTTTGTTCTTATCTTTGTAATAGTTTAAGTTATATTGTGGTTCCACTTATGTGTCTTTTAAAGTATTGGTGATAAGTATGTTGGTACTTATTGTTTATCTAGGATTATAGACGAATGCAAGGGAATCGGTCCTTTAATTTTCACAAGCAGATTGTAAACCTGCTATCACTGCGGATTATAGTGAAATTTGGTTAAATCATATAGGGATAGGTCGTGGTTTTTGACTCCCTTGAGCAAGGAGTTTTCCACGTAAAAAATCTTATGTGTTTATATTTTATTCCGCTTCATGTTTTTCCTACGCACACTGCTTCAAGAATCTTATTTTTGAAGTACATAGGAATAGCCCGATACTAACAAGTGGTATCAGAGTAGACCTTTCTACAAAGGCCAGTGCTTGAAATATGGAAGCAGCTCCCACCGCACAAGAAGGACAAACAACCAAAAGAGCACCATGCGTCAACGTTGGAAAGCACACATAGAAGATTATATTACATGTGAAAATTCAAAGTTAGGTGAGATTATTCGGAAGGTACTAATCAACCCCATGGACACAAATGATAAAGAGTCAACATAAATGTCCTTAACCAAAGATAGAAAGAACTATACAGAAAATATTTATAGACCATCTAGAAGAATTCAAAGGCCAAAAGATAATTTTTGTGGCCTTAGACCAAAGTAATACAATAGAATCTCCTCCTTCAAAACCACAAAAGAAATGTGGGACACCATACGCATCACCTACGAAATAACTAGTCGAGTAATGTAAGCAAAATTCTCCCCCATTAAATATGCAATATGAATTGTTTAGTATCAATGAATGGCAAACCATCCAAGAGATATTCAATATGTACATCAATATAACCATGAACTTGACTCTCTGGGAGTAAATACCCCTCAATAGAAAAGGATTAAAAATGCTCGATATTTTACCCGACTCATGGGAAAGAAAAGTAAATGCTATTATAAAGGCCAAAGACCTGGATACAATGACCCTAGAAGACCTCATGGGAAACCTCGAAAACATATTAAATGAGAAAGCTTCAGCACGTAAAAATGCTCCATCGTCCGAGAGATGTGAACCTGGTTCTTAAAGCTAATTAGAGCAAGGATTTAGGTGACAAAGATATGGCAATCGCTCACCTGAAGATTTCAAAAATTTGTGATAAAACAAGGACACTAATACAAAGGAAGTTCCTTAAGATTAAGAAGGTCTGAAAGAAATAATCAAGATGGATTCTATCGATGTGGAAGCATGGATCACTTTATAAGGGATTGCACAATAGAAGAAGAAGAAGCAAGAAAAAGAGAACCTGATAAAATAAGGGAACAATCACCAAAAATAAGATGAGTATAGGGAAGTTGATCAGATTCTGAGAAAAGCCCTATTGTTATGGGAAACTCCTCAGCGATGATGAAGATAAGAGAAATAGTCCCATTAAATCTCTGGAAGCAATTGAAGACGTAGGTGCAAATGATACACTTGCGCTAATAGATGAGACAAACTCGGACTCCAAACATGAGAAGTCTCAAGTATCATTCTTGACATAAAATAGGAGATTTACATCGACACAAGGGATAAATTAGAAAGTGTGGGTCATGTTGTCATTAGCGCCTTGAAGGCCTCAATTTTGAAAAGTCAAGACTGACAGGATGGCATAAAAGTAATGAGACTAAACTTAAGAGAATGAAGGAACACATATAAAATCTTGAATCCATGAATGACTTCCTCAAGAATCAGGTCCTCTCTCTAAATAAAGAGAACTCGAGTTAGCAACAAAAAGGAGCAATTTGATGGCTTCCACGTAAAACTCATAACCAATTAAAGACACTCAATTAAGTCTCAAGGAAATTCTCCTAAATGCCAACACCGATATGCATATAGAGAATGAAAAGAACAAAACTCTCTAAGACATTAAAGGATTAGAAGTCGGCATGCATACAAGGAAAGAAAGCCAGATCCAACTTTTACAAGGTGTGGTTCTCGAAATTTAATGAAATTAAAAATTAAAGGATTCAAGAAATAAAGGCGACAACCAACTAGTATATATGCACAACATGGAGGAGCATTGAAACTCAACCATAAAACCAACATTACTACAAATTCAAACGAGAGACAAGCGTGAGCGCTAGTCAACACCTTGATCTCAAGAAAGCCAACTATACAATCAACAAAAACACTAGTATATCAATATTTGTCAATTTTGTTCTTATGCTTTGTAATAGTTTAAGTTATATTGTGGTTCCACTTATGTGTCTTTTAAAGTATTGGTGATAAGTATGTTGGTACTTATTGTTTATCTAGGATTATAGACGAACCGTAAGGGAACTGGTCCTTTAATTTTCACAAGCAGATTGTAAACCCGCTATCACTGCGGATTATAGTGAAATTTGGTTAAATCATATAGGAGATAGGTCGTGGTTTTTGACTCCCTTGAGCAAGGAGTTTTCCACGTAAAAATCTTATGTGTTTATATTTTATTCCGCTTCATGTTTTTCCTACGCACACCGCTTCAAGAATCTTATTTTTGAAGTACATAGGAATAGCCCGATACTAACAAGTGGTATCAGAGTAGACCTTTCTACAAAGGCCAGTGCTTGAAATATGGAAGCAGCTCCCACCGCACAAGAAGGACAAACAACCAAAAGAGCACCATGCGTCAACGTTGAAAAGCACACATAGAAGATTATATTACATGTGAAAATTCAAAGTTAGGTGAGATTATTCGGAAGGTACTAATCAACCCCATGGACACAAATGATAAAGAGTCAACATAAATGTCCTTAACCAAAGATAGAAAGGACTATACAGGAAAATATTTATAGACCATCTAGAAGAATTCAAAGGCCAAAAAGATACTTTTTTGTGGCCTTAGACCAAAGTAATACAATAGAATCTCCTCCTTCAAAACCACAAAAAAAAATGTGGGACACCATACAGACCGCCCACGAAATAACTAGTCAGGTAATGTAAGCCAAAATCTCCCCCATTAAATATGCAATATGAATTGTTTAGTATGAATGAATGGCAAACCATCCAAGAGATATTCAATATGTACATCAATATAACCATCAACTTGACTATCCGGGAGTAAATAGCCCTCAAGAGAAAAGGATTAAAAATGCTCGATATTTTACCCGACTCATGGGAAAGAAAAGTAAATGGGATTATAAAGGCCAACGACCTGGATACACTGACGCTAGAAGACCTCATGGGAAACCTGAAAACATATTAAATGAGAAAGCTTGAGCCTGAGAAAAATGCTCCATCGTCCCGAGAGATGTGAACCTGGTTCTTAAAGCTAATTAGAGCAAGGATTTAGGTGACAAAGATATGGCACTGCTCACCTGAAGATTTCAAAAATTTGTGATAAAACAAGGACACTAATACAAAGGAAGTTCCTTAAGATTAAGAAGGTCTGAAAGAAATAATCAAGATGGATTCTATCGATGTGGAAGCATGGATCACTTTATAAGGGATTGCACAATAGAAGAAGAAGAAGCAACAAAAAGAGAACCTGATAAAATAAGGGAACAATCACCAAAAATAAGATGAGTATAGGGAAGTTGATCAGATTCTGAGAAAAGCCCTAGCTGTTATGGGAAACTCCTCAAGCGATGATGAAGATAAGAGAAATAGTCCCATTAAATCTCTGGAATCAATCGAAGACGTAGGTGCAGATGATACACTTGCGCTAATAGATGAGACAAGCTCAGACTCCAAACACGACATGTCTGAAGTATCATTTAATGACACAAAATATGAGATTTACACTCACACAAGGGATAAATTAGAAAGTGTGAGTCATGTTGTCATTAGCGCCTCGAAGGCCTCAATTTTGAAAAGTCAAGACTGGCAGGATGGCATAAAAATCTTGAGACTAAACTTAAGAGAATGAAGGAACACATATAAAATATTGAATCCATGAATGACTTCCTCAAGAATCAGGTCCTCTCTCTAAATAAAGAGAACTCTGAGTTAGCAACAAAAAAGGAGCAATTTGATGGCTTCCACAGAAAACTCATAACCAATTAAAGACACTCAATTAAGTCTCAAGGAAATTCTCCTAAATGCCAACACTGATATGCATATAGAGAATGAAAAGAACAAAACTCTCTAAGACATTAAAGGATTAGAAGTCGGCATGCATACAAGGAAAGAAAGCCAGATCCAACTTTTACAAGGTGTGGTTCTCGGGAAATTTAATGAAATTAAAAAATTAAAGGATTCAAGAAATAAAGGCGACAACCAACTAGTATATATGCACAACATGGAGGAGCATTGAAACTCAACCATAAAACAAACATTACAACAAATTCAAACGAGAGACAAGGGAGGACAGAGCCAACACCCTGATCTCAAGAAAGGCAACTATACAATCATCCAAATCACTAGTATATCAATTTTTGTCAATTTTGTTCTTATGCTGTAATAGTTTAAGTTATATTGTGGTTCCACTTATGTGTCTTTTAAAGTATTGGTGATAAGTATGTTGGTACTTATTGTTTATCTAGGATTATAGACGAACTGTAAGGGAACTGGTCCTTTAATTTTCACAAGCAGATTGTAAACCTCGCTATCACCGCAGATTATAGTGAAATTTGGTTAAATCATATAGGAGATAGGTCGTGGTTTTTGACTCCCTTGAGCAAGGAGTTTTCCACGTAAAAATCTTATGTGTTTATATTTTATTCCGCTTCATGTTTTTCCTACGCACACTGCTTCAAGAATCTTATTTTTGAAGTACATAGGAATAGCCCGATACTAACAAGTGGTATCAGAGTAGACCTTTCTACAAAGGCCAGTGCTTGAAATATGGAAGCAACTCCCACCGCACAAGAAGGACAAAAAACCAAAAGAGCACCATGCGGCAACGTTGGAAAGCACTCATAGAAAATTATATTACATGTGAAAATTCAGAGTTAGGTGAGATTATTCGGAAGGTACTAATCAACCCCATGGACACAAATGATAAAGAGTCAACATAAATGTCCTTAACCAAAGATAGAAAGGACTATACAGGAAAATATTTATAAACCATCTAGAAGAATTCAAAGGCCAAAAAGATACTTTTTTGTGGCCTTGGACCAAAGTAATACAATAGAATCTCCTCCTTCAAAACCACAAAAGAAATGTGGGACACCATACTGCATCACCTACGAAATAACTAGTCGTAATGTAAGCCAAAATCTCCCCATTAAATTTGCAATATGATTTGTTTAGTATGAATGAATGGCAAACCACACAAGAGATATTCAATATGTACATCAATATAACCATGAACTTGACTCTCTGGGAGTAAATACCCTCAATAGAAAAGGATTAAAAATGCTCGATATTTTACCCGACTCATGGGAAAGAAAAGTAAATGCTATTATAAAGGCCAAAGACCTGGATACAATGACCCTAGAAGACCTCATGGGAAACACGAAAACATATTAAATGAGAAAGCTTCAGCACAGAAAAATGCTCCATCGCCCAGAGATGTGAACCTGGTTCTTAAAGCTAATTAGAGCAAGGATTTAGGTGACAAAGATATGGCACTGCCACCTGAAGATTTCAAAAATTTGTGATAAAACAAGGCCACTAATCCAAACGAAGTTCCTTAAGATTAAGAAGGTCTGAAAGAAATAATCAAGATGGATTCTATCGACGTGGAAGCATGGATCACTTTCTAAGGGATTGCACCATAGAAGAAGAAGAAGAAGCAAGAAAAAGAGAACCTGATAAAATAAGGAACAATCACCAAAAATAAGATGAGTATAGGGAAGTTGATCGATTCTGAGAAAAGCCCTAGGCTGTTATGGGAAACTCCTCAAGCGATGATGAAGATAAGAGAAATAGTCCCATTAAATCTCTGGAAGCAATTGAAGACGTAGGTGCAGATGATACACTTGCGCTAATAGATGAGACAAACTCAGACTCCAAACATGAGAAGTCTGAAGTATCATTTACTGACATAAAATAGGAGATTTACAATCGACACAAGGGATAAATTAGAAAGTGTGAGTCATGTTGTCATTAGCGCCTTCGAAGGCCTCAATTTTGAAAAGTCAAGACTGACAGGATGGCATAAAAGTAATGAGACTAAACTTAAGAGAATGAAGGAACACATATAAAATCTTGAATCCATGAATGACTTCCTCAAGAATCAGGTCCTCTCTCTAAATAAAGAGAACTCTGAGTTAGCAACAAAAAAGGAGCAATTTGATGGCTTCCACAGAAAACTCATAACCAATTAAAGACACTCAATTAAGTCTCAAGGAAATTCTCCTAAATGCCAACACTGATATGCATATAGAGAATGAAAAGAACAAAACTCTCTAAGACATTAAAGGATTAGAAGTCGGCATGCATACAAGGAAAGAAAGCCAGATCCAACTTTTACAAGGTGTGGTTCTCGGGAAATTTAATGAAATTAAAAAATTAAAGGATTCAAGAAATAAAGGCGACAACCAACTAGTATATATGCACAACATGGAGGAGCATTGAAACTCAACCATAAAACCAACATTACTACAAATTCAAACGAGAGACAAGCGTGAGCGCAATCAACACCTTGATCTCAAGAAAGCCAACTATACAATCAACAAAAACACTAGTATATCAATATTTGTCAATTTTGTTCTTATCTTTGTAATAGTTTAAGTTATATTGTGGTTCCACTTATGTGTCTTTTAAAGTATTGGTGATAAGTATGTTGGTACTTATTGTTTATCTAGGATTATAGACGAACTGTGCGGGGAACTGGTCCTTTAATTTTCACAAGCAGATTGTAAACCTGCTATCACTGCGGATTATAGTGAAATTTGGTTAAATCATATAGGAGATAGGTCGTGGTTTTTGACTCCCTTGAGCAAGGAGTTTTCCACGTAAAAAATCTTATGTGTTTATATTTTATTCCGCTTCATGTTTTTCCTACGCACACTGCTTCAAGAATCTTATTTTTGAAGTACATAGGAATAGCCCGATACTAACAAGTGGTATCAGAGTAGACCTTTCTACAAAGGCCAGTGCTTGAAATATGGAAGCAGCTTCCACCGCACAAGAAGGACAAACAACCAAAAGAGCACCATGCGTCAACGTTGAAAAGCACACATAGAAGATTATATTACATGTGAAAATTCAAAGTTAGGTGAGATTATCTGAAGGTACTAATCAACCCCATGGACACAAATGATAAAGAGTCAACATAAATGTCCTTAACCAAAGATAGAAAGGACTATACAGAAAATATTTATAGACCATCTAGAAGAATTCAAAGGCCAAAAGATACTTTTTGTGGCCTTAGACCAAAGTAATACAATAGAATCTCCTCCTTCAAAACCACAAAAGAAATGTGGGACACCATCTGCATCGCCTACGAAATAACTAGTCGTGTAATGTAAGCCAAAATCTCCCCATTAAATATGCAATATGAATTGTTTAGTATGAATGAATGGCAAACCATCCAAGAGATATTCAATATGTACATCAATATAACCATGAACTTGACTATCTGGGAGTAAATACCCCTCAATAGAAAAGGATTAAAAAAATGCTCGATATTTTACCTGACTCATGGGAAAGAAAAGTAAATGCTATTATAAAGGCCAAAGACCTGGATACAATGACCCTAGAAGACCTCATGGGAAACCTGAAAACATATTAAATGAGAAAGCTTCAGGCACAGAAAAATGCTCCATCGTCCAGAGATGTGAACCTGGTTCTTAAAGCTAATTAGAGCAAGGATTTAGGTGACAAAGATATGGCACTGCTCACCTGAAGATTTCAAAAATTTGTGATAAAACAAGGACACTAATACAAAGGAAGTTCCTTAAGATTAAGAAGGTCTGAAAGAAATAATCAAGATGGATTCTATCGATGTGGAAGCATGGATCACTTTATAAGGGATTGCACAATAGAAGAAGAAGAAGCAAGAAAAAGAGAACCTGATAAAATAAGGAACAATCACCAAAAATAAGATGAGTATAGGGAAGTTGATCGATTCTGAGAAAAGCCCTAGGCTGTTATGGGAAACTCCTCAGCGATGATGAAGATAAGAGAAATAGTCCCATTAAATCTCTGGAAGCAATTGAAGACGTAGGTGCAAATGATACACTTGCGCTAATAGATGAGACAAACTCGGACTCCAAACATGAGAAGTCTCAAGTATCATTCTTGACATAAAATAGGAGATTTACAACGACACAAGGGATAAATTAGAAAGTGTGAGTCATGTTGTCATTAGCGCCTTCGAAGGCCTCAATTTTGAAAAGTCAAGACTGACAGGATGGCATAAAAGTAATGAGACTAAACTTAAGAGAATGAAGGAACACATATAAAATCTTGAATCCATGAATGACTTCCTCAAGAATCAGGACCTCTCTCTAAATAAAGAGAACTACGAGTTAGCAACAAAAAGGAGCAATTTGATGGCTTCCACAGAAAACTCATAACCAATTAAAGACACTCAATTAAGTCTCAAGGAAATTCTCCTAAATGCCAACAACGATATGCATATAGAGAATGAAAAGAACAAAACTCTCTAAGACATTAAAGGATTAGAAGTCGGCATGCATACAAGGAAAGAAAGCCGAGATCCAACTTTTACAAGGTGTGGTTCTCGGGAAATTTAATGAAATTAAAAAATTAAAGGATTCAAGAAATAAAGGCGACAACCAACTAGTATATATGCACAACATGGAGGAGCATTGAAACTCAACCATAAAACCAACATTACTACAAATTCAAACGAGAGACAAGCGTGAGCGCAGTCAACACCTTGATCTCAAGAAAGCCAACTATACAATCAACAAAAACACTAGTATATCAATATTTGTCAATTTTGTTCTTATGCTGTAATAGTTTAAGTTATATTGTGGTTCCACTTATGTGTCTTTTAAAGTATTGGTGATAAGTATGTTGGTACTTATTGTTTATCTAGGATTATAGACGAACTGTGCGGGGAACTGGTCCTTTAATTTTCACAAGCAGATTGTAAACCTGCTATCACTGCGGATTATAGTGAAATTTGGTTAAATCATATAGGAGATAGGTCGTGGTTTTTGACTCCCTTGAGCAAGGAGTTTTCCACGTAAAAAATCTTATGTGTTTATATTTTATTCCGCTTCATGTTTTTCCTACGCACACTGCTTCAAGAATCTTATTTTTGAAGTACATAGGAATAGCCCGATACTAACAAGTGGTATCAGAGTAGACCTTTCTACAAAGGCCAGTGCTTGAAATATGGAAGCAGCTCCCACCGCACAAGAAGGACAAACAACCAAAAGAGCACCATGCGTCAACGTTGGAAAGCACACATAGAAGATTATATTACATGTGAAAATTCAAAGTTAGGTGAGATTATTCGGAAGGTACTAATCAACCCCATGGACACAAATGATAAAGAGTCAACATAAATGTCCTTAACCAAAGATAGAAAGGACTATACAGGAAAATATTTATAGACCATCTAGAAGAATTCAAAGGCCAAAAAGATACTTTTTTGTGGCCTTAGACCAAAGTAATACAATAGAATCTCCTCCTTCAAAACCACAAAAGAAATGTGGGACACCATACAGACCGCCCACGAAATAACTAGTCAGGTAATGTAAGCCAAAATCTCCCCCATTAAATATGCAATATGAATTGTTTAGTATGAATGAATG